>JARBWK010000011.1:74146262-74585810 GCA_030556195.1 Anolis apletophallus
GTTCAGGATGAACAGCACGATGATCCACTTTTCTACCCATTTTACCTTGCACAAATAATAACCCTGGGGAAGAGACATTGGGTTTTCTTCGTGAGGTAAAGGCCCACACTTTATGCCCAAGGCTTCCCTGCATATATCCCTCATCTTCGGAGCTTGGCCAATGGGAAGGGAATATGTAAGGTCATCTAGTCAAACCCCAAAACATGGTTGATTCATGCGGGCTTGGACCCCCGCAGTCAGCCCTAATAACTATCTCTCAGGACCACTCTAAGCTAAGCAACCATGCTTCCAAACTCAGCCAGGGCCCTCTTTGCGGAGAGTTCCCCTGGTAAACAAATAATACATTTTCTGGCCATATGATGCCTTTTTCACCAATATGGGAGAGAGGTCAGGTGTTCTGTGGAACATAGATTCCGCCACTATGAGCCTGAATCCCCCTCTGAAACTCTCAACACAAAGGAGTTTCAGCCAGGATAAAAGATTCCCCATTAAGGCACTCAGGACAAACAATAAACAGGAAGGTGGGCTTTCATCGAAGGCCCTCCAGCATAAAGGTATCTCAGCCATAAAGTTACTTCCTCCACCCAGCCGTTTCTCCCTTTGTGTCTTTTCCCGCCTTGCTAGCTAGCTGAATAGGCTCGTTCAAGTCTAGGCGCTTCTCCTATTGGCCATGCGCGCCGGTCTCCTGGCCCAGCTGACTTTGACAGCCAGGCCAATCAGCTGAAGCTACACATGGAAGGGGAAGGCGCCCGATTCAAATGTAAATGACTGCCTTTGACTGCTTTTTCTATATATTGGACTGCTTCTCCATTAAAAAGATTATGTTTTGCCTTTGGATTCCCTGGCGTGGCATTGCATCCTATTCAGCTGAATTAGATTCTTCTCTCGGTAATGGCGTTCTTCCGTCTGGGTGAGCATTGATCTGGGTTTCTATGGGATTTGTAGTTCTGGGAAGATCATCCAGATTTTGGGCCTCAATCCTCGCTTTTAGGGGTGGCCTGGGCTCTCTCCCCTTAAGGGAAGGCCCCCTAAACGTGGTTCGGTAATACTCTCACCTCTGCAGGAGTCTACTGTATACCATGCAGCTGTGGACAAGTCTCCATAGGGACCACCAAACGCAGCAGCATTGCCCAAACCATGAAAATGAACAAAATCTGGCTATCAGTATTTTTAAAAAAACCTCTAAAAAATTAAAACAGTAAATAAAAACAAAACTCAAACACAGGGCAAATCAAACAAGAAACAATCAGGGCAGCTAATCACCTCTCAAGAAAGGAATTTCCCAGGCAGTAACAAGCCACACCTAAAAACTGCCAGGCCATCAAATGCTAATCAAGGTGGCCAATTGAAACATTCACACCTGGCTCCAACAGACAAGAGTTCTTTCTCCCACCCTGGACCTTTCAGAGAGATATAAACCTCCCTTGCTTAGTTTCCAATATACATCACAACCTCGAAGGATGCTTGCCACAGATGCAGGCGAAATGTCAGGAGATAATGCTTCTAGAACATGGCCATATAGCCCGAAAACCTAAAGCAACCTGGTACTTTTAATATTGTTAATAATATGGCACATGAAACAAAGCTTGTGCACACTGAACCACCAGAATGCCAATATGTCATTGCCTCAACCATCTCTTGGGGACAATTTCAGATGTGGGTGTATTTTGAATTTCACAATTCTGGATGAGGAATGTGCAACCTGCACCTGTATTGCTTCTGGAATTTTCTTATCATGAATATATGGATTTTGGAGATGCAGGCTGTCCTAATGATCTGAGGTTTTGGCCCCTTTTGGAATGAGAAATGCCACTGCAAAATATGGTGAATAGTGGCTCTTTGTGTAATGGTCCAGAGGTAGGTTCATTTAAAGCAAGCAAACAAAATTTTCCCACTGGTCCAAGAATGGGAGAGGCACCACATAGGCTCTCAGCAACAGAAGCCACACTCATGTCTTCTGAAATCAACGTCTAGAATAAAAGCCCCACATATATTTAATAGTTTGTTCTGTTTATGTTGGGGCCTTCATGCTACATGGGACCACTTTTACAGACCGCAGGGATGTGTCCAGGAGCATTTCTGCCCACATTGGGTCCCTACTGCCTTGCTCTGCTTTGTAAAGTGAGTTCCTTGTTCTTACGACTCACCCGGTTTGGAGCCACTGTGCGTGGGCTTTCAAGAAGAGCTAAACCATCAATCATGTACAATGATTCTGACCTTGCGTGAACTATTTTTTTTCCTGAAGACAGTAAGATTGCTGAGGATTGGGTTAAAGGAAGGACTGCTATGACCTAAAAACCTTTGCCCCAGTAGTTCCCCATCACCACTACCATCCAAGTTAAAAAAGGACTTAGACCTAGAAGATGTAAAAGACTTACAGGAAAATGCTAAATTGCTAAACCAGGCAATGTCTTTATTAAGACCAATCATCATTATCCTCATCATCATTGACTATTGCTCATGGCTGAGTATTATTATCATGATGTTTATTTATACCCTGCTTCACCCCAGATGTTCGTCTTCCAAGCACAGAATCTTGGCAGTGAGTCTGTAAATTACTGTAGAGACCTATCCTGGATCTAGCCAATCCCTCTCCACTGCCAGAAATATATCATAATGGTGTAACATTAGAAAAAGTTGATCACTTTCGCTACCTTGGCAGCCACCTCTCCACAAAAGTCAACATTGACACTGAAATTCAACACCGCCTGAGCTCTGCGAGTGCAGCATTTTTCAGAATGAAGCAGAGAGTGTTTGAGGATCGGGGCATCTGTAGGGATACCAAGGTGCTTGTTTATAAAGCTATGGTCCACCCAACCCTGCAAGACATAGACAGTCTACAGACGTCACATGCAACTCCTGGAACGATTCCATCAGCGCTGCCTCCAATAAATCCTGCAAATCTCTTGGGAAGACAGGTGGACAAATGTCAGTGTGCTGGAAGAACCAAAGACCACCTGCATTGAAGCAATGGTCCTCCGCCATCAACTCCGCTGGACTGGCCACATTATCCGGATGCCCAACCACTCTCTCCCAAAGCAGTTGCTCTACTCTGAACTCAAGAATGGAAAACGGAATGTTGGTGGGCAGGAAAAGAGATTTAAAGATGGGCTCAAAACCAACCTGAAAAACTCTGGCATAGACACTGAGAACTGGGAAGCCCTGGCCCTTGAATGCTCCAGTTGGAGGTCAGCTGTGACCAACAGTGCTGTAGAATTTGAAGAGGCACGAAAGGGGGGCAAAAGAGAGAAACATGCCAAGAGGAAGGTGCGTCAAGCCAACCCTGACCAGGACTGCCTTCCACCTGGAAACTAATGCCTTCACTGCAGATCAAGAATAGGGCTTCACAGTCACCTGCGGACCCACCACCAGTACACCAACCTTGGAGGACCATCATCCTCAGACTATGAGGGATCATCTAAGTAAGTAAGCAAGTAAGTAATCCTGGATCCACATGGTCTTTCGTAGTATGGACATACATTTCCAGATGGAAGATGTCCCTGACAAGTGTTGGCTTCTTTTTCGTGGCATGGTTTTCCCTTTCACCCTCTATTTGTGCCTCTTCAAAGTTCATAGCACCATAGTTGGTAACAGCTGACCTCCAGTTCTTATCGAACAGAATTTGGGGGGTCTTGCCATGAAGGCAGACCAGCTAGACTCACCAAGGAGGATCTGAGATAGCCCTGGCTAGATAGGAAGCAACCAATCCCATTTTCCCTAAATTTCCCAATAAAGATCTCACCAAGTTGAAGAAAAAGCCATCGAGTTCTTGCTGACATAAGAACATAAGAACACAAGAAGAGCCATGCTGAATCGGGCCTCAGCCCATCTAGTCCAGCATTCTGTGTCACACAGTGGCCCCCAGTTGTACACAGGGATCTCGAGCAGAAAGGAGGGCAAAACCCTCACCTGCTCCCGACCCCCCACAACCAGTACCCGAGGAAAATCCTGCCTGCCTCAATCAACACAGAGGTGGCACTTGGATGTCCATTTCAGTAACTACTGATTCCCTTGGTATCCATGAATCTGTCTAATCCTGCCTTGAAGCTGTCCAGGCTGACCGCTGTCACAACCTCCTCTGGAAGTGAGTTCCATAACCCAATGACCCTCTGGGTGAAGAAATATTTCCCTTTATTAGTCCTAACTTTCCTACCTTGGAGCTTTAGGAGTGCCCCTAGTCCTAGTGTTGTGTGACAGAGAAAATATTTTTCTTTATTCACCTTTTCTATCCCATGCATGATTTTATACACTTCGATCAAGTCACCTCTTAAACGCCGTCTTTCAAGGCTGAAAAGACCAAGGCGTTGCAACCTGATTTCATAAGGGAGCTGCTCCATCCCTTGGATCATTTTTGTTGCCCTTCTTTGTACCTTTTCCAGTTCCGTTATATCCTTCTTGAGGTGCGGTGACCAGAATTGTACACAGTACTCAGATGTGGCCTCACCATAGATTTGTAGAGAGGCAATACAACATTTGCCGACCTATTTTCGATTCCCTTCCTGATCATACCAAGCATAGAATTTGCTTTTTTCATTGCTGCGGCGCACTGGGTTGACATCTTCATTGAGCTGTCCACCAAAACCCCGAGATCCCTTTCCTGGTTTGTCTCGGAAAGCTTTGACCCCATCAATTGGTAGGTGTAGTTGGGGTTCTTTGCCCGATGTGCATGACTTTACACTTGTTTAGGTTAAAATGCATTTGCCACTTTGTTGCCCATTCACTCAATTTCGAGAGATCTTTCTGGAGCTCTTTACAGTCAGACGGATGACAGTCGCAATCCTTCGCCCATACTGCCATGCAGTTACATTGGAAAAACATGCCATTTTAAAGGTTATACAGAGCTGTCAAATTTGGATTTCCCGCCCGCTGCCCTCCTGTCAGTTTCACGCTGATTGGCTAGCGTGATCAGCTGGAGGAGGAGGAACAGCCGGCCTGGCAGTGCCTTCAGCCAATGAGATGGGGGGGGGGGCGCCTCTGACGTTGCCCAATCAAACAGACGAGGTGGATGAAGCAGGAAAACAATGAAGCCAGAGGTTTCTTGAGTGGATTAAATATGTAAATCAAGTGTCCAAATGCTTGGCGAAAAAACTCAACATTCTACAGCCAAGCCATCTATTGTTCTTGGTTGGCAATAAACAGTCCATAATCTGTGTCTTCCTATGGTGTGAGTCACAGATCCATATCTGTTTTGGGAGTTTCAGTTCATTGAAGAGAAAATAAAGAAAGATCTGGTGGCCACATTTCAGTTTCCGAGGATGAATGGTGGCCTTTGTGATAGATTAAGTATTGATTTGCCCAGCGGCCAAAAACAGGGTGGGAGACGAAACTCAGAGGCCACCCTTCCTTTGTCCTAGGAAAAACCATGTTGAAAAGGGACAGAGTCTTTTCCAGAGATTTGGTTTCCTCTATTGTCAATGCAAGGAGGGATATTGATGACACATTAAGTCGTTGGTCTCAGGAATGCAGCTGATCCTTGCAGCCCAGGGCAGGCTGAGGTCACAGAGAAACAGTGGCATTTTTCATATTTTCAATATTACATACATGGGGAAACATAAGGGAAACAGGGAGAATACATTGAGATTTGAGGGAAATATATAATCCTGACCAAACTCCCCTCCCCTCTCATCAAGGTGATATAAAGTTCATTAGATTCATAAGTAAGAGTTCATAAAGTCTTGAAAAGGAAAAGAAAGTCCTTAGCAAATCTGTATGTAGCAGGGGAGAGTTCATGTAATCTCCCCTAAAGGAAAGGGGTCTGACGAATTTTGGGGTGAAAAGAGTCCGTGACAGTCTATAAAGGCTGGGGGAGATGTTTGTGATAATTCATGAGCTGGAGCCATAAAATTTGGGAAAGGTTCCTGAAGATGAGTCTTTAGGGAGTCCTTGTGAAGTTGAGAGAAAGATTCATTTAAACCAGGCGCTGAGGAGAAGTCTCGTCCTTGGAGGTGGAAGGGAACTACAGATCCTAAGCCATCCTGGGCTAGTCAACTCTGGTCTGTCTTCATGCAGCTCCTAGGGGTAGCAAGCCCACAGACTCATGCCTCTGCCATGCCCAGAAACAGTGGCAGGAACGATGAGAAGCAGGGGCAATGAGAAACCAGGAACCGGCTCGATTTGACAGTCAGCTGTGTCCTTTAGGAATATTACTTTAAAGAAAAAAGGTTATTCCCGGGGCACAAGGGCCCGGAGGCAAAAAGCGAGATAGCAGAAAGTCTTAGAATTAGCCAAGGAAAAATATGACACCAAAATGAAGATGATCCGCCATTTCGTGGATACCGGGGTTCGAAGGGGTCTATGGGGATCTCAGTATCCACAGTTTGAGGGAACGTGGCCCTGGCCTTCCCGAGACGCCACAAAGATGTCCCGGTCAGGCCCACAGTGTTCTGCAGCCCAGAAAAGGTTAATTTTATAGTTTTAGGTTAGCTGAGACAGTAAAGGACACAATGTAACACAATGGAGAGGGAAAAGTTGCAATCTGAGGTTTCTTTTATTGGGGGGATTAGTTACAATGTTAGGGTTGGGGAAAGGAAGCAAAAAGAAATGAATGTGTTTCTGTTGAGCTGCTGCTGTAGCCACACTCCCCAACGATGCTGGCCCAAACAGGGCATCTGGGAACTGTGGAACTCCCTGCTGCTTGCCAGAACACCTTGAACACAGGGGGTCTTAGAGGATTCCGTGCTCCACATCACAGTTAGATGTTTGAGGGCCAGGGCTTCCCAGTTCTCTCTCTGTTTAAGCCATATTTGTTGCGATTAGCTTTAAGCCCATCTTTAAATCTCTTTTCCTGTCCACCAACATTCCGTTTTCCATCCTTGAGCTGAGAGTAAAGTAACTGCTTTGGGAGATGGTGGATTGGGCATTCAGACAATATGGCCAGTCCAGCAAAGTAGATGGCAGAGGGTCATCACTTTGATGTTGATGGTCTTTGCTTCCTTGAGAATGCTGATGTTTGTCCACCTGTCTTCCCAAGAGATTTGCAGGATTGTTTGAAGGCATTGCAAATGGAATCATTCCAGAAGTTAAGAATGACATTTGTAGAGAGTCCATGCTTCGCAGGTGTACAACAGAGTTGGGAGGACACTAGCTTTATAAACAAGCATCTTGGCATCCCTACAAATGTCCCAATCCTCAAACACTCCCTGCTTCATTCGAAAAAATGCTGCAATCGCAGAGCTCAGACAGTGTTGTATTTTGGCGTTGATGCCAACTCTTGTAAGACCAATCAAAATACCTCAGCAAGGTGGGCAACTTTTAGGTTCTCCAGAACATTTGATGAACGTCTACAACTGATTTGGGCTAATCATGTCCAACTCTCTCAATTTTACAAGCTCAGTTTGGACTTTCCGGTCAAAGGGCAGGGCTTCATGCTACTTTGACCTGCTTTATGAGTCTGTCCTTGAATAAATATAGACCAAGAAACTCCCATCTTAAAAACTAGGTTATGGCTTAGCCCTAAGGTAACATCAAATGACTATCAAGAGGGCTTCTCTTTTCTGGATGCTGAGAAAGCTCAATGAAGGCATAGTCTTTATTAAATTTCTTTATGACTAAATTGTTACACCAATTTATGATTAGATCCCTACGTTGCAGTGACCTTCCTTAAACAGCTGCAGAGCCAAAGCAGTGTTATTGGGTTTTGTTTTGTTTTTTACAGAAATCAGGGAAGTAAGTTTCTTCATAGCTGTATTTTCTCCTGTTGATGGATGGGGCCAACATGATAATTTTTTCCTGAAAACTCATACGTACCATCCAAATTGTTCTCAGTCTACACACAGCGGATGGAACTAGAATATGATCGCTTTCAGATCTACAGCCATGGGGCACCATTCAGACAAGTAAATCTAAATGTTTAATGCTTGTCACTTTTCCAAGGAAGCACATGCCCAGGATGGAAAGTGTTGAACAACCTCAGTTGTTTCCATACAGCTGGTTCAAGGTAGCGAGAAGTGTCCCTAGTGTGTATCTTTTTGAATGAAGCTTTTCTTGATTTGTGTTGTACGCCATCTTTGAAAGGGATACTTCTTCTGCCTCTAAAGCCTGTAAAAGTGGCTTTTGCGAGATGGACGTGAAAGCTTTGGGCCCTGAAAGCAGAGGAAAGCCTTCCCATACACCAAAAACCTGAAAGTCTTTGAGAAATGAGTTCTAGACTTAAAATAGTGAACTCAAACAAGTTTATTTAATAACAACCAGTAAAAAACAACTGGTGGCCCAAAACCGCTTAGTTGGTTGCTAGGGGGTGAAGGGAGTCCTTTAGGAGGAGGATGCAATCACTTGCCTCTGTTGCAGAGTGAAGGTACCTTTCTTTGATTCCAGGATTCCTGTTGCCCTCTGGCTTTGTAGGCCCACGAAGTCCTGTAAAAGCCCCAAAATCCGCAGTCTATGTTGAAGACAGGTCCTCCTTTGCACTGCAGGCTTTAGTTGAGAGTGCAGGATTGGCTTTGTAGGTGGACAAAGGTGCTTTGTCTCAGCATGGATGGATTTCCATGCACGTCCATGCGGCTTCTTTCTTGGAATGGCCAAAGAGAGGTAGTTCTGCCCCTCAGGTGACCTCAGAAAGAGGAGGAGTTAGGGTGGTGACATCACCTTGGCACCAAGACACAGTCCCTCCCACCAAGTTCACATGGTTGAGGACAAAGGAATGCAGGTAAAGGTAACCAAGCCCATGATGCAGTACTAAACAAGCCCCGTGGGGGCATAACAATACTTCTGTCCCCAAAGTGAACGGTCTGCAGAATAACTGAGCCCTGGTCCATATATGACTCCAGGAATGGTAAAATATGGTTTGAACATGAGGGCAAATGCAATTCTCCATTGTACAAAGGGATCCGGCTCAATGGTCTACGAAGCCCCTTTCAACGCCAGGATTCTATGACACCAGGCAAACCCTTCACTACAGCACTCTCTTCATTAGAGTGCCATGAAACCACTTAGCCATTGTATAGGAAATGTCTCCTGAACCAGGAGCATTGGCAATTTCCTGTAGAGACACACAAGAATGTCGACATGCTCAGTGGAGAGACTAGTTCATGTTCTGACCAGCAACACAAGAACTCAGACTCAGTCTTAATGCACTTTCAGATGAGTCATTTCTATATCTATCTGTCTTACCTATCTCTATCTATTTGTCTATTATCTCTCGCCACATGAGAATGGGGCAAGATGACAAACTTCCTAACAAAAGTGACCAAGAGCAAAGGACAGTGGTGATGTTTTTTTAGACACACAAGTCAGTTTCATGACTGTTGCAGAAGAGATTAGAAATACACAGGTTCCGACACTTTCTCTCTAATTCCAGTTGTTCCAGCTGTGACAGTAATGTGTTGAAGTAAAGTTACTCTTGTGTTGAGGGAAATCTTTGTAATTTGGGGGTACTACCATTGACATCCTATTGCCATGAGCAGTGACTTCCCAGGTTTTTGTTTTAAGGAGGGGGGGTGTCTCTGAAATAATAAGTAGTGTGCTTTGTTTTAGAGGGAAAATGTATCTCCTACTTAGAGAGTCCCATTTTTATTTCATGGGCCATCAAACAGCATATGCAGCTGCTTTGAGTTTCCTTTGGCACAGAAAAGGGGGTATAAATAATAATAATTTCCCTAGACACTTGGGAAGTATCTGATGTGTGATCCAATACCAAACCCAGCATAGTTATCTTGTTTGCTGTGTACTAATCTTGTTGTGCATCTAATAATAATAATAATAAGGTAATGGTTTCCCCTTGACATTAAGTCTAGTTGAGTCCAACTCGGGGGGGGGGGGTGCTCATCCTCATTTCTAATAAGCCAAAGACCCTGCATTATCCATAAACGCCTCCTAGGTCATGTGGATCGCATGACTGCATGGAGCACCATTACCTTCCCTCCAAAGCGGTACCTATTGATCTACTCATATTTGCATGTTTTTGAACTGCTAGGTTGGCAGAAGCTGGAGCTAACCATGGGAGCTCACCCCATTCTGTGGATTCGAACTGCGCCCTTCCAGCCAGCAAGTTCTGCAGTTTAGCGGTTTAACCCGCTGTGCCACCGTGGCCCCAATAATAATAATAATAATAATAATACAATATACTAAATGAGAAAACATCCACAAGGTCTCAGGATGAGATCTTCTCCAACCATTTTTCCAACAGACATTAGAATGGTGCTATCTGTCCATTCTAAATTTCCTCACTTTTTCCTCTCTCCAACTTATAAGTTTGGATCAGCTCAGACTTTAGGAATTTTTAAATAACTTTTCAAATGCAATATATACATGCTTGAATATACTATTTGTTCAGCACATCCCGTCGCAAAATTTGAGAAAGTGTCATTTTTTAAGACTAGCTTTGGATGAGGAAGCCATAGTTCCAAATTTGGTAGATTTGCAGTTTTGAGTTGCATCCCCAAAATACACGTCTCCCTCATTTCTCTGAAGATAGACAAGAGGTCAGTTTCCAAAGCCTGTGCTGTGCCATTATGGTTCGGGGGTCCCTATATGTGTGTACTTGTGACCTGTCCCACATCTTCCATAACATGAAAACACACAGGAAGACACCTCTGTGTGAATTGGAAGGCAAAATGATAACTGTAGCCGGCAGAGGGGAAACAGAGCTAGCAGAAAGCATGGACCCCATTCACCCCCCCCCCCTCGCCTTCCCACCCACTCTGAAACCTTCACTCCAACACCACATCACAACTTGATCCAAACCTAAAGGAGCAGACTGTCATGTTTGTGTGTGAGATATTTTTTCCCCTTTCTCGAGGGCAATTTCTTTCATTAAAATCCGACCAAATGGAAGGAGGCAGCACATTGCTGTATAAATATACCTCCAAATATGCCTCAGAGTAGGCCTATAGGAGTTGAAGCTTCCCTCCTGGAAGGCCTTGAGGGCATTGCAACCTTTGGGGACGTCGGCCAGGAGGGATTACAGACACTTTGGAGGATCGCATGGGGATTGGGCATGATCTCGAAAAGACAGAGGACTGGGCTGGAAATGGCAAGAGGCAAGCTGACGCGAGTAAATGCGACATGACACATAGCACGGGGTGGAGTTGCCAGGGGGCCAGGGGAACTGAATGGCATGCATACACAATGGACAATCTCTGGCCAGGCTGAGAAGAAGCTCAAAGAAGAGATGGCAAAACCGAGCCTCACAAAGGAGGATGGGATATGTTGCTAGCTCCCCACCTATCTCCCAGTTGAATGAACTAGAATTGAAATTCTGTCATGGGGAAGCTGACTGTACTTCAATAA
Organism: Anolis apletophallus; assembly: GCA_030556195.1. Classification (NCBI taxonomy): domain Eukaryota; kingdom Metazoa; phylum Chordata; class Lepidosauria; order Squamata; family Anolidae; genus Anolis; species Anolis apletophallus. Next base: position 74,157,489 of record JARBWK010000011.1, read on the forward strand.
CCATGACTCTGCAGTTGCCTTCTTATCCATAGAGATGGACATCAATGTAACCCAGGCAGAAGTCACCCAGAGTCATCCAGTGGATTTGGATGCACCCACATCATACCTCTCCAGATGACAACTCCCAGTAGCCCCAGACAGCATAGCCAACAGGGAAGATGTTGTCCAATAGCATCATATTGTCCAAAGAGTTGCCAGTAATGGAGCCTGAGAAAAGGCAACAGACCTTGAAAAGGTCACTGGAGATCTCAAAGGCCTCAGCCCAGAAGCCATGCCAGCTAATGGGGCTTGGGGCTGGAGAGTGACCACATGTCCTATTTCTGAACATAAGAACATAAGAAGAGCCATGCTGAATCGGGCCTCAGCCCATCTAGTCCAGCATTCTGTGTCACACAGTGGCCCACTAGTTGTACACAGGGATCTCTAGCAGAAAGGAGGGCAAAACCCTCACCTGCTCCCGACCCCCACAACCAGTACCCGGGGAAAATCCTGCCTGCCTCCATCAACACAGAGGTGGCACTTGGATGTCCATTTCAGTAACTACTGATTCCCTTGGTATCCATGAATCTGTCTAATCTTGCCTTGAAGCTGTCCAGGCTGACAGCTGTCACAACCTCCTCTGGAAGTGAGTTCCATAACCCAATGACCCTCTGGGTGAAGAAATATTTCCCTTTATTAGTCCTAACTTTCCTACCTTGGAGCTTTAGGGAGTGCCCCCTAGTCCTAGTGTTGTGTAACAGAGAAAATATTTTTTTCTTTATTCACCTTTTCTATCCCATGCATGATTTTATACACTTCGATCAAGTCACCTCTTAAACGCCGTCTTTCAATGCTGAAAATACCAAGGCGTTGCAACCTGATTTCATAAGGGAGCTGCTCCATCCCTTGGATCATTTTTGTTGCCCTTCTTTGTACCTTTTCCAGTTCCGTTATATCCTTCTTGAGGTGCGGTGACCAGAATTGTACACAGTACTCCAGATGTGGCCTCACCATAGATTTGTAGAGAGGCAATACAACATTTGCCGACCTATTTTCGATTCCCTTCCTGATCATGCCAAGCATAGAATTTGCTTTTTTCACTGCTGCAGCGCGCTGGGTTGACATCTTCATTGAGCTGTCCACCAAAACCCCAAGATCCCTTTCCTGGTTTGTCTCAGAAAGCTTTGATCCCATCAGTTGATAAGTGTATTTGGGGTTCTTTGCCCCGATGTGCATGACTTTACACTTGTTTAGGTTAAAATGCATTTGCCACTTTGTTGCCCATTCACTCAATTTCGAGAGATCTTTCTGGAGCTCTTTACAGTCAGTTTCATTTTCAACTACCCTGAACAGTTTCGTGTCATCTGCAAACTTTGCTACCTCACAATTTACTTCTACATCCAGATCATTTATGAATAAATTAAAAAGTAACGGTCCTAAAACTGAACCTTGGGGTACGCCACTTCTCACCTCTTTCCATCCAGAGAAGTGTCCTGCATAGAAGAGTCCTCCATCTGAAGGCGTTTTCTCTTCATCCCAAGGCTGCTTTGAAGAAAGAGATCATCCAGAGTTTCGGGGTGCGGTGTCACCTGTATGCAGATGACGTCCAACTCTGTCACTCCTTCCCACCTGCTACTAAGGAGGCTGTTCAGGTCCTGAACTGGTGTTTGGCCGCTGTGACAGTCTGGATGAGGGCAAACAAATTGAAATTGAATCCAGACAAGACAGAGGTACTCCTGGTCAATCAAAAGGCCGAATAGGGCATAGGGTTACAATCTGTGTTGGATGGGGTTATAATCCCCCTGAAGGCGTAGGTTTGCAGCTTGGGTGTGATCCTGGACTCATCACTGAGCCTGGAACCCCAGGTTTCAGTGGTGACTAGGGGAGCATTCGGATAAAGCTTGTACGCCAGCTGTGCCCGTACCTTGGGAAATCTGACTTGGCCACGGTAGTTCACACTCTGGTTACATCCCGTATAGACTACTGCAACATGCTCTACATAGAGTTGCCTTTGAAGACTTTTCAGAAGCCAGGTTGCTAACAGGCGCAGTACTCAGGGAGGATACGACTCCTCTGTTGAGTCAGCTCCGCTGGCTGCCAGTTTGCTACCGAGCACAATTCAAAGTGCTTTGGGATCTTGTTTAGCCAATTAAGCCCTAAATGGTTCCGGCCCAGCATACGTGTCCAAACATATCTCTCCTTACGAACCATCCAGGAATTTAAGATCGTCTGGGGAGGCCCTGCTCTCAATCCCGCCTTCCTCGCAAGCATGCTTGGTGGGGACGAGAGACAGGGCCTTCTCAAGTGGTGGCCCCTCGGTTGTGGAACTCTCTTCCCAGGGATATTAGATCAGCCTTCTCCCTTCTGACCTTTTGGAAAAGAGTAAAAACCTGGCTCTTCAATCAAGCTTTTGGAACCGCAGCATAATCAGATAAACACAATATGATGAAATAACAAACATGGAACGGCTAGACGATGCAAATGGATAATGAGTTGAACTGGTAGACATTAATTATTATAGTTTTAATTGGTTTTTATATGGATTTTTATTATGTGATATTAAATGTTTTAAATTGATGTATGTATGTTTATGGCATCTAATTGTTGCCAATCTGTACGCCGCCCTGAGTTGCCTTCGGGCTGAAAAGAGTGGGATTAAAAATGCTTTAAATAATAATAATAATAATAATAATAATGAAAAGAATCATAAAAAGGCAGAGATTAAAGATAAAGGCCCAAATCCAATTGTTAGGTCTCCTTTAAGACCCTACAGACCTAATCCAAGGCCTATGGACTCAATCGGAAATTGGTGTCATTTTCATTGATTGCATGAGTCTTTGATTCAGTTTGTAGGGTCTTAAGGGATGTAATAACGCACCTGGAGTAGATACTGAGCAGGTATTGTCTCCCTTTTCTAAACCTGAATCCAACAAATTAGGTGGGAACCACAATTCACTTAACCAATAATTTTAAGCAACATGTTGCCTGTAAAGACACAGGTCCTGGCAGGGTCAGCCATGGTTAGTACTTGGATAGGGGACCATCAACAAATACCAGGTGCTCTATGTAGACTCTATTTCAAAGGAAGGTGCTACCAAAACCACCTCTGGGTATTCCCTGTTTTACAGAAAACACTGTAAAATTATTGGAGACGCCATAAGTTCACAGGCGACTTGAAGGCATATAATGTACACATGTTGCCTTTGAGTTCGTATTAGAAAATGATGGGGACTCTCATTTTGTATCAATGTTTTTGACTTCTATCTTGCTTCAAAACCAATGGCACTCACACCCTGTGCAAGAAAAGGCAGGCTTGATTCCACCTCCCTTCCATCTCTTCATCTCTCTTGCCCCTCTGAGCTCTGCTAAATATTCCTCCCACTTCAGCGTTGACTTTACTGCAGGACATTCTCAGTCTAGAGGTGACACATAGATTGATTTCAAGCAAGACGGCTCTGACAAAGCTGTTCACATCTCCCTGTTTACACTCCAGCTGTTTCTGTTTACCAGAGGACAGCAACCCAATTTTCTGGTTATTCCCGTAAAACAGTATTCCACATCTTCCTTTGGAGGATGCATAGGTTGCAAAATCTGAATATCTCCTTTGTTGGAATTGGAATTGATGGTTTTGGCTCTGGTCCTCTGGAGGAGAAGGCAAGTTTGTCCCATCTTCTACCTGAAGTACCTTCAGTTGTTTGAAAATGGTTACTATCTTATATCAGAATCTTCTCTTCTCCAACTTGTTCATGGGATTAATTTTCTTTCTTCCCACTAGCTCTATGTACTACTTTCTGATATATCCTCATGAACTACATTCGGATGGGATGTTCAGGTCATCTAGTCCAGAGTTACCTGTTATGGAGGAGCAGCAACTTTTTGCCCCAAGATTTGATACCATATATTTGCCCCATGAGTTAATAATAATAATAATAATAATAATAATAATAGTCTTTATTTATATTCCGTCCTATCTCCCCAAAGGGACTCACGGCGGATTCCAACATACAAAAAAGCCAAACATTCAATGCCTCAATAAAACAGACAAATGTTAACAAGATGTCAGACTTGGCCACGATGGTCCACGCTCTTGTTACATCTCAAATGGATTATTGCAACACGTGCTCTACATGGGGTTGCCTCTGAAGACTGTTCAGAAGCTTCAAGTAGTCCAATGAGTAGCAGCCAGGTTTCTAACTGAAGCAACTCACAGGGAGCATACAACTCCGCTGTTGAATCAGCTCCACTGGCTGATTCAAACAGCACAATTCAAAGTTCTGGCCTTAGTTTGTAAATGCCTAAACGGTTCTGGTCCAGCTTACCTATCCAAACGTATCTCCCTCTATGAGACAGTTAGAGCATTGAGATTGACTGAGGAGGTCCTGCTCTTAGTCCCACCACCCTCGCAGGTGTGACTGTTGGGGATGAGAGACAGGGCCTTCTCAGTGGTGGCTGCTCGGCTGTGAAACTTCCTCTCCGCGAGATCAGATCAGTCCCCTCCCTCCTGACATTCAGGAAATTACTCAAAATGTGGCTTTAAAGCAAGCATTTGGAGAGTGAGATGAAGCAGCCAAGATAATTTCGGGATTGGTGCAATGTCCAATGTTTTATGTTATGTTGTTTATGGTTGATGTTTCATAGCTCACTGATTTTAAGTTATTATTATATGCTATTTTAGTTATGTGCTGTGTTTTGAATTTTGCCATTAACTTTGCTGTGAACCACTTTGAGTCCCCCTTGGGGTAGAGAAATATATATGAAATAAATAAAAATAGCCCAAAATTGAGCCCTGGTCTCCAGAGTTGTATTCCAATGTTCAAAGCATTACACTCCACCAACAATACCTCCAGCAAAAGAGAGCCCACTGTTTGTAAGTAAGTCAGTACATTTTATTGACTAATCCATTGCCTGTTTCCAAACCTTTGACAAACACATTTAACACATATACATACAGCATACAACCCATAAACAAGCTGTTAAACAAGGTCCTGATCCATATCAAATATCTGCATCACCCTTACAATTTACCCCAGTTGACTCCAAACATGCAGTTATCAGATGTGTTGCTTTGAATAGATAAAGGGCCATTTTGTATGTTACTTTTAACATTTTGGCCAGCCAATAAAAGGTAGTTTTAATATAAGGATCCCAGTGTGTGCTTTGTATAATGTATGGCCCGAGGTACTGGTTTCTCTCTTTCTTGTACAAGTTACAACTAAACAGTAAATGTGTGATATCTTCTACCTCTGATGCTCCACAGATACAAAATCATTCATTATATGGAACTTGGTTAAACCTTCCATGTTTGACCATTGTGTCCAGGTGTTCAAATCTAGTTCTGGTAAATACCCTCCTGAGGTGTTTAGACATTTATGTCTTTACTTTGGGCTGTTTGAAAAGTATGTTTAAAATGACTTAGCCATTTCAATGAGCCAGCTCTACTGAGGGTAGTAATGTCTTTCTGAGTTTCTATATGCAGTATTTTTTGTGCAACAATTTTTGGGTCTTGTTCTTCTAGAAGATTTGGATATAGCATCGGATGTTCACAACTCCTAATGCAGTCGTTCTCAACCCGTTGGGTCCCCAGGTGTTTTGTAGCAAACCGTGAAGGCAGCAATTTCAGCTCTAGCTAAAGGTAAATCCTGCTAGATGCCCTTGAGATGAGGGAGATTTATTCCTAAATAAGGTATGAGTGGGATATTCTTCTCAACAATATTCAATAACATGGAATCTACACAGAGTAGGTGTTGTGATTATTTTACTCACTGATGTGGTGTCATCAACTTGCAATAAAGAAATTCGTAGTGTTATACACAAATGGTAAACATCTGCTTCCAGTTGATGCAGATAATTATGATCCAGAATAGATATGTCTTTTTTCACCATGAGTAAGTTCAGTGTGGAAGTCCAATCGCGTGGGTAAATATAAGTCTCTTCCCAGTGAAATTATAAAGTTCCACCGCAACAGATTGTTGCTCTTATCCCAGCAAAACGGAATGTCTTGTCCAAGTAATGGGAATAATGCGGGATATATATTATAAAACACCTGGGGACCCACAAGTTGAGAACCACCGTCCTAATGTGTTTTGTCAATTGAACTAGCCAAGAGGTCTGATGTTGATTTTTTGTCTGCTCTAACAGGCACAGTTTTGGTAGTCTGTTGTTTGCCATGGCATTCAATTTTACCTAGTAGTTGTATGCCCTAATTTTGGATAAACTATCAACTGTATATACTCCCAGTTTTGCTCTTACTGCGGCAGCTGGGGTCCTTTTGTCCACTCCCAGAACACTTCTCAGGTGTTGTGATTGTGGGCGCTTCCACACAGCCCTTTATCCGAGGAACATCCGCATTTTAAAAATGTGGTTGTTCCTGGGCCCCTATCCACACCCACCCTAGAAAGCGCTCGCTTTCTGGGGTGGGTGTCCAGATGTTATTCCAGGACTGGCCCAGGAGAACATCTGGAGACCCTAGCACCCCTCCCCCAAAGCTCCCTATCTCATTTTAAAAGTAAAGAAAATGTGTCGTCGCACCCAGTCTGTAAATATTCAGTGAAGGGCGAGTACGTGGTCTCTCTATACCAGGGGATTGCTTCTTGCCTTCTTTTAGAGGCTTGGGGTCCCAAAGACCAAGCTGGACACTATAGTGTCTTTATTGATCTTTACATGATTTAACTTCACTTGGGCACTTTGCTTTGTTCCCCAAAAGATAAAGGAAAGATACTTTACAGTCTCTCTGTTGCTCAGGTCCAGGAAGCTTTAGCTGAATGGCTCTCCCAGTCCTCTCCTTCTTTATGGCCCCGAGGTAAGGACACTCGAGACTCCAGCCAGATGGCCTATATTGAAGGCACAAAACCTTCCTCTAAATGACTGAAGGCGTTTGAACCTCCTCAGAGCTGCCCAACCGTCTGGTATGCTAGGCTTTCTGTATGAGTCCCAAGGAAAGTCAGTTTGGTGTTGAAAGATAGCTTGACCAAGGCTTGGCCTGGCAAACCTTCAGGTACGTCCTCTTCTGGAGAAATCCTGAAAAGCTTTGCTAAACAAAATGGCTAGATCCCCAAAATCCCTGGGAAAGGGGACGGGACAAACTTAATTGGGCTCTGTAAACAATGATTGACAGGTACAAAGAACCAATCAATGCAACCAAACTTTTGCAAAACTGAGCAGGCTGCAGTGCAAACCTTTAGGAACTTAAAAGTTTTTTCATACAAGTTTTTTCATTTCTGCGCCGTCACAGAAAACTTACCCGGCCTCCATTACAGTGTTGCTGGAGCTCTCCTGGTGAGTAGAAATGACCCGCCAGGAGAACGGGGGGAGGGGGGCTGTGGGAATGGTTTCTGAACTGCAGTCCAGACACCAGAAGTAGTGGGTTTATCCCACGCCTTACAAGAAGGTGCAGAATAAATCTGCTATCTAATTAATTCACCACAAACCAGGGTTTTCCTGGTTTATGGCAAATTAATTGCGAGTTGGCCAGAACATCATCTGGACAGCCCCCTTTTTTATTGTGGAAGTTTGTGTCTGGACGGGCCCTGTGATTGCTCTAATAATGGTACCTGGTTTAGGCCCCAAACTTCAGCTCCATATAAGACCATGGAGGTAACCTTAGCTTTATATCCTTTAAGAAGTGGGTCTAAAGATCCTGGTTGGCTATGATTTGTTAATTTAAGCAGTAGAGAGAGCCCACTGTTGAGTCATTCTTGCCATGTTTACCTGACTTTACCTGAGTTTTACTATTCTACAATTCCATGCCTCCTACAGCTTTGCACATTGGTGAGAATGATGGGGGCCTGCCAGTGTGTGATAGATAAATCCGGTTATTTATATTTCTCTCAATTTCTCTACTTCCCAACCATAAGTTTGTTTCCTCTATACATATCTGAGTCCTTTCCAGCCTGCTTTTTAGTTATCTTTCTTGCTTTATCCAATTTTCCTTCACTTGCCACTTGACATCATCTCATTTCCTCTAGCTCAGGCATGGGCAAATTTCAGCCCTCCAGGTGTTTTGGACTTCAACTTCCACAATTCCTAACAGCCCCAGGTCCCTTCCTTTTCCCTTTCTTTTTCTGCTTAAGCAGCTGACAGAAAAAGGAAGGGGCCTGAGGCTGTTAGGAATTGTGGGAGTTGAAGTCGAAAACACCTGGAGGGCTCAAGTTTGCCCATGACTGCTCTAGCGGGTCATTTTTTGACATCAACAGAGGCAGCCATGGATGCAGAACCTGTAAGATACGGAGAGCCAACTGTATGTCCACTAGTCTTAAAAGACACCACAACATGTTTCCTTCTTATCACAGTACTAGCTTGGGGACCCGGCGGTGCCCGGGTCATTTGAGAAGTGTAGCAGGATGTAGAGTGGGTCATGGGGGCTCTGTGTGCCAAGTTTGGTCTTGATCCATCAGTATTGGGAGTTGCAGTGGTATCATGAAATTACTGAAGGTAGTGCAAGTCCCATCATCTGTGGTCCACCCTCCTCCAACCGGCAGCAGGATGTAGAGTGGGTCATGGGGGCTGTGTGTGGCACGTTTGGTCTGTATTGGTGAATGGATATGGGTTGCATTGTTTTGAGGAAGTGAGTGAAGGTACTTCAAGTCCCAACATTTGTGGTCCGTCTCACACAAAACTGCACCAGGATGTAGAGTGGGTCATGAGGGCTCTGTTTGCCAGGTTTGGTCTTGATCAGTCATTGGATTAGGTTTGTAGCAGTCTTGGAAAGGGAGGGAAGGTACTGCAAGTCCCATCATCCATGTTCTGCCCCCCTCCAAACTTCAGTAGGATGTAGAGTGGGTCACTGGGGCTCTGTGTGCCAAGTGTGGTCTTTATCGGTGTTTGTTGGGGGCCGCAGTAGTCTGTGGGAACAGAGGGGTGTGAAAGTACTACAAATCCCATCATCCATTGTCAGTCCTCCCCTGAACCTCGCCAGGACGTGAAGGTAGTCATGGGGGCTCTGTGTGCCAAGTTTGGTCTTGATCAGTCATTGGATGAGGGTCTCAGTGGTCTTGGGAAGTGAGTGTAGGTACTGCAAGTCCCATCATCCATGGTTCGGGCTCCTTCAAACTGCAGCAGGATGTAGAGTGGGTCATGGGGGCTCTGTGTGCCAAGTTTGGTCTTGATCAGTCATTGGATGAGGGTCACAGCGGCTTTGGGAAGTGAGTGTAGGTACTTCAAGTCCCATCATCCATGGTTCAGGCTCCTTCAAACTGCAGCAGGATGTAGAGTGGGTCATGGGGGCTCTGTGTGCCAAGTTTGGTCTTGATCAGTCATTGGATGAGGGTCACAGCGGCCTTGGGAAGTGAGTGTAGGTACTGCAAGTCCCATCATCCATGGTCCGCCCTCCCTGCAAACTGCAGCAGGCTGTAGAGTGGGTCATGGGGGCTCTGTGTGCCAAGTTTGGTCTTAATCGGTCTTTGTTGGGGGCCGCAGTGGTTCATGGGAACCAAAGGGATTTAAAGTACTACAAATCCCATAATCCACGGTCCAGCTCCCCCAAACCGCACCAGGACGTAAAGGGGGTCAGGGGGGTTATGTATGGGAAGTTTGGTGCAGGTCCATCACCCGTGCTGCTCACTGTGGCCTGTGAAAGTGGAGGCCATTCAGAAAGCTGCCACATATCCCTCCGGACACATACATACATACATACATACATACATACATACATACATACATACATACATACAAACAAACATTCCGCTTTATTATATATAGAGATAGAGATATGGAATTTCATTTGCTCAACTGTGCCTATTCACAGTATTTGGGTTTCTGAACATTCATTGCTTTTCCCCAGGGCTGTCATTCCCAGTCATTTGAATATCAACTTTCACCAACTTCTGGATATCCATTGTAATAAATGCACTTGGTTATAACATTATGAATGGTGTTTCATAATCTTTCCCTCCTGCTCATAGTGTTATAACATTATGTTGTGTGCCTTCAAGTTACTTCCAATTTTTGGCGAACCTAAGGGGTTTTCTTGGCAAGATTTCTTGGCCTTCCTCTGGAGCTAAGAGAGTGCGACTTGCCCAAGATCAACCAATGGGGTACAATGGCTGAGTGGGGATTTGAACCCTGAGCTCCATAGTGGTGGCCCAACACTCACACCATTACGCCACTGTGGTTTTTGTTATAACTTGTGGGGTCATGAAATGAAATAGACTAGAAACGTGAACAGGACAGGAGAAAAAGGAAATAGTTCTTTGTATAATGCACTATTAGGTTACAAGTTCACCCCTATAAGATTTGTACATCATACAATAGCCCAGATTATTATTGTTTCAGTTGATACAATAACTGACTTGGGGCCCATGGTTAATGGGGAAAAAAGCTCACTCCCCCCCCCCCAGGTCTCTTTCTGAATTTACTGATCTTTTCGTAGATAGTAGAGATGTTCAAAAAAATTGGAAGTTTCGGCAATCGTAAGAAAACCAGAAGTTTTGAAAGTCGGAAGCCATATTTGAAGCATTTGTGTGGCCCACACCAAATATTTTAGAATCAAAACTTACCCCATACTTTTTCGTTTTAGTTTTGTAAATCTTGGAAGATTCCCAAAGTCAGTTTCGTATTCAATGCAAGGCAAGGAAGCAAAGCCAAAGGCTGCCAGAGTGCCTTGCCACTCCTCTGAGAAATTAATGCAGTCTGGCATTAGCAGTGGGCAAAAGAGGGAGCACTGCATTTTGGGAACAGCACAGAACTCTGGGAAATGTAGTTTGGGAAGGAGGAGCCCTATGCCAGAGAATTCAAAAGGCCCTGCCCTAAACTAGCACCAATCAGTTCTTTACTTTGAACTACTTTCAAAGTAAAGACCACACAATTGAACAGGAAATACTTTCAAAGTAGGAGCATATTTTCTTTATGATTAAAATGTTTTCATTTAAAAAATTCACTAAAAGTCTGTGGATAAGTGAAATGTTCTGAAATTTGGTGGGCTAACAGTGGTAAATGTGTCCTACCATTATAGCAAGTTTCACCCCCAATAGCTGTAAAAATGAGGAAGAGAGGAGCCCCTGAAGTTTCCCCAATTACATGAAAACAAAAAAACTATATATATATATATATATATATATATATATATATATGTAAGAGACATGTATATAATAGCGGATATTGATAGAAGTATGGACATAGATAATAGATGACTAAGGATAGTTAATTCTCACAAGGAGAATGTTATTTAAACAGTAGGTATAAAGGGGCAAGGAAAAGACTATTTGTTACGTCAAATAAAACTACTGTTTTCTTTCTATATATTGTAGGCAACTAGAGGAAACACAAGAAGAAAAGCAATGAATAAGCGAATTGAACTTGATGAAAATTGCTAGATTGATCATGCTTTGATAATCCACCTACCCAGAACTTTTGCGTTTTCATGTTTCGGGCACCCTATTCTTTCCCTTCTTCAAATGTCAGTTGGCATTTTTCTTTGCACCCTTGTGCTCTTTTTACTTTTTACTCTCAACTTGTATTTTGTAAACTGAATAAAGATTTATTTTTTTAAAAAAAAAGTTTCCCCAATTACAGTCATTTAATTAAGTGCATGTGCAAACGTAGTTTGGGAAGCATGGAGCCATATGCCTATCCTAAACTACATTTCCCAGACTGCATCAGCATCAGAAAGTATCAATCAGGAGAGAGAGGTCTGTCCTTCCCTAATAGCAGCCAGAATCTGCAAAGAGGAGGACTGATTGATACATCTCTCTCTAACAAGTAAGCCAATCTCTGTGCTGGGCTGGAAAAAATGACCTAAATGGATGACCCCTGGGAGTCCCCTCCAACTCAATAAAGGAAGCATATTAATTGGATTTCAGGAGAGTTTGGATGGTTCCCTGATGCCTGGAAGAAGGGGGTCAGTGTAAATGACCCTTGATGGTGTCTGTACTATGTTTTCTGTTCCTGGGTTATAAGTAGCACATCCTAATTGATGCTGTCATAAAAACATGGATAAAGTTTATTAAAACGCAAAAACTTTGTCTTTGCGCAAGAGACATCACCCTATAGCACATTTTGCTTTCTGCTATACTTTGTCTTTGCGCAAGAGACATCGCCCTATAGCACATTTTGCTTTGATTTAACGAAGCTTCTGCCACAAAAACAAAGTTTCTGGAGTAGAACATCTATGTTCAAAGTAAAGACCACACAATTAAACTGGAAATAACAACTTAAAAGTAGGAACATATTTTCTTTTTTATTAAAAAAAGTTTTTTTATAAAAATTTGAAAATTTCCCCCCAAAAAATCCGTGGATGAGTGAAACATTTTGAAATTTTGTGGGCTAACTGTGGTAAATGTGTTCTACCGTTATAGCAAGTTTCACCTGAATAGCTTTAAAAATAAGGGAAGCAGGAGCCCCTGAAGTTTCCCCAATTACAGTAATTTAATTATGCGCAATTACTACAACAAAATATTAAAGAAATTTCATTACTTTCGTTATAGTAACAAAATTTTCACTACGTATACTTTAGAAATACTAGAAACAAAGTAGTGGTAATGCATTTTGAACCATTTTAGCGTATCGCATATCTCTAGCATATAGCACCAAATTGGAAGAGATAGCTATACCCCAGAGCACAGGATCAGAATCCAAAATGACCATAACAGATTGGAAAGCTGGGACAAAACTAACAAAGGAAGAATTATAAGGTACTACACTTGAGCAGAAAAAAATGAAATACTCGGGTATAGAATGGCATGAGAACAGTAAATATGAAAGGGATCTAGGAAACATAGTAGGCCACGAGCTGAAGAAAAGTCAACAGTGGGATGTGGCAGCTAAAAAAGCCGATGTGATTCTAGGCTGCATTCATAAGTGTATAGTGTCAGATCAAGGGAAGTCATAGTCCCCCCTCATCTGGAGTAACCCTGTGTCCAGTTCTGGGCAGCATAGTTCAAGAAGGATATGGACAAGCAGAAATGTGTCCAGAGAAGAGCCACCAAATTGGTCAAGGGAGAAATTCATTCTTTCTGAATGTTTATGTGAACTTGACGGTTGTTGCCTCCTGAACCTAACCTATATATAAACTAGAATGGATGTTCAGGCCAAAATCCTGCACTTTGTAGAACTTTGCAGTGCAAACCACAATGCAAAGACATGTGTTAGGAGGAAACAGGGATTGAAATGTGTCTCCCTTCCCGCGTACAAAAAGTGAATTATAGGTGGCACTCTATCGTTTGTGGACTGAGAAGAAATGTGGGCAAGCGCTCATGCCAATCCTTGGGACAGATTCACTCTGTCTGTCTGTCTGTCTGTTGACTGGTCAGTCGATTAGTCAGTCGGCCGGTCTGTCTGTCTGTCTGCAAAGACCTTCCAACTGTTAATTCTTTACAGGTCCCATACTTGCTTTCCCCTCATTAAACCAGACAGTTGGGCGCCCTTGTACAGTTCAGGATCACAAGCTTTGATAACCTGGCCATTTGATTTACGACTCCGAAAGCCAAGGTGATCACCTAATGAGAGGAACCCGGAGTGTCAACCTGTTTATTAAATACCCCAAACCAGCTGTAGCACCGACCGAAGCAATCATATTTCTCCTTTGGTTGGCTGCCGTCTCCTTCTCCTCGCCTTTTGCCCTCCTCCTCTCAGCATGGCCCGTTCTTTTCATCTTAAAAAAAGGCCTGGGATTTAGGATGGGTCACTGACTGAGACTGTCGGGGGCACGCAAGACGTTTGTGATATCCCACTGATTTCTTAGGTGTTTAGAAGTTAATAATAGTCAGCACCTCATGATTCATTCATAGATGTCAAACAAGGACATGAAAAAGGTTGGGGACAGTGTGGAGCTTACATGGAAAAACAGGGAAGGTGGAAATTCCCCTTCCCTTCTTGGCTTCAATGAAAACCCTAGCTGGACCAAAGTAAATTTGGCAGCCGAGAATGGATTTAAAGGGGAAATTAATTTCCAGCAGTGTTCGGCTGCTTTAGGTGAGTTAAGTTCCTCATTTATCTTCATTCATTCTCCTCCGCCATAAAAAAGCGGGGTGAAATCGACGTATCACTGTAGCCGTATGAATGTCCTGTGGCAGGTTTCATTTTAAACCCTTTGAGGTTTGCAAACTGTTGGCTGCCTCCTCTAAATCATTTCTAATAGGTGAAGAAGCCTGTTTGATCAGAAAGGCCAACGAATGCACAAACACACATCCATGCAGGGAAGTCGGTGCCCCTGTAAAACAGATGACTCTGACGGAATTGGATATGAAAGGACGTTTTAGATGCGAGAGGATTTGCACCAGAATCTGTTTCGAGTACACTATCACAATGAAGAGTGACGTCTTCCATTGCATTTACTGATTCAAAAACTAGTTACGGTTCTATTTACCTCCTGTATGTATTCACGATTGTGGCACTATTGAAAATACCTGCTGGCACCCACCTTAAATCCACTGAGTGAGAAAATGAATATTCCTTCATGCTTTTCTTGCCATATTCAGACGTGTTGCAGGAGAGAAAAACTCATTGGCTTTTTATGCAGGAAACCATGGTTTCCATGCAGGAAGTCCATGTTCAGACCAGAGAACTGTGTATTTTTCAAGTCATGTCATCTCACAATAAGTCCAAAGTCCAACAAATACAGTTTCGTCATCTTGGCTTCATGGGAGAGTTCAGCCTTGGTGTTGGTTTTGTGTGCCTCCAAGTCATTTCTGACTTTAGGCGTTCCTAAAGTGAACCTTTCATGATGTTTCCTTGCCAAGCTTGTAGTATCATCTCTTCCTGCTTCGTGGGACCTCATCAGATGCAAGATCCCTCCCATTTCTACACACTTTAAAAATAGTTGAAAGACGGTGTCCCACAGAGCCCATTATATGACACATGACTACTTCTGGTGGTTCCCCGTGGGACTCCATCTTTAAACTGTTTTTGAAGTGTGTAGAAATTGAGGGGTTTGGGGCAGGCCCAGATTAACACTTTTTTATGCCCTATGCCACACTTTGGAATTACGCCCCCTTTAAGCCAACCTCCCGCCACCTCCAAGGTCCCCATTCCCACCGGCTGGAAAGCTCCGCTGTGCTCTGAAAGTCTCCTCGGGAGTTGGGAGGCTTGGGGAGGGCACGGCGGGTGCAAACCCGCTCCAAAGGCACGCACGAGAGAGAGAGAGAGAGAGCACACGCAAAAGAGAGAGCATGCAAGAGAGAGAGAGAGGGAGGGAGTGCACGATAGAGAGAGTGCACACGAGAGAGAGCGCAAGAGAGAGAATGAGAGAGAGAGAGCAAGAGAGAGAGAGAGAGACGGAGGGGACGGAGCAGAGACTTTGCTGGGAGAAGGAGCGAGGAGGGGCATGAGAAAGGGGGAAAGAGGGGTGCAGACCAGGGTTTTTTTTGGTCCGTGATCTGCGCTCCCCCCCCTTCCCCAGCTTGCACCCCTAGGCCATGGTCTCATTGGCCTTATGGGTAATCCGGGCATGGTTTGGGGAGTCAGGGAGTAATTGTCTTCAGAGCTCTCAATTTGTGCAGAAACAGCTAAATCAGCTTATTTCAATGGGGAATGGGAACTGTCAGATTCCCCCATATTTGAGCGTTACTATGATGTCAAAAATTCCTGTGGGCAGTCTCGAAATGTGTCTCAATGATCCTTTTCTCACCAGTAATTCTCTTGTATGAAACGTTTATGGTAATTTTTTCATAATTTATTCTTGCGGTTTTGATGTATTACCAGTTTGCTGCAGCTATATTTTCCCCCTTTTAGACATAGATTTCGAACTTCTGCAATTGCAAAGTTTCCCTTTATAAAAAAGAGAAAAAAGAAAGTGGTATGGATGGGGACTACATGCCCTTGTGATAGCTCAGAAGGCAGAGGATTACTGTAGAAATGGACAAAAGTACATCCCAAGTAGTGGGGGTGACTATATTATCCATTTTATTATAAATGGAATGGAATGCTATAGTAAAGAAGACAATTACCCCTGCTACTCATTGCCTAGCAATACAATTGACCCAGTCCATTTGGTATGTTGACACAACATACCAAATAGGGCATGAAGTACAGTGAAAATTGGCTCTTTAACCAGATGGTACTCTTCCTCTGTTGGAAATAGCAACCTTCCAAGCCTTCACTATTTGTTTGTTAGTGTATATATTTGCTAACCTGTATGGTATGTACAGTGTTCCCTCACTTATTGCAGGGGTTACATTCCAGGAGCTCCTGCAATAAGTGAAAAACCGTGATGTAGGGACACTATATTTATTTTAATATTTATACATTATTTTAGTAGTTATACACTCTTTTAGGTCTTTATAAACTTAAAATAAAGTGAAAGGAAGGAAGGAAAGGCCCTTCAAGACTGGAAGGAGGGGGGGAGGACTGAGGAGGGAAAGCGCCTTGGAGAGCCGTGGTGGCAAAAACCAGCAAACAGCAAAAATACAGCGATATATATTTTAAATTAATATTTTTTGAAAACCGCGAAACAGCAAGTCCACTAAAAGCAAACTGTGAAGTAGCGAGGGAACACTGTATATATTGATTTGGCAGTTTGACTGTACCTCTCTGGTGTTGGACAGGCTACAGACCTGTAATTATACTGAACATGTTCAGACTCAAGGCTCCATTTTGTTATACAGTATGCTTTTGGACTGAATTAATACAAGATGTTTATGAGTAAACAAGATAAGTTATTTTTTTAAAAGAATATGTTGTTTTTGCCTTTGAGTGCATATTTTAAACTAAGAGGTTTCAAACGAGAGTACATAGAGTCTCATTTATCCAACCTTCGCTCATCCAATGTTCTGTATTATCCAACACAGTCTGCCTCCCACCCAAAATAATGTCCAGGGTGGGAGAAAGAATGGACCTTTTGTTTTGGTGCTAAATTCATAAATATAGTAATTACTACATAACATCCCTGTGTAATTATCTACTTTTTCTGTCAATTTGTTGTAAAACATAATGTTTTGGTGCTTAATTTGTAAAATTATAACGTAATCTGACGTTTAATAGGCTTTTCCTTAATCCCTCCTTATTATCCAAGATTTCCACTTATCCAACGTTCTGCCGGCCCATTTCTGTTGGATAAGCGAGACCCTACTGTATATGTTTTGGGCAACTGCAATTTCAACTTCAAAAAAAATTTCAAAACTCTGCTAGCTAAATATATCTTTTTGTGAAGTGGCATGTATTTCTCCCTGGCAGTTCAAAGACATGGTTTATCAGTTTAACAGCTGAGGTACCTGTGTGCCATTACACGAATGCTTGTGAACATCACTTTTTCAAAGGTTTGACAAGGTCATGCCTTTCCTTGACTAGTGGTTTTCAAAAGGTGGTCTCCTGATGTTCATGGAGATTAACATTTGCTAAAATGATATGACATCATTTTTCTTTTCAAAAAGGTTATAAATGTCATTTATCCAAAATGCTCCATCATTTAGTAAGGCCACTGACTGGTAACTTAATAAGTTACAGTTCCACAAGCAAAGATGCAAAACTATCGCTTGATGTGTTGCCAATTTGATTTCCTCACACCTCTCTTTGGAAAGTCCAAAAGGACACCAGTATAGCTTACAAATGAAGTAAAAGATGTGATTGGAAAGAAGAAAAACTCATTTAAGAAATGGAAGGCTCTTCCTACCGAGGAGAACAGAAAGGAACACAAGCTCTGGCAAACTAAATGCAAAGCAACAGTCAGGAAAGCCAAGAGAGATTTTGAGGCACACATAGCAAAGAATATTAAAAAAAACAACAAAAACTTCTTTAAGTACATCAGAAGCAGGAACCCAACTAGAAAAGCAGTTGGGCCACTCGACGACAATGGTCAGAAAGGGAAAATCAGCGAAGACAAGGAGATTGCTGAGCGGCTAAATGACTTCTTTGCCTCCGTTTTCACACAGGAGGACAGACAACATATGCCTGCAGCTGAGTCAGTTTTTTCAGGGAGGGAATTAAAAGAATTAAAACAGATACGAGATAAACAAGGAGGATGTTCTCATATGCCTTACTAAACTAAATGTCAACAAATCACCAGGTCCAGACGGCATCCACCCCAAAGTTCTTAAGGAACTCAAGTGTGAAATTGCTGAACTTCTAGCTAAGATATATAACCTTTCTCTAAGATCAGGCACTGTACCCGAGGACTGGAGGGAGGCAAATGTAACACCGATCTTCAAGAAAGGATCCAGAGGTGATCCAGGAAATTATAGACCAGTCAGTTTAACCTCAGTTCCAGGCAAAGTGATGGAAACCATTATTAAAGAAAATATTACTAGGCACATAGAAGAACAGGCATTGCTGAAAGAAAATCAACATGGTTTCTGCAAAGGCAAATCATGTCTTACTAACTTGTTAGAATTCTTTGAGGGTGTAAATAAACACATAGATAAAGGGGACCCAATTGATATTGTTTACCTTGACTTTCAAAAGGCTTTCGACAAAGTCCCTCACCAAAGGCTCCTAAATAAGCTCTTCAGCCATGGAATCAGAGGACAGGTCTTGTCCTGGATTGGAACCTGGCTAAATTGTAGGAAACAAAGGGTGGTAATAAACGGACATTTCTCTGGGTGGAAAGAGGTGAGAAGTGGCATACCCCAAGGTTCAGTTTTGGGTCCGTTACTTTTTAATTTATTCATTAATGATCTGGATGTAGGAGTGAATTCTGAGGTAGCAAAGTTTGCAGACGACACTAAATTGTTCAGGGTAGTTAAGAATGAAACTGATTGTAAAGAGCTCCAGAAAGATCTCTCGAAATTGAGTGAATGGGCAACAAAGTGGCAAATGCATTTTAACCTAAACAAGTGTAAAGTCATGCACATCGGGGCAAAGAACCCCAACTACACCTACCAATTGATGGGGTCAAAGCTTTCCGAGACAAACCAGGAAAGGGATCTTGGGGTTTTGGTGGACAACTCAATGAAGATGTCAACCCAGTGCGCAGCAGCAGTGAAAAAAGCAAATTCTATGCTAGGCATGATCAGGAAGGGAATCGAAAATAGGTCGGCAAATGTTGTATTGCCTCTCTACAAATCTATGGTGAGGCCACATCTGGAGTACTGTGTACAATTCTGGTCACCGCACCTCAAGAAGGATATAACGGAACTGGAAAAGGTACAAAGAAGGGCAACAAAAATGATCCAAGGGATGGAGCAGCTCCCTTATGAAATCAGGTTGCAACGCCTTGGTCTTTTCAGCCTTGAAAGACGGCGTGTAAGAGGTGACTTGATCGAAGTGTATAAAATCATGCATGGGATAGAAAAGGTGAATAAAGAAAAGTTATTTTCTTTGTCACAAAACACTAGGACTAGAGGGCACTCACTGAAGCTCCAAGGTAGGAAAATTAGGACTAATAAAGGGAAATATTTCTTCACCCAGAGGGTCATTGGGTTATGGAACTCACTTCCAGAAGAGGTTGTGACAGCTGTCAGCCTGATCAACTTCAAGGCAGGATTAGACAGATTCATGGATACCAAGTGTATCGGTAATTACTGAAAAGGACATTCAAGTGCCACCTCGGAGTTGGTTGAGATAGGCACGATTTCCCTGGGTACTGGTTGTGGGGGGTCGCGAGCAGGTTAGGGTTTTGCCCTCCCTTCTGCTCGAGATCCCCGTGTACAACTGGGGGCCACTGTGTGATACAGAATGCTGGACTAGATGGGCTGAGGTCCGATTCAGCATGGCTCTTCTTATGTTCTTATGTTCTTATGATATATCTTCATTACAATGTACCTTTCAATAGACTCCAGTGCACGGAGGTGTATCACAGGATCTTCATGACAAGGGTTCTTCAGAGGAAGTTCACCATAGTTTTCCTCTGAAGCTGAGAGAGTGGGACTTGCCCAAAGCAACCCAATGGGTTTCTGTGACTGAGTCAGAACTCAAACCCTCGTCTCCAAGAACCCCAGTTCAACATGCAAACCACAAGACTATGCTTAGTCCTGGACCCTTTTATTTGCCTTTTTGTTGGTCTAGGTAGGGTATCCATTCTCCCAACACCTTGTACCCAATGGCTGTAAAGTCGCACCTTTTCGTGGTGGCCTCAAGTAGTCTATGATTCCCTTGTATCTGTTTCTTGTAAGGATAAAACAAGATAAAATATACCTTATAACCTATGCAGAGCTTCAGGGCAAAGCTGAGAAAATAAACTGAATTAAACAAAGCAGGGATGGGTGGAGGAGAATATGTGAATATATTATTTGGAACAGCTTCTTGACTTCAGGCATGAGTTTATATCTGCATAATAACACTGAGGCTGATCTGTTTTACATACTGTTTTGTAGCCCAAAGGAGAGACACGCTCCCAGGTTTTGTGTTGATAGTCAAGTAAATGCAACAAATATTTTGAAATATCCCGTAAATTGCTCAGTTCTGGCCAAACCACCTGGATGGGGAGCAACATCCTCCCTGCTCCTTACCACTTTAATATTAGTCCCCGGAGCTTCTTAAATTTAGTCAGGTTCTTAGGCGTTGTTTTGGATGTTCCAGTCACTATCCATTAAGCAGCCCTATGAGGAATAGGAAGCTTTTTCAGCTGTGATGTTTCATCTGCTTACCCTCCTTCTCCAGATTCATGGGTGCCCTTCACCCATCTTATGCCACCATTGAAGGTAAAAATACGTCCATGAGACAGAATGTGTGTGAGATCGCTGCAGAAAGAGAATGGGAGTGCAAAGTCCCAGAGAACCCATCTTTATCCCACAGACCTGATCCAGTTGTCCAGACTGTCACAAAGTTGTAGAACTTTCCAGCAAGAAACTGCAAAAACCTTATTTCTGAAGAGGCTTAGGAGAAGGGCTGAATGGAGATGTGGAGTGCAGACTGGCTTGTGAGAGATAATATAACAGCTCCATCCTTTTCCTTTTCCTGGGCAAACATTTGGCAAAAATACCTAACAATACAGCTCATAAGTGGGCCACTCTGTAAGGGAGGCATTCGCCCTTCGGGACAACATGGAAGACTTAATCCCTCTCATAATAATAATAATAATAATACCACCTACCTGCGACAAAGAACTGGAAGGATCACAAGCCTGAAAAGGTTACAGGAAATGAACACGTCAAACTACTCTGGGACTTCCAAATTCAGACGGACAAGAGTTTTGGAGCACAATACTCCCGACCTCATGATCGTGTTAAGAAACCAAGTATGATAGTCGATGTTGCAATCTCTGGCAACAGCAGGATTGAAGAGAAACAACTGGAAAAGCTGACATGATACGAGGATACAAAGATCGAACTGCAAAGACTCTGGCACAAGCCAGTCAAGGTGGTCCTAGTAGTGATCGGCACACTGGGTGCAGTGCCTAAAGACCTTGGCCTGCACTTAAACACAATCGGCGCTGACAAAATTACCATCTTTCAGCTGCAAAAGGCCACCCTACTGGGATCTGCATGCATTATTTGCCAATACATCACATATTCCTAGACACTTGGGAAGTGTCCAACATGTGATACAACAGCCAGCATAGTGATCTTGTTTGCTGTGTACTAATCTTGTTGTGTTTCAAATAATAATAATAATAACAACAACAACAATCAGTCATCCCCGTCCCGTCCCCCATCCCCCCAAATGCTTAAATGCCTTCTAGAAAGCACAGGGCACATTTTTATCATGTGGCTAGTTTAGCTCAAGGAATTGCCTTTTTTCAACAACAGGAACTCGCTTTCTATTACCATCCTATTTCAAAAAACCTCAGTTGGCCCTGAGATCCTTAACATGGTGCAAATGTTAACCACACACTTTAGGGGGCATTTGGAAGAAAATACCCAAAACTTAATTTTAATCCTTGAGAGGGACTCAGAGGGTGTCCATCCAAACATACTGGAAAAATATGCCAAAATATGGCAAAACCCCAATTTTTTGCTAAGCACAACTTGACCACTGTACCCCTTGAGGCCACCAAAACAACTCCACCTCAGCTGCTGGGATTGGAAAAGAGAGAATTCAGCAAGGAATTCTCTCCAGGCATCCTTTGCCACAAGTCTTCCATGTGCTGAAAGAGACAGAGAAAGAAAAACACTGAAGCTATGTCAGATCATAACAGATCACAGAACCAGCAAGATAGTCTCCCCCCTCTTTAGTCTTCCTCTTGTCCATAATTCTTCAGGATTGGGTCTAACCAGAGGCAAGGAAACAGGGTTGGCGGATGCCTCCCTGTCTTTGGTCCTGCAAAACACAGCCATAGGAGAAACGTTGCCCCGTTCTCACTGCTGGGTCTGCTACAGGCTCTTTTGGGTTTCAAGAGAGCCTTTGGGACCAATTAATGTCATGGTGGAGACTCCATCCGCAACCTGTCCTGCTGCTTCAGCTCGCAGTTCTCATTTTTCAACTCTTCCTGATCAGAAAATCCATGGAAAGATGAACTGCCTCCCCTGCAAGAGGCAAAAACAACACCCAGGGCATCTTTTCACAAGCAACAAGGCACTGGTCAAGTCATAACAACCTCAGGGAAGAGAAGGATGTTATTCCCAATAGTCCACTGAAAATACTCACTCACATCCCACCCAAATGTCTTTGAATGCTCTTTTATGAGTAATTAAGTGTGCTTAGAGCATAATTCATTCCTGTTGGAGCATAATGAATTACATTTAAAAGACCTTTGGTTGGCCGCTGTCACTGTTTTGTGGATTTTGGATTGTAGCATGTCTTCCAAATCCTAGTCTTCTTCTGACTCTTGACAACAAGTCTTTTTGATGAATGACTGAGCCAAAGTACAGGAAAATCTCTATTCCAACGTCTTCGTCATCTAAAGCTTGGAGCCGCTCGAATAGCGATTACACCAGTGGATGCCAAATCTTTTTAAAAGTCAAAGTACTTAATGTAGTGCAAAAAAGAGTGGAAAACTCTACCGCCCAGGCTATTGTTTGGTGGCTCTGTTGAGTGCTATGCCTGAGTGTCTGGGAAGGGGCTGAAGTGGGAAGAGAAGAACAGCCAGAAATTCACACCCACCTTTCTGCATTGTTTTCTAATTTTAACACCTCAGAATCATTGACATCAGCCCCTTGGCTCCAGCTCGTAATATCCCAAATCCAGGAAGCCATTCTAATTTTCAAGGGTCAAAGGGCGCTCCCATTGTGGCAGCCTTCCTTTTTCCGAGTTTTAAATCTGGAAACGCTCTAATTACCATTGTGCATAATGTCACCTCTGCAGATAACCCCTGGCTGTTATTTTTGCCTCTGTCCCAAGCTCTCCAAAGCAGCAGCCTAGAAAACAGAGCCAAATAAACAGTGGCAGGGAGGAGGGTGTCAAGGGACCATCAATCCCAAGGAGCCAAAGTAGCTGTAGCTGCCTCACAATGTAGCACAAAGACCCACAAATGTGCTTGATCCACACTGGAATGATAGCAGAAGCATAAAATCCATTTGGGGAGTTATTCCAAATCAATGTGTGGGATTCAAACCATTTCTCTTGCGACCTGGGTCTTGTCCCGTATGAAACATGGGGCACATCTACACTAGAATTAATGGCATTGGACATCACTTTACCTGTCATGGCTTAACACAATGGAAGCTTGGATATGTAGAAGGCTGAGGATCTTGTAAAACTACAACACTCAGGATGCCATAGCGTTGAGCCATAGCAGTTTAAGTGGGATTAAACTACATTAGTCTAGAACATAGAAGGTCTTTACATTGTTTCTCCAACTGAGAAACATATCAAGCTTATCTTTCAAAATATTGAGTAAGCATGTCTACAATGATTCTCACTACCTCTCCTATTTGGGCATGAGTGTGATTGGAGTCAGAATAGTAACTTAGTAAGCCAATGTTGGATCTATGTGTTTCCAGTTTAGAGTTGTTCAGAAGGAGTTTTTCTTTTACCTTCCTCTGAGAGAATGTGGCTTCCCCAAGATCATCCAATGAGTTTCATGGCCAACTGGAGATTCTAACCTTGGTCTCCAGAGTTCTGGGCCAATATTCAAACCAACACCATGTTGTGACACTGTGTTGCAAACATCATGCTGTCTTAATACAAAGATTTGGAGAAACTGCAACTTTAGCATCTGTAGCAGATCAGCAAAACATGGACCCTTCCTGGTTAGGAGTATTGTTAGTTTGATAAGTATGTGGTCATTGCTAATAGTCAACATGGATTTATCAAAGACAAGTCATGCCAGACTAATCTGATCTCTTTTTTCGATATAGTTACAAGCTGTGTAGATGCAGGGAACGTAGGATGTAGAGTGTCTAGATTTCAGTAAGGCCTTCAACAAGGTCCCCCATGACTTTCAGGAAAACAAACTAGTCAAATGTGGGCTAGGCAAAACTATGGTTAGATGGATCTGTAATTGGTTAAGTAAACGAACCCAATGGGTGATTCTGCCCAATTCTTCCTCTTCATCCTGGAAATAAGTGGCGAGTGGAGTGCCATCGGCAGGGTTCCGTCCTGGGCCCAGTCCTGTTCAGGATCTCTATTAATGACTTAGATGAAGGGTTAGAAGGCATGAACATCAAGTTTGCAGATGACAAATTGGGAGGGAGAGCTAATACTCCAGAAGACAGGAGCAGAATTCAAAACAATCTTAACAGATCACAAAATGAAGTTCAACAGGAACAAATGCAAGATGCACTTAAGTCAGAAAAAATGAAAGGCAAAGATACATAATGGGGGAGGATGCCTGGCTTGACCGCAGTACATGTGAAAAAGATCTTGCAATGTGATGTGGCGACTAAAATAGTCAATGGGATTTTGGCCTGCATAAATAAGAGTCTAGTGCCTAGATCCTGGGAAGTCATGCTCCCCCTCTATTCTGCCTTGGTCAGACCATTCCTGGAATCACACTGTGTCTAATTCTGGGCACCGCAGTTTAAGAAATATGTTGACAAGCTGGAATGTGTTCAGAGGAAGGTGACTAAAATGATCAAGGGTCTGGAGAACAAGCCCTATGAGGAGCGGCCTAAAGAGCAGGGCATGTTTAACCTGCAGAAGCAAAGGCTGAGAGGAGATGTGATGAGGGCCAGGTATCAAGATGTGAGGGGAAGTCATAGGGAGGAGGAGGCAAGCTTGTTTTCTGCTCCCCTGGAAACTAGGACACAGAACAATGGTTTCAAACTACAGGAAAGAAAGGAGATTCCACCTGAACACAAGGAAGAATTTCCTAACTGTGAGAGAGAACTGTTCAGCAGTGGAACTCTCTGCCCTGGAGTGTGGTGGAGGCTCCTTCTTTGGAGGCTTAAACAGAAACTGGATGGCCATCTGCCGCGAATGCTTTGAATGCAATTTTCCTGCTTCTTGGCAGAATGGGTTTGGACTGGAGGGCCCACGAGGTCTCTTCCATCTCTAGGATTCTAAGTACCATATTAATTTGGAACTCTGCAAATATACATTGTTCCTATCTGAAGGATTTACCATCATCAACAGATTTTGTCATGCTTTGGTTGGGCAGAAGGCAAGGTTTACAAAATGTAAACATGAGAGGAAGCAAAGCAGATAAATGTTGTCATCCTCAGCTGTTCTTGGTGTTTAAGTGATGATCAGAAGTATTGCCTTTCTGGGACTGTATCACTCAAAAATGTCCCCCTATGTAAACCAAATAAAACTTTGAGAAATAGTTGAATCTTGGCTAGAACCAATATTTTTCCACAGATTCATGGCAGACCAATTCAGGCTTACATTTCCATACCTGCATTATAAAGCTGCACAGTCCCAAAAGGGCTGAGCTCGATAGCTTTGCTGACTGTGGATAATCAGGGCTTATAGTGAAGTCTGTTTCAGAGTAGAATACCAGATGGCTAATAGATACTTTAATAAACAGTTAATCGATGGTTATTGAGTTGACGCATTCCTTGTAATCAAGGTTTACAAGTCATCCAAAATACCTTCTGCAGATGTGCTGGTAGCCATCTCTAACCCATAGACTGGAACAGCAGAACACATGTTAATAATTTATTGATTCAGTATAAAAATGCTTATAAATTAAACCGTTTGTATAAACCATGAACCACAAATGTCTTGATCCCAAGTGACCTAAGGGAAACTTTACCACAAAACTGTCAGTTTTGGCAGTAGCTCAGCAGTAGAATAAAGTGGTGGATTACCTGCTCGCCTTCTTGAAGTTTTCCAATAAGAGGCAGAAGATGAATCTACTGGGGAAATTCTTGCAAGTTGTTGAAATGATTTCTGTTGTTCATCAGTGTATATAATCGATGCACAGGAGCTGGTGGCTCCCATAGCAGTGGAACAGTGAAGCCACGCTGAATAAGACTTTAAGGGAGCTTTCCAAGGTGCTGAACCCTAGCCACCAAATAGATTCAGCACCCCGAAATTGCCTTGAAAGTTGCCCCAAGTGAGGACTGGATTCAATGTCCAACTGGCATTAATGGTGGCAGCTCTCATGGCACAGCAAAGATGAAAAAGAGGAGAGCGACCTCTTACCAGCTCTCTCCCCCAGAAGTTACTTTCTATAGTTCGGAAGAACTACAAAAACATTCTTTTCATAACCCCAGCATACATGTAAAGTACCTATATACCTAAACTGCTAAAACTCCATAGAATGTTACTATTGGAACCTTCTAATGAGCATGTGCTCCTGTCACAGCTATCATTATGACCCGATTCCAGGGTCGCTTTGAATCATGTGGTTTCATTTATTTATTTACTTCATTTCTACCCCGCCTTTCTTGACCCGAGAAAGGACTCAAGGAGGCTTACAAATTCGGCAAAAATTCAATGCCGCACAGGTAACAAAAAATACATCTCATAAAAATATAAACAATCTAAGCATATAAACAATTAAAACTCATACCAATCTATCAAACAAATTAAAACCACATATTAAATGCCCAATGGTCTCATATCCAAATCATTTTCCAAAATCCATATTTCATTATTCAAACTGTTAAAGTCTCATTCTGTAGTTTCCTATTCACCAAACGTCTGCATAAGAAGCCAGCTCTTAAGTTTCTTTCTACAAACCAGGAGGGATGGGGCCTGCCTGATGTCACTGAGGAAGGGGTCCACAGCCAAGGGGCCACCACTGAGAAGTCCCTGTCTCTTGTCCCAACCAATTGCTCCTGTGAAGGGGTCGGGACAGAGAGCAGGGCCTCCCCAGCTGATCTTAATGCTCCTGTAGGCTCGTAGAGGGAGATACATTGGGACATATAAGTTGGACCAGAACCGTTTAGGGCTTTAAAGGCCAAGACAAGCACTTTGAATTGGGCTTGGTAGCAGACTGGCAGCTAGTGGAGCTGGCGCAACAGAGGAGTAGTATGCTCACCGCTCCTGTTAGTAATATGGCTGCCGTCCGTTGGACAAGTTGAAGCTTCCGAGCAGTGTTCAAAGGCAACCCCATGTAGAGTGCGTTGCAGTAATCTATACGGGATGTAACCAGAGTGTGGACTACCGTGGCCAAGTCAGACTTCCCAAGATATGGGCACAGCTGGCACACAAGTCTTAACTGTGCAAATGCTCCCCTGGTCGCCACCGAGACCTGGGGTTCCAGGCTCAGCGATGAATCCAGGATCACACCCAAGCTGCGAACTTGCGCCTTCAGGGGGAGTATAACCCCATCCAACTCAGGCTGTAACCCTATGCCCTGTTCGGCCTTTTGACTGACCAGGAGTACCTCTGTCTTGTCTAGATTCAACTTCAATTTGTTAGCCCTCATCCAGACCGTCACAGCGGCCAAGCACCGGTTCAGGAGCAGGACAGCCTCCTTAGTAGCAGGTGGGAAGGAGTGACAGAATTGGACATATTCTGCGTAGAGGTGACACCGTACTCTGAAACTCCGGATGATCTCCCCCAGTGGCTTCATGTAGATATTAAACAACATTGGGGACAGTACTGAACCCTGAGGAACTCCACAAAACAATGGTTGTGGGGTTTAACAGGTGTCACCCAACAACACCTTCTGGGTGCGACCCTTCAGAAAGGACTGAAGCCACTGTAAGACAATACCTCCAAGGCCCATTCCTGAAAGATGACTCAGAAGAATACCGTGGTCGACCGTATCGAAGGCCGCTGAGAGGTCCAGCAGAACCAACAGGGACACACTCCCCCTGTCTAGCTTCCGGAGTAGATCATCCACTAAGGCGACCAAGGCTGTCTCGGTTCCATGTCCCGGCCTAAAACCAGACTGCGCCGGATCCAGATAATCCATGTCTTCCAAGAATACCTGGAGTTGAGAGGCCAATATTATCTGATAGGAGAAAAGTTCTGTGGGGGTGACACTGAGTTCCTGCACTGGGCAGCACCAACCCTAGGAAGGCCACTTGGCTTCTCAACAGTCCTTGAGCCAAGGCACAGTGGAGCTGTGTTTGGCTGGTCTAAGGAATTTTAGATTATTCTGAATGAAAGGTTATTTGGTTAAGTGGCCTGTTCATGACGTTTACATTTATCATTGGAATCCCATCAAGATGAAACGTTTGAGACTGAAGAACATCTGTATGTCTACTCAAGAAACACCTGACTCTCAGCAGCTGCATTCAGATACATTCATATCCCAAACAAGCTAATTATGAACTTAGGTAGCATGACTACATCTTCCCGAAGACACATAAAACCCATAGGAACACTTGATTTGGATTACACTGGGGTTTGGATCATGGAAGGAGGAAAACCTTAACCAAGTTGGATGAGTTTTCTCGCCATTTGAGACAAACGCGATTGTACAGGATCCAGTTAAGAAACTGTTGCAGGGTTCTGTGCTAGACCCAGAGCTGTTCAAGATCTTTATTAATGACTTGGATGAAGGTTTAGAGGGCATGCTTATCAGGTTTGCAGATGGCACCAAATTGGGAGGGATAGTTAATACTCCAGAAGACAGGATCAGAATTCCAAATGACTGATTGGAGAGCTGGACCACAACTAACAAAATGAATTTCAACAAGGGCAAATGTAAGCTACTTCACTTAGGCAGAAAAAATTAATGCACAGATACAGGATGGGTGAGGCCTGGCTCCACTGACTGTAAGGAGAGCTGTTCAACAGGGGTACTCTCTGCCTTGGAGTTTGGTGGAAGCGCCTTCCTTGGATGCTTTTAACCAGAGGCTGGGTGGCCATCTTTTGGGAGAGCTTTGATTGGGCTTTTCCTGCATGGCAGGCATTGGACTAGATGGCCCATGTGGTCTCTTCCAACTCTGTGATTCTGTGTTTTTATGACTCCATGTCTCCACAAACCATATTTGGTAAGCATTTCAACTTAACTTTCTAAAGTCTTCCATTCTCTCTCTTTCTCTCTTTCCCTCTCTCTGTTGTTGTTCATTCGTTCAGTCACTTCCGACTCTTCATGACCTCATGGACCATCCCACGCCAGAGCTCCCCATCGGCCTTCACCACCCCCATCTCCTTCAGAGTCAAGCCAGTCACTTCAAGGATACCACCCATCCATCTTGCCCTTGGTCGGCCCCTCTTCTTTTTCCTTCCATTTCCCCTAGAATAATTGTCTTCTCTAAGCTTTCCTGTCTTCTCATTATGTGGCCAAAGTACTTCATCTTTGCCTCTGCTATCCTTCCCTCCAATGAGCAGTCGGGCATTATTTCCTGAAGTATGGACTGGTTGGATATTCTCACGGTCCAAGGCACTCTCAGAACTTTTCTCCAACACCACAGTTCAAAAGTGTCTTATCTTCCTTCGCACAGCCTTCCTTATGGTCCAGCTCTCACATCCGTAGGTTACTATGGGGAATACCATTGCTTTAACTATGCACATCTTCATTGCCAGTGTGATGTCTCTACTCTTCACTATTTTATCAAGATTGGTCATTGTTCTCCTCCCAAGAAGTGTCTTCTGATTTCCTGGCTGCAGTCTGCGTCTGCAGTAATCTTTGCACCTAGAAATGCAAAGTCTGTCACTGGCTCCATGTTTTCTCCCTGTATTTGGCAGTTATCAATCAGTCCGGTTGCCATAATCTTGGTTTTTTAAAATGTTTTGCTGCAACCCAGCTTTTGCACTTTCTTCTTTCACCTTGTTTAGAAGGCTCCTCAGCTCCTTCACGCTTTCGGCCATCAGAGTGGTATCATCTGCATATTTAAGGTTGTTAGACCATGGTGGTCCATGCTTTAGTTACCTCTAGACTGGATTACTGCAATGCACTCTACGTGGGACTACCCTTGAAGATAGCCCGGAAACTTCAACTTGCCCAATGTTCAGCAGCCACATTATTAACTGGGGCAAGTTACAGGGAGCAGTCAACCCCCCTGTTTAAAGAGCTTCACTGGCTTTTTCGGGCCCAATTCAAGGTGCAGGTGATAACCTATAAAGCCCTAAACGGTTCAGGACCCGCCTACCTTCATGACTGGATCTCCCTCCATGAACCAGCCCAAACTCTTCGTTCCTCGGGAGAGGCCCTCTTTTCGCCTCTGCCAGTCTGACAGACTAGTCTGGTGGGCACCAGGGAGAGGTTCTTCTCCTCTGTGCCCCCCCCCCCCCCAACTATGGAACTCCTTGCCCGGAGAGATTAAGAAAACCCCCACTCTGGAAACCTTTAAAAAACACCTTAAAACCTGGCTTTTCCGCTGTGCCTTTGGAGAGTAGCCACTTAAGTCTATAATCATCGCTCTCCTCAATTTCCTCCGTTTGGAGTCCATTCCCCCGCTTATAGGAAAGTCTTTTAAACCCATGTTTACATGTGCTCCCCTTGCAACAAATCTACTCTTGTTGTCTCACCCTGAGTTTTTAACATTTTATATTCTGCATGCCGCCCGCCTTGTCATTGTGATTTTAAATATGTATTTGCACTTTTTTTTCTTTTAATTGTATGTATGTATTTTTATTGTGTTTTGTTGATATTGTTGATGTTTTGATGTGTTTTTTAATTGTAATTTGTTGTTTGGGCCTGGCCTCATGTAAGCTGCCCCTAGTCCCCGTTGGGGAGATGGTGGTGGGTTATACATAAATTTTATTATTATATTATTGTTAATGTTTCTTCCAGCAATTTTAATCCCAGTCTTGCATTCGTCAAGCCCCGCACATCTCATGATGTGTTCTGCATACAAGTTGAATAGGTTGGGTGAGAGTATACAACCCTGTCGTAGGCCTTTCCCAATCTTTTGTTCCATGGTCAGTTCTTACTGTTGCTACTTGATTTTTCAGGATTCTCTCTCTATATGCTCAAAAGGTACTGCATTCCTCCCATACTCACTTAATCATGGCACCATCACACCTCGCCAGTTTTTTGACCTTCCTTCTTAATGAAACTCTAGCCAGGCCTTGGCTGAATTAAGGACCAAGTAAACAGTATTTAACGGTTCTAATTGAAGGTCAGTAAATCCCCAAGAGATTAAATGAGTCCTACAGGGAGATGTGTAAATCTCCGGGCCTTTTATGGCGCCCCAGCCAAACCCCCATGCACTTGGTCATGCAAGACTTAATAAACATGGTATGTGCCTTAATCAAAACCATTTTGCCACCAAAAAGGGGCAGGGTGTAAATCACAATTGCTTTTGGCACTAAAACCCCCGGTACATAAGAGAGAGAAGCCTGCTTATGCCAGAATGCATCAAAAACGCTCCCCACCCAATGCCTAGTTAGTTGTCTGGCAGGCACCATGCTCCTGGTCTAAAGAGCCATTTTGCGACTCTGCGGGAGGAAAATCCAGATGAGAGGAATAAAACATTTCAGATGGCGGAGAAGGCAAGCGAGGGTTCCCCCTTTCCCCTGCCTGCCCTCTGCCAGCTCCCCCCCCCCCCCCAATTTAGTGATTATTAATAAGCACGAGCATTGAGTTCTGGCACCATGCTAACCCTTTGCAGCTAACCCTTGTATATTTAATAATCTCATCAAAGTTTATGTTCCGGGCTGTATTTCAAGATTTAATGGCTGGAGCACAGAGTGTGACTTGAACGGGGCTATGCACAGGGAGGGAGCGGGCAAGAAGGCAGCTCTTTGAAGGCTTCAGTTTACATTTCAGACAGTCCCGGGTTAAAGTGGGCAATGTCAGATGGATGGAGACAGTCACATTTGACCTTTCACCTGTGCATGCCTCTATTTCCAATGGCAATGACTCCATCAACTGCTTCCTGGGCCTTGGAATACAGCGACCCAGAGAAGAGATGCTGGGAAAGGGTGGATTGGGATCTTCCCAAAGCTGGGAATGTTAAGGGAAAGAGTATGATTACACTGTGTCCAGACTAGAAAGCTAAAACGCAAAACGACAATAATCATGCTCACATTGTAAAGGGGCTTTTTATGACACTTAAGGTAATCCTAAATGGGTGTTTAAATCTACATAACTTTACTCCACTAAAAACCGAACCAAAATGACAGTAAAAAGTGTTGTCAGAGGCTTTCATGGTTGGAATTACTGGGTTGTTATGTGTTTTCTGGGCAGTATGGCCATGTTCTAGAAGCATTCTCTTCTGACGTTTCACCTGCAGGCATCCTCAGAGGTTGTGTGATCTGTTGGAAACTAGGAAAATGGGGTTTGTATATCTGTGGAATGTCCAGGGTGGGAGAAAGAACTCCTGTCTGTTGGAGGCAGCTGTGAATGTTGCAATTGGCCACCTTGATTGGCATTTAATGGCCCAGCAGTTTTCAACGTCTGGCTTCTTACTGCCTGGGGGAATCCTTTGTTGGGAGATTAGTTGGCCCCGATTGTTTCTTGTCTGCAAGTCCCCTGTCTTTGGGTGTTGTTCTTTAATTACTGTTATGATTTTAGAGTTTTTTAAATACTGGGAGCCAGATTTTGTTTATTTTCATGGTTTCTGCCTTTCTGTTGAAATTGTCCACATGCTTATTGTGGATTTCCATGGCTTCTCTGTGTAGCCTGACATGGTAGTTGTTAGAGTGGTCCAGCATTTCTGTATTCTCCAATAATATGCTGTGTCCAGGTTGGTTCCTCAAATGCTCTGCTATGGCTGACTTTTCTGGTTGAAGTAGTATGCAGTGCCTTTCATGTTCCAAAATGATTCCAGCCAAGCCAAGGGATGATAACAGTGATGGCCATGCTTATCCAACTCCACCAGGGTTTGCATCCAACTTCACAAGAGTTCAGTTGTGGAGGGGGTCAAAATGAGGGCATTGTAGTCCAAAATGAAAGCATGCCTCTCTTTCATGAATTTGCCTCCAACTTTCTAGCATTGGAGTAACTTTGCATTTCTAGCATGACAACTTCAAAGTTCAGCAAAATATTCAGAAATGAGGCAAGGCATCCAAAGCAAGGACTGCTGGGCTTCGGAGAAGGTCTTATTATTCCGGACATGCTTTGGAAAGCTGTAGGGTCCCCGCCCCTGAGAATCAAGCATTCTACTTTGAGTATAGCACTTCTTCATGAAAAAGGGAGAGGAGGGCTGTTTTTGGCATGGCCCTTTCGTTTCTCCCCTGAACAGTTGGTCAGCTTGGGCTCTTAATACCATCACACAGTACTGGCTTGAAGAGCAAGATGACAGATCACCCATGATTTCCAGCTTGCCCTCTTCTCTTCCGCTTCTTTCCTCCAACTGTCCATGGGTGTCTGTCCATGGTATCCCCTCTTTCATGTCACCCCAGCCTCCTCCCCGTGCTTCCCTCTGTTGCCCCCTTCCCTCCTCTCCCACCCCAGCATGCCTGGAGCCGGAACAAGGAGAGTCAGCTGCACCCTTAATTGCTGCTCCGCAGCCTGATGCCAATAGGAGGTGACATCTCCCGAGCACGGAGCTGCAACCGTCTTGGTGCATATTCCCTCTGTCTGAGCGCATCAGAGCAGATGTCACAACCAGGAAAGCTAGAAGCCACTGGAGGAGCGGGAAGCCACCGAAATCATTGTGAAGCTGGCATGAAACATCGAGGAGGTTGGTAAACCTCGCTTCCATGGCGGGTTCTCCCAGTGTTTTCTGCACTGTTGGTCTTGGGCTTTGAGCACTTACAGGAAGTGACATGCCGGGGATTGTATTGCAATGCTACGCCGGGGTTCTTAAGCAAAACAAATGTTTGTATCCAACTCCACCAGGGCCGCTTGGCTCCCAGTGGGAGGGTGGCTCTCCCGTAATTGAGCCAGACGGTGGCTTGTGGCACAGAAGGGCGTGGGAATGGAAGTGTTCTCCAGGAAAGGTAGTCTGGGAATCTGTAGTTCAGTGAAGCAGAGAAGAAAAGACATCATTTGACAACCTTATGCATGGGTCGCAACAATTGGCAGGATAGCCTTTTATCCCTTCCTTCCTTCCTCCCTCCCAAAGCTGGGGCACAAGTTGGCTTACAACATACTCAAACATCTCTGTCAAACACTGTCAAATGTCAAATATAAAATTGTGCACAAATTGAACATCCAGTGTATCACTTTTGCAGAACTAAGCTGGCATCCTTTTGGTGTCTTACACATGCATACGTTCTCTTACAAAAAGGGTGGACAATTTTGACTGAAGCATAACAACCGCACGCTCAGCCAAAGGTTGCAAAAGCAAAGTCCATATTAAAACACCTCCATTTAGGCCCTGTACATTGCTGGATGCCTACCTGAATAAAGAGGTTTTTGCCGGCTAGCATCACCTCTCTGAAAAAAGCATTCCATAGTCTAGAAATGGCCACCAAGAAAGTTGTTCTTTTAATTTTACATATAGAAAGTAAAGTCAGAGCAATTGCATGCCCAGTAGCCTAAACCAAGTCCTTAATGTGTCTTGCTTCAGATAGTAGCCAACTGTGAGGTAATGGAAATTGGGCTCTCAGCAGTTGTGGAAGTATGAAGCACCTGTTGTTGTTCATTTGTTCAGTCGCTTCCAACTCTTCGTGACCTCATGGATCATCCATGCCAGAGCTCCCCGTCGGCCGTCACCGCCCCCAGCTCCTTCAAGGTCAAGCCAGTCACTTCAAGGATACCATCCATCCATCTAGTCCTTGGTTGGCCCCTCTTCCAATGTACTTCCTTTCCCCCCAGCATAATTGTCTTCTCTAAGCTTTCCTGTCTTCTCATGATGTGGCCAAAATACTTCATCTTTGCCTCTACTATCCTTCCCTCCAATGAGCAGTTGGGCTTTCTTTCCTGAAGTATGGACTGATTGGAACTTCTCGCGGTCCAAGGCACTCTCAGAACTTTCCTCCAACACCACAGTTCAAAACCATCAATCTTCCTTCGCTCAGCCTTCCTTATGGTCCAGCTCTCACATCCATAGGTGACTATGGGGAATACCATTGCTTTGACTATGCGGATATTTGTTGCCAATGTGATGTCTTTACTCTTCACTATTTTATTGAGATTGGTCATTGCTCTCCTCCCAAGAAGGAAACGTCTTCTGATTTCCTGGCTGCAGTCTACATCTGCAGTAACCTTTGCACCTAGAAATGCAAAGTCTGTCACTGGCTCCACGTTTTCTCCCTCTATTTGCCAGTTATCAATTGGTCCGGTTGCCATAATCTTGGTTTTTTAAAATGTTTAGCTGCAACCCAGCTTTTGCACTTTCTTCTTTCACCTTGTTTAGAAGGCTCCTCAGCTCCTTCACGCTTTCGGCCATCAAAGTGGTATCATCTGCACATCTAAGGCTGTTAATGTTTCTGCCAGCAATTTTAACCCCAGCCTTGCATTCATCAAGCCCTGCACATCACATGATGTGTTCAGCGTACAAGTTGAATAGGTTGGGTGAGAGTAGATGGAAAGGACAATGGGAAATATTGCAAAAATGAAAAATACAAGAGTGAGGGAAATGAGAAGGAAACTTCTGCATAAGTGGTATCGGACTCCGGCCCAATTGGCACACTTCTCTCAAAACGTGAGTAGCCAATGTTGGCACGGGTGTCAAGGGAAAGGGGTATACATGCACCTGATTTGGGAATGTGCAGTAGTGCAGAAATTCTGGAAAGAGGTACAAGGGGA
This sequence comes from Anolis apletophallus, assembly GCA_030556195.1. Classification (NCBI taxonomy): domain Eukaryota; kingdom Metazoa; phylum Chordata; class Lepidosauria; order Squamata; family Anolidae; genus Anolis; species Anolis apletophallus. The sequence continues at coordinate 74,193,082 of JARBWK010000011.1, forward strand.
AATTAATAAGGCACTGAATATAAATTGGGCAATTACAAAGGAGATTGCGATAATGGTGAGAAAGAGTGACTTGGGCGAATATGGAGGAATCAAGGAAGCCATGATTGAAAGCGCACAGTCTGTCATAGTTCTAGGTTGGAAGGACTCCTCCAAATGGACAATCAAGAATTGGCTGCGGTACCTGGTAGAACACATTCAATTTGAAATTATGGAGATTAGGGTTAATGAGATGGATGAGAATAAATTGCAGGAACTGATGGGGCGATGGGACCGGGTAAGACAATATATTGTTTGGAAAACCCGAGATCAAGATACGAGTAATAAGTTGGATCTACTGTTTAATTTGTAATGTAAACTGTCCAAAAGGCTTGAAGAAAAAGAAGAGTGATGAAACCCTCAGAAGGGGTGGAGAGGTGTGGATGCTTGTGAGGGTGGAGGGGCACTTTCACAGTGCACTGTCTGGTTATGGTTTGTTGTATGGAAGTTGTTTTTTTTTCTGTATGTAAAAAAACAAAAAACCAATAAAATATTATTTTTTTAAAAAAGGTGGAATAGGTTGGGTGAGAGTATTCAACCTTGTTGTACGCCTTTCCCAATCTTGAACCAGTGTGTTGTTCTATGGTCAGTTCTTACTGTTGCTACTTGTTCCTTATACAAATTCCTCAGGAGAGAGACAAGGTGATTTGGTATGCCCATACCACCAAGAACTTGCCACAATTTATTATGATCCTCAGTCAAAGGCTTTAGAATAGTCAATAAAGCAGAAATAGATGTGTTTCTGAAACTCCCTGCCTTTCTCCATTATCCAGCAAATATTGGCAATTTGGTCTCTCGTTCCTCTGTCAATAAAGCACCTACATTTCAAAAATGTGTTTGGGGATTTTTTGGTGTTTTTTTTTTATTGAAGCACCTACATTTCAAAATTTATGACTCTGCAGACGGTAGGAGTAGGATCTGGGAGTGATAATCCCTGAAGCAAGACTCGTGTATCTGTTATTGAGAGCCTCAACTTGATTGTCTGTCTAAATAATTCACTGATGAATCTAGTGAGTTGAACTAACAGGTGCAGAAGATCCATAAACATCTGTAAATCTGCAGTGCAGTCCATGAATAGTCCTACATTTCCATCATTCCTGGACTTTCCTTTACAACTTGCACAGGAAAATGTAATGGTGGACCATACCCAATGGCATGGGCTCAGCAGGAAGTATCGGCTTGATATCCCCATCAGACATGATGCCTGCCAGGGTCTGTGCTGCTGCTATTAATGCCCTCATCGATTCCTGTGCCAACACTGACATATTCTGCACCCCCCGCCTGGAAGAGGAAGAAGGCAGAATGTAATTCAAAGCAAAGCACTCTCTTTTTTGGCAGCACGGCCGTCTGGCAGCTGAAAAGCAAACAGTCCTGGGGCACCGTAACCAAGTTACTGTATGTTTTAGAAAATTGAAGGCATTTGAACCATGTAGATGAATTGGAGAAGCATGCCAAGATGGCAGGCATACTGAAAGGAAGCAATCACAAAATGATCAATCGATGTCTTAGAAGTAAAAGGGAAGGAGAGACAGTGCAGCCACCTTAATCCAGACTTTGGCAAAATTAAACCTGAGTGATGTAAGACAAAGGTGGGTCACCACACTCACTTCCCACTAAACCTTGGAGGCCCACAGAGATGCCAGTCTGTTCTCTAGTCCTCGGAGTGAAGAGGAGGAATCTCAGGATGAAGACACTGCCTTGAAAAGTGTGCAAGATAGATAGATAGTCATAATTTTTTGACTTTCTGTTTTTGATTTGAATTCAGTGTTCTGTGCAAGTGTGGTTATGCATCAGGTATCACTTGTAACATCAGGGACCATCTCTAAGGCTGTATAACACCATAGAATGAATGCAGTTTAACCCCACTTTGCCTTGGCTCAATGCTATGGGATCCTGGGAGTTCTAGTTTTGCAAGATCTGTAACCTTCTCTGCCATGGCCTTCCTTTGAGCTGTTTTGTTTCAACGTGCAGCACAGGCCCCTTGGGCTCCCCATATGCTGGAAATAAAATAAAATATCTGGAGAAGGGTTTTGGAAGAAAGAAGATTAACTTTAAAGAGAAAACTAAAGGAATTGACACTCTGGAGACTACATGTGGATTGCTGACTGTTGCATTCTTCTCACTCAGAAGTTCAGTGCCAAACAAAGCACCACTTTGAAGATGCAAAGTTGTGTATGGTACATCGGTAGAGCGTCAGAAGCTCTGGATTTATTTCAGGATATGGATTCCTTTCGGTCTTCTTTCAAGTGCCCTCCAGTATTCCACCCCAATGTCTTTGCAAAGCTTTGTTTAGGCAAAACAACGTCCTTTTCTCCTTTCCTCATTTCCTCACCAAGGACCAGAAGACATTAGCTGACAGACACAAAAGGCGGCAGAAATCAAATAAAAGGAAAATACAGCAGCCACAAGTCGGCCTTGTCTAAATATTTATGCTGGAGGAAGACACAGTGCCTGAGTAATGGCCTTGGGGCTGGTATTAATAGAGATAATATGGGGCTGGGAGACTCATTGCCAGAGGTGCAGACCTTTGAAGTCTCTCTTGTAGTGCTCCATTTCTATCTGGTTTTTCATTTATGTCTTGCACCTAAATTCTGTTTCATCCAACCGAATTAGCTAGGCCTGATTAAAGCTATTGATGACCATGATTCTTGAGGTGTGACTACAATGTAAAAGTAATGCAATTTGATACCACTTACTGCCATGGCTCAATGCTATGAAATCGTAGTAGTTGTCATTTTACACACTCTTGCACCTAAATTCTGTTTCATCCAACTGAATTAGCTAGGCCTGATTATAGCTATTGATGTATAAACAACAAGGTGCAACAGTGGTGCAATTATTTCACTCTTTCATTAAGTAATAGACATTTGCATATTACATATTATATATTCAGTTCAATAAGAGGCAACTCATCCAGTCCCATTCCTACCGCAAGGATGAAAGTTCTAAGTCTACCTGGCTAAAATCCAGGAGGATGCCGGGTTAATTGTAATCCACAAATGAAAGGTAGGAAATGATAATATGACCCGTCTTCAGGGGGGAAGAACAAGGATGCAGTCGCGATGCCTCAGTAGGAGTTTGTCGGAGGAACAGATGTAGCGCTCCTCATTGCGGATGCTCAATACCAGAACGCCGGCGGAATGCGAATGCTGTTAATCCCAGGCCATGTTGGTATCCGTTTCTCCTGTAAACCGAGTTTTCTCAGGGCGAGACATATCAATAGTTAGCAACCAACCTCTAAAACGAAATAATATATACAATAAAGTAATCTTTGAAGCCACAGTGTACAGCGATAACTATAGTCAATATTATAGAAATTACGTACCATTCTGAGTAGAGCTACAAGTATAACCCCGTTCACGATCAGAAGGGGTGACCCAAAGGTGGAGAAAAGGGAAGGTGGCATGCAGTTTAAAGGGGAACGAAGCCTCGAAGTCTAAACAGGTAAAACCTGTACGTAATTTCTATAATATTGACTATAGTTATCGCTGTACACTGTGGCTTCAAAGATTACTTTATTGTATATATTATTTCGTTTTAGACCAACTCCTACTGAAGCATCGCGACTGCATCCTTGTTTTTTTCCCCCCGAAGACGGGTCATATTATCATTTCCTACCTTTCATTTGTGGATTACAATTAACCCAGCACCCTCCTGGATTTTAGCCAGGTAGACTTAGAACTTTCATCCTTGCGGTAGGAATGGGACTAGATGAGTTGCCTCTTATTGAACTGAATATATAATATGTAATATGCAAATGTCTATTACTTAATGAAAGAGTGAAATAATTGCACCACTGTTGCACCTTGTTGTTTATACTATTTAGTAAGATAACCAGGCTAGTTTGCTATAGCTAAAGGTTTAACTACAATGTAAAAATAATGCAGTTTGATACCACTTAACTGCCATGGCTCAATGCTATAGAATCGTAGTAGTTGTCATTTTACACACTCTTGAGCCTTCTCGGCCCAAGAGGGCTCGTGTCTCACCAAACTACAACTCCCAGGGTTCCACAGCATTGATCGCTGGCAGTTCAAGTGGTGTGAAACTGCATTATTTCTACAGTGTATAAGCACCATTGGAAATCTCCCATTCATTGGGTGGCCATAAGTCAAAACCAACTTGAGACTGAGTAACAACACCAACGAAAAATGATAAACAAGACAGATAACTCCTGAAAGATGTCTTGTCTGGATGCATTTCATATTGGTCAGAATAATCAAGAGTAGGAAATCAGCTTAAAGCAGAAATATTCTTATTGGGAAGTACGGAACAAAAATTTGAGAGTAACACAGATAAACTCCTCTTTTACTCTACCACTGCTGCCCGATTTCGCTATGTGAGAATATGGAGGAAAACTGAAATACCTACAATTGAAGAATGGAATAAAAAAATAATGGACTTTAGAAATATGGATAGACTAAACTACTTATTACAAAAATATAAAGGAAAGATGGAGAAAGAGACAGATTGGACCTTGATAAATGAATATTTAAAATAAGATCTAAGAGAAAGGATATATATAAGTAGAGAAACCTCCCATAGAATAAAAGGAGAAGATACAGAAGAAAAGGGAGAGGGGAGAAATAAAGAACTAGAAGTACCGAAAAAGAAAGAAAAGAATCTCTCCTCAAAGTATCCTGGAAGTGAGACCGAAGATAGTATTATTTTACTTTTTTCACTATCACCCTACACCTCTTTTCTTCTCTCTCTTCTTATGTCTCTCATTTTCTTATATATATTTTTCTTATTTTATTTTGTTTCTCAACGGTTTCCCCCCCTCTTTTTATTTTCCCGTTGTCTTTATTTTCTTGCTATTCTGTCTCCTCTTTCACTTTTGATTCTAAACTTGTATTATGTAAATATTCAATAAAGATCTTTTTTTTAAAAAAAAAAAGAATAATCAAGAGTAGGAAATCGGGTCAGTTTTAAGGTCAGTGAGATAGTGAATCTACTCCAAGGTTTAATCTAGGCCATGAAGGAGGTCTCCATATGCTGAACACTGTCTCTAAACAGTTCCACCATTTTGGAGAGCTCCTGTAAAAGTAGCTAAACATGGATTCACCACCCAACAGGCATTGCTGCCACCGGTCCTTGTTGGTTCTCCCCTTGATGTGAGCAATCTTAGACCCAGTGGCACAGTTTCAAGGGAGGGGACTTTAGATATTGTAACATGTTGCATCACTAACTTCAACATTATCTGAACCTGCCCTGTTTCACAAGACATCTTTCAAAAACCCCGACACACTGTGGGAAATTTATGTTGTGATCTGCCTTGGGTTCCATTAAAAAAAAGGTAGAAAATTAATGACTTCATATCTAAATGCTCAAGCAATGCACCATGGGCTTCCTCTTCCTGCTCCTCCCCCCTTTCGGTTGTTGTTGTTGTTGTTTTTGCTATTCATCACACTATAAATGAGTTGTTACTCACAAAGGTGTCCTCCATAGCATCCTGGCCAAAGATTCCTCCCAGATGTATACTCCAGAACAGGGGCGGTCTAAGGTAATTTGAAATGGTAGGCGAACATTATTTTGGTGCCCCCCCCCCAAAACCATTATTTTGCCCCCCATGTAAAACAAATATACAATTATAATATCACAATACCATTAGTAGTATTATATTGTATCAATGTATATACAATATATTATACCATACTCATACTATATTATATCATAATTATATTATACTACATTACAATATAATTATATTATAATATATTGACATTATAATACAATATAACATTCTATTATATTATTATTATAAAATAATAAATAAAATTATTTATTTCAATACAATTATCATCTACTAAATATTTTCATGACTCCTATAAAACTCAAATAACCCAAAATAAAGTAAAATAAAATATTATATATTACTATTTTGTACAATACCACTATACTGCAATATTGTTTGTAATATTACATGTAATATAAAATATATCATTATTCTATTGTTATATTGTATTTTTATTATATTGTATGACAATATTAAGCAGAACTGTATAATAATCAACAAGAAATGCAATGTAAATGCATCAAAATCAGAATCTATTACCTACCACCCGTCTCATAATTCATAGGAGTCTCCCATAAGTCCAAAATTAGGATCCCAATGTAAATGTAAATAGAAAAACAGCCAAAATGTTCAAATGAGGTCGAATATAGGCAGCGCGGCCTGGGCAAACTTGGGCCCGCCCTCCCTCCTTCTAAGTGTTTTGGCCTCCAACTCCCACAACTCCTCATAGCCTCAGGCCCCTCAAGTCTAGACAGAAATAGAGCCGAAGAAAGGAAGGAGGGAGAGAAGAGGTCACAGAGGAGGAGGAGGAAAGCCCTTCATTCATTCCTTCACTTACACTTCCTTCACTGATTCTTTTCTCCTTCCCTGCAAACGCGCGCGCAGCGGAGACAAAAGGAGAGGGGAAGCACTCCCTACCTGCCCGATAGGGAGTGCTTTGCTTACAGGCTTCAGCGCAAGGGAGCTACTGGGCATGCGCAGAGGTTTTCGCGGATGTGCAGTTGCTCCTGCGCTCAACTTCAGCTCTGGAGCAACTGCGCCTATGCGAAAACCTCCGCGCATGCCCAGAAGCGGCGTCGGAGCACACAAGGCCGGGGCCCAAAAGCAGGCAGCTGCGGCGCTGTCTGAGGAACATCAGCAGGGCCAGGATGGCGCCCCATGCGGCCAGGATGGTGCCCCCTTCCCAGATGGTGCCCTAGGCAGCCGCCTACTTGGCCTACCTTGTAGGACCGCCCCTGCTCCAGAATCATACAGGTTTCATCAAATCTGGGTCTACCTAAGGAGTGTTCAAAAACCACATTTTTTACTCCCAAATAGGCAATTCCAATCAGCAGAAGTTGGCAGGACTGAGATACCATGGCTGTAATAAAATGGTTGCTAAAAAGGAGAGATAACATGGCAATCACCATGCTTTTCTATGAAGAGAGGAGGCATGTCAACCATCACTCTACAGTCACAGGGGCCACCACATATTTATCTTTTAAGGATCATAAATGATGTGGTTTAATATCTCTTAATGTACTGCTGAAGTCATTAAGTCTTCAACTTGTAATCTCTGCCAACCACCTGGATATAAGTATTATATTAAATTGTTTTCTTTTTTTATGGTGATGATCGGCTATCCCCCCCCCCCCACCCCCAAATCAAATCTAATCAAAGAAAAGGTTCAGATCCAGGCTAGTTGTCTAAACACATCTCCCTATACAGACCATCCCATGCACTGTGGTCAACAGAGGAGGCCCTCCTCTCGGTCCCACTTCCGTCACAAACTCATTTAGTGGAAATGAGAGACGGGGCCTGCTCCGTGATCGCTCCTCATCTCTGGAACTCTCTTTTAAGAAACTTCTAAAAACACACCTATGCACTTTGGTGTATGGAGAGGAGGAGGACTAAGACACTTTAACCACTTGGAATGCTGGCCAATCCCACTTCTATTATATGGCTGCCACAATACATTGTAAAAGAACACCGGCGCCAGCCATTTTTGTTGTAATGTGTTTACTTATGTTTTACTTAACTAAATCTTGGATTGTTTTATTTCTCATCACAATGCTTAATTCTTAGTTGTAAGCTCACTGTTATTACTGTGCTTTATTGTGTATTATTTTGATATGTTTGTACTCACCTGAGGCATTGCGTGCTTGCCTTTTTGTGTGTGTAAACCACTCTGAGTCCCTTTGGGAAGAGAGGGTGATATATAAATAAAGTTGTTGTTGTTGTTAAAGTAAAATTATAAAAACAGACAACCCATTAAAATGCCATTCCAGACCATTTTTGCAATGTAAACAAACTTGAAACTTTTTGTTAGAAAGCAGCAGAATTTGAGGTAAGCGATCCAGGGAATGGGTTGCTGTGAGTCATAGAATGATAAAGTTGGAAGAGACCTCGTGGGCCATCCAGTCCAACCCCCTGCCAAGAAGCAGGAAAATCACATTCAAAACACCCCCGACAAATGGCTATCCAGCCTCTGTATAAAAGCCTCCAAAGAAGGAGCCTCCACCACACTCCAGGGCAGAGAGTTCCACTGATGAATGGCTCTCACAGTCAGGAAGTTCTTCCTAATGTTCAGATGGAATCTCCTTTCTTGTAGCTTGAAGCCATTGTTCTAGTCTCCAGGGCAGCAAAAAAACAAACTTGCCCCCTCCTCCCTATGACTTCCTCTCACATATTTATACATGACCATCATGTCTCCTCTCAGCCTTCTCATCTTCAGGCGAAACATGCCCAGCTCTTTAAGCCACTCCTCATAGGGCTTGTTCTCCAGACCCTTGATCATTTTAGTCACCCTCCACAGCTTAGAGCAGTGTTTCCCAACCAGTGTGCCGTGAGCAATCATCAGGTGTGCCGTGGGAAATTGGAACCTCCAATACCCGTTCTTCCCCCTCCTGTCGAACACTTTTTCTTCTCCACTCGGGCTCCCTTCTTCCCAGCCTCGCTCTGCTCGCTTTGCCTCGCTTTGCTCTGGGGCGAGTCTGCAAAGTAGCGCCCGCACGGGTCACGTCTTCCTCCCTCCCCCCTCCCCTCCTGAACACGATCACACTGCCCCCTCGGATCAAAATGGTGGCAGAAGCGACAGTGTAGGAGAAAAAGTAAGTGTTCGACAGGAGGGGGAAGAAAGGGCGTGAAGGGGAAAAGGGAGGAAGAGGTCTCTGTCGAAAGCTGGCATGGGCAAACTTGGACCTTCCAGGTGTTTTGGACTCCAACTCCCACCATTCCTAGCAGCCTCAGGCTCTTTTCCTTTCCCCCCTCAGCCATTTAAGCAGGAAAGGGCCTCAGGCTGTTAGGAATGGTGGGAGTTGCAGTCCAAAGCACCCAGAGGGCCGAAGTTTTCCCATGCCTGTTTTAGGGACCTTAAAGTGGTGAGCCTCCTTCCAACATTGTGATTCTGGATAGAAAACAAACAACAACATAACATAACATTGTTTGAGTCCACAGTGCTCTCTGGGTGTAGGTGAACTACAACTTCCAAACTCAAGGTCAATTCCCAAGCAAACCCTTTCAGTACTTTCTGTTGGTAATGAGAGTTCAATATGCCAAGTTTGGTTCAATTCCATTGTTGCAAGAGTTCAGGATGCTCTTTGATTGTGTGTTAACTATAAATTGAGCAAGACCTTCATGTGTGTCTTCCTGCCAGGATATCTATGTTGTGTTCATCGAAACAGGCCCAGGTTTCACACTGAGTGTATAAATACATTTAAAAACATATTAACTCTATGTATTACTGTGTTAGAGTGTCATTTTGTGTCATTTTGGTTGGCGGTGTGCCCCAGGATTTTGTAAATGTAAAATGTGTGCCGCGGCTCAAAAAAGGTTGGAAAACACTGGCTTAGAGTCAACCTCTCCCTTCAATTGTGGTGCCCAGAATTGGACACAGTATCCCAGATGTGGTTTAACCAAGGCAGAATAGAGGGGTAGCATGATTTCCCTGGATCTAGACCAGACCTGGGCAATTGCCGGCCCTCCAGGTGTTTTGGACTTCAAATCCCAGAAATTCTAACAGCTGGTAAACTGGCTAGGATTTCTGGGGGTTGAAGTCCAAAACACCTGGAGGGCCAGCAATTGCCCAGGTCTGATCTAGACACTATACACCTATTGATTTAGGCCAAAATCCCGTTGGCTTTTTGTGCCACTGCATCACGTTGTTGGCTCACGTTTAACTTGTTGTCCACAAGGACTCTAAGATCTTTTTCACATGTACTGCTCTCGAGCCACGCATCCTCCAGTCTTCTTGGCTGTGTGGCCATGTTCCAGAAGACTCACAGCAACCCAGTGATTCTGGCCATGAAAGCCTTTGACAACAGATCTAAGCAATGTGTGGATTGCTTTAGTTCTGCTAGTTTCAATGGGAGAATGTGAAGTGAGGGAATTCACGCTCAGCTACTGAATCTGAATAGGCAAAAGGAAGTACATGTCCAAATAGCATGAACTTAGTCCATGGCAGCCACTAGAACCCAGGGTATGTGGTCCTCCATATGTCATTGAATTATTACTCCCATGATGCTTCACCATTGGCAATTCTGGCTGCAGATGATGGAAGTTGCAGTTCGGCAACAAATTGGAAGCCCTCCTTGCCCAACCATGCCACCCATTGAGGCCTCACCTTCAGGAGGATAGAGACCCACCTGTGTGTGTATGTGCCACCAACTCCTAAGACAACACATGTCAATCTCATGAATTTTGTAGGGTTTTCTTAGGCAATGAATACTTAGAGGTAGGTTGCCAATTCTTTCCGAGCAGGATTCTCCCATTTTTGTACCCACTCACCCAACCACAGCTTCTACAATGAACTCAAAGGCCTGTACTGTCATCCCTCAACATTTGTAGCTTGACTGTGGCAGCTTTGATTATTCAAAGATTTAATTTGAAATCTTTTATTTAAAATATCATCTAGGTCCTCCAGTATGACCCTATGATCAACTTCCTCTGGTGAGGCTGGAGAACCTAGCAATTTCTAGACAGAACACTTCTTTAGATATCTCTAAGCCCTCCAATGCTATTCTATGGTAATTTCCCAGCAAAGGTCAACCATAGAGGTGTGCTGGAAGGCCTAGAAATTCCTAGAGTGGTGTCCTCTTCAGTTAAAAAAAATCACCTTCGTTATTTGTAGTTTTTCACGTTCACAGGAGTCCTGGGTCCCTAAGCCAATGTGGGGTTCTCCCTCTTCTTTGGAGATTATTATCCTCAACCTCATGCCCAACTCTGTTCTCCATTTCTCCCTTTTTGGAGGAGGGGAAAGGGGAAAGCTGCCACTCTTGATCTGTAAAAAAGGAGAATCCTAGACATGAAAGTGCCCCCTAAGCTTGGCGATTGCTTCCATAATGGACCACACGTGAGAAATTAAATAAACATCATTCATCACTGGCCTTTGTCGGCTTACAGCTGTATTTATTTCCAAGCTCCGCTGGTTATTTATGGGTCGGCATGATTTATAGAAAAGCTTTGTTGAGAAGTGGTGCTGATGGGCGAGGGGGAACTAAGTGTTTCATTGCTTAAACCAACACTCCAGCTTCCCTCCTGGCAGATAGAGAAGAGCCCTTTCCCCCCGTTTCCCATTGCGTAGTCATTGGAAGTGGTCAACTTCCTAATAGTATGGGAGGATAGGGCCAGCCCCCTATTCTGGGGAGCAAGTGGGGACATGTTGAGGTGAGAATGTCACCTCAGTTCATTTCTGAGAAAAACGAAGAATTCAAGACCAACAAATGAGGGTTTTAGGGTGCATTTACACTTTAGAATTGATATAGTTTGACACCACTTGAATTGCCATTTGACCCACAGGGAAGGGACCCAAGTCTATTTTATTTTTAATTATTTACTAGCTTGGGTACCTGGCATTGCACGGGTTATTAGAAGAACTATTTTTCATTTTATTTTACAAAATGCATAAGGTTGTGGGTATACTACAACTCACATCATTCCAGGCTAACTCCTTGAAACAGAACAAAACAAAAGGGGGGGGGGAGAGAACGGTGGTAACCTGGGCAGTGTATATCAATATGAAAGAAAGAAAGAAAGAAAGAAAGAAGGAAAGAAAAAAGGAAAGAAAGAAGGAAAGAAAGAAAGAAAGAAAGAAAACAAAGTTCCTAAGTGTTTGGTATAATACGATGTATCTAACAGCAGTATAACAGGTGAGAGGTGATTAGGTGTCCCTGTTTATTTCTTGTTTGGCGTTCCCCTGTGTTTGAGTTTTGTTCTTTATTTACTGTTATAATTCTAGCGTTTTTAATACTAGTAGCCAGATTTTGTTCATTTTCATGGTTTCTTCCTTTCTGTTGAATTTGTCCACATGCTTGTGGATGTCAATGGCTTCTTTGTGTAGCCTGACATGGTAGTTGTGAGAGTGGTCCATCATTTCTGTGTTCTCAAATAATATGCTATGTCCAGGTTGGCCCTTCAGGTGTTCTGCTATGGCTGACTTCTCTGGTTGAAGTAGTTTGCAGTGACTTTCAAGGTCCTTGATTCCTATTTGTGCACTACGTTTGTGCCCAAACACAGTGCCCAAACACGAATCAAGGAACATGAAGGTAGTAACATGCCATACCTAAGAACTTTCAGGCCATCAAATGCTGACCAAAGTGGCCAGTTGAAGCATTCACACCTATAGCTCCAATAGACAAGAGTTCTTTCTCCCACCCTGGACTTTCCACAGATATATAAACCCAATTTTCCTAGTTTCCAACAGACCTCACAACCTCTGAGGAGCCTTGCCACAGATGCAAGCGAAACGTCAGGAAATAATGCTTCTAGAACAGGGCTGTCCAACTGGCGGCCCTGGGGCCGTACACGGCCCCCAAGCCCCTTCCCCACGGCCCCCTAACCCCCTGCAAGACATCAGGTTTTTTAAAAAAAATTGGAAAAAAATTGAAAAATTTCGATCTCGGGGGGGGGGGGCGGCGCGAGGGGGGCGGCGCAAGTGAGGAGGAGGCAGAGGGAAGCCACGTCAGATGCCCTAGGGGCGGGACTTCCCCCCGCCTCTTCCTCGCTCGCGCAGGACCGCTCGCGGGCTTGCGCGCCAGGGCAGGATCGGCGAGCTGCCCTCCGCCGTGTCCTTGACTCTTGCAGCGGCCGCGCCTGAAGGAAGGTAAGCTTTAGCTCTTGCAGCGGCCGCGCCTGAAGGAAGGTAAGCCCGGCGCTTACCTTCCTTCAGGCGCGCGCCGCTGCAAGAGTCAAGGACCCGGCGGAGGGCGGCTCGCCAATCCCGCCCTGGCACGCATGCCCGGCATCTTGCGCTACCCGCCCCTTTTCGGCGGGGTGACGTCAGGCGCCGAAAAGTGGCTGGTTGCGCCAGATGCCGGGCATGCGCGCCAGGGCGGGAGGCGGCGGGGGGATCGGCGAGCTGCCCTCCGCCGTCTCCCTAGCTCTTGCAGCGGCCGTGCGCACCAGGGCGGAACGGCCCCGCCCCCACGAGCAGCCACGCCCCTCTGCGGCCACGCCCCCGCGAGCAGCCACGCCCTCCGCTCCGGCCCCCAAGGTGATCCGTCACCTGCATTCCGGCCCTTGGGCCCGAAGATGTTGGACAGCCCTCTTCTAGAACATGGCTATACAGCCCAAAAAACCTACAACAACCCAGTGATTCTGGCCATGAAAGCCTTCAAAAATACACTGGTTGTTGCTCGTTGGTTTTTATATTGTGTTATATCTCTGGTTGTTTTATATTGTTTTATGATGTTGTTATTGAATTTTAATGTCCTGTTTTCATGATATTGTTGGGCTTGTCACCATGTAAGCTGCCCCAAGTCCCTTCGGGGAGATGGAGACGGGGTACAATAATAATGATGATGATGATAATAATAATAATAATAATAATAATAATTCCATTCTAACCTTCACTCCTGCAACCAGGGTGGGGGTGGGGTCCACTGAGAAGTTCCTATTCTAGAATTTTATTCTAATCCACATATTAATGCAGGACATAGAATACATGGCATTTCCCTTTAAAATTCCACTTAAGTACAATTCTCTTTGACTAGGAAAATCAAACGCATATATCAACCAACTTCAGTGCAGCCTTTTCACTTGTATTCTTCCCCAGGATTACCTAAGCTGGCCCTCCACCGCACCAGTGGGTGTTGCTAGGTTCCACCCATCTCACCATCATTCCTTCTACAGAAACTGGCGGTTTTAGAGGAGAAAAAGTTAGCACGGCACCCTGGAAAGCAAGTCAAAGAAAGAATTGCTAATAAATTATTGGACTGAACCAATGACACCTGGGTGGGGTGATGTATTGTTTTGGAAGGGCTGCTTAGTTCACACACAGTGCTACCATCTCTGATTCACCCACTCACCCCAAGCTCTCAGCAATAAATAAGGTACTCCACCCAACAGCAGACGAGTAACAGGTTCTGTTTGTTAATGCCGAAAATCGACTGAGACATGGAATGATGTTGTGCCATTCCAAAAAATGCATGCAATGCGCCAAAGGAACCATTCCCTTCATGTCCGTTAAATCCCCAGGAACACAGTCAAACTTGTGGTGGTATAGTTGGCCTTCTGTATCCCTGGATTTTGAATCCACAAATCCAATCCTCCATGGTTTGAAAGCAAATCTCAATTTTGCCATTTCATATAAGGGAGACTATTTTACTATACCATTGTATACAAACGTGGTTCTCAACCTGTGTTTCCCCGGGTGTTTTGTTCTACAACTCCCAGAAATCCCAGCCAGTTTACCAGCTGTTAGGATTTCTGGGACTTGACAGCCAAAACATCTGGGGGCCCACAGGTTGAGAACCACTGGTAAAAAATGAGACTTGAGCATCCACAGATTTTGGTATCTACACGGGGTTCTGGAACCAAACTGCAGCCTACCAATGTTCATTGATTATGAAATTCATGAGGTTTTCATAAGTCAAAAGGTGTCTTAGGGCCTTTCCAGACAAACCCTATACCTCAGGATCTCATCTGGGATAAACAGAAAACCTGGGATCAGATTCTTGAATAAGTTTACCCATAAATAAGTTGACTCAGGTTTTGGGGTCAATTTTGAACAAAAATTTCTAGACTTATAAAGTACGTTCAATGCATTCTGCAAATGGCAAAATTCAATTCTACTGAAATGTCATTTAAGAATGCAAACCTGATATGCTTCCGTAATTAAACTAGCACAATTGCTGCAGCAGAGCTGTTTGATAGTCCTAACATTATGAAATAATGAAATAAATTTGTTTATATATGCAATTTTATCTGCATTTTATCTGCTTTTATTTGTATTCTAGTGTTGTGAGTCGCTCCGAGCCGCACGGGAGTGGCGACAGACAAGTTGAAACAAACAAACAAATAAATAAATAAATAAATAAATAATTTTTTTTTGTTAATTCCGGCCCTAGTTGGTGGATTTGGTCAAGTCCCAAAATTTTGGACATGGCAATGCCACGTTGCCATTAAAGGCTATTAGGCAAGTGAAACTTGAGCCAAAAACAAGGACATTCTCTTCCCTTGACATAGTAAAATACCAGCACTGTAAAATATAGAACTGTATCCTAATTACATTTCAGCAACTTGCAGGAATGGGAAATCCTATTGGCTGTGTATTGCTCTTGAGTTCCAAGAGTGTGAGTTCTGGCAATGCGGTACAGACTCTCCTTTGTGGAGGAACATTGAAGTGGGATGCTGGGGAGGTGGGAGGGACATTGGCGAGGAACCTCTTTTGTTATTTTTGGCAATTGAGTGCAGGCTATACACTAAAACAAATGGCAATTGCAGGCACACTAAGAATGGCAGGAGCCTGCTGTGACGCTGCATGTTCCGAGCAGTCTCTGGTATGTTTACTAAGTGGTTGATATAAATCATGTTATCCTGACTGATCTGCAGCTTACTCAGAAGATTGGCTGGAGGTGTGGAGAAACCTGGACTCATAGGGCACCTGCTTGCATATTATCCTTAAAAGCCAAGCAAGCTCTAGCCCTTTCCTTATTTGAATCCCCTTCAGGGATGAACCTAATGTAGCAGAACCCTTGAGTGCTGTAGTGGTATTTTAGTTGTCCCTAAAAGAAACATCTCTGGTTCTTTTAATCCACAGTATTGTGAGTTTTTAAAGAAAGAACCAACTTTGTTTGTCTTTGCCTGCCATAACGCCAAAGAGAGACCTTCTGGAGACTTGTGTTTGGGGAAACCAAGAAGGTAACCAAAGTTATGGTGACGAGATGCCTGGAGCAGAGCCATTATAACATTATCCTAATCCTGGTGTGATCTCTGATTGACTAGTATCTCGCTGTGATGTTAACAAAGAACACTTTGGTAAAAATGTTACCAAAGCTGCTTGGAGGGACAATGATCAGGAAGTGAGAGGGTATATTTCTGTGAGTACTTCATAGGCCTTAGAGTTGTACAATGCAGATCTCATTACATATTTACAGCTGAGATAAAGGATTTTGCGTGTGCATTGGTGATACACCTCCCGCCTAATAACCAATAAGACACAAACACAATGTGTTGGGATAAAATTGGCTGCAACTCATTTATTGATAACAGAAACAAGGGTTGGCAGCCATGCATGGGTCTTGGATCTGGGGTCGGACAACCCGCTGTTGTCCGAAGACGCTTGCATGCCTGGGTGCCACCGGCCCACTACCGGTCCACGAAAACTCGGCACTCTAGGGGCCAGGGCGTTATCCCCCCTTCCACCAAGGGGCAATAAGCCAGCCAGATCCAGGGCCCATGCCACACGCCAAACACAGAGTTGCGACAATGAATACAAGTAACAGCAAGAAAAGTTAACAAGATACGAACAATGAATACACAGCATGTAAAGTAAAAAGATACAAACAATGAATACAAGCAGGGTGGGTGGGATGGACAAAAACAGGAACAGGCCCAGTGCCTGTTGAGGAGCCACAGGCAGCCTTAAGTAAGCTGCCCGGGCGGAAGAGAGGGCCGGCCTGCAGACGGGGCAAGAGAGGTGGTGCTAGCCCCACCATTGGCCAGCTGGCACTGGTGGCGGGAAACCAAGATGACGGTGAGGAGACCCTGCACCGCAGCGCGCACGGCCCGGTGAGTCTGGCCGAGTCATTTATCACACAAGTCCACTATTGTGCTGATATGCCAATTTGTGGTCCTGCAATAAGGCTTCCAAAATCCTCACAATTGTGTGTTGCTGTAAGTTTTTTGGGCTGTATGGCCATGTTTCAGAAGCATTCTCTCCTGATGTTTCACAACCTCATGAGACCTCACAACCTCTGAGGATGCCTGCCATAGATGCAGGTGAAACGTCAGGAGAGAATGCTTCTGGAACATGGCCATACAGTCCAAAAAACTTACAACAACCCAGTGATTACGGCCATGAAAGCCTTCGACAATACATCCTCACAATTGTACTACTGCGCTACTGTGTTTTTGCTGTTTTTATTTTTAAGCACAACAGCACAATTCCTGCATTTCAAAATCAACGGGCAACTGTAAATAGAAAATAGTGAGGGGGACAAAAGAGTGAATCCCACCCTCTGATGTTACTTTACTGACGGCATGCTGGCGCAGAGGTGAAAAGGATCCATTACACCAAGGTAGGTTATGGGGACATTATGGGATCGGGCAGAGCAATGTACAGGGGAATCACGGAAAGAAGGTAAGATAGGCAGCGGGATGCACAATGTCTCATGCAATGCTGCTTTGTCTCCCTCTGGTAACAAAGTCGAAAGACTCTATCATCCTATCTGAGTCTGCCTAAACTCGAAGGTCCCTAAGTCAGGTTCTTGTGCCACCAAACACCTTTGGTAGAAAACCCAGAAGAGGCCCTTCTCATGGGCTGCTCTCGGGTTTGGAAATCCTTCCCATGGGAAGCCAAGATAGCTGCCTTCTTGCTCTCCGCTTGGCAAGTAAAAGGTCTCTTAAGAATTGGCAGCCATGGCTTTTAACAGTGTCCTGTTTTGCTTTTTATTACCTTTTCTGCTATTTAATTGACTTGTTTTTAAGGTTTTTCATTCAATGAATTGCTTAAAATTCAAAGTTTAACCACAACACTTTCTATATTTTGGTGTATGCCTTTGTGAATGCCGTTCTGCATATTTGTTTTCATTTCCACAAGTTTCCTTCAGTCCACCTATGAGGAGTTTCCACTTAGGGAGGATTTCATAAGATAGAACCACAGCAGTTCAAGTGGAATCATAGTGCTATAAGTCTGCAGTGTGAAAGGACCAACTGGTGCATAGAAAAGAGGCTGTATCCATTTATTTATTTATTGGACAGTTATGATTACTACGTAACCAATGACCATAATTCTTTTTTTAAAGAAAGCGCCTTTGAACAGTAGCAGAAGGAAGGGAAATTCCTTTAGAGAAACTTGGACAAGAAGAGTCAGGATCTACAACTGTGTGGTTGATGTGTGAGCTATGCTGCCAAGGAAGAAAATCCATTTTGGCTGAAAACCTTCTTTGGGCCATTAGTCACAAAGTTCAGACCAAGCAGATGAGGTTTGGCAGGAGAAGAGAAAATAGAAAAGTTCCTCGTGCATTTAAGGAGAGACCAATTTTGCATTCAACTTAGGCTGTAACTGGCTCTGCCGTTTACTTTTTCTCCCAATGAGTCCTTTAAAGAGTCCCTGCTGGCTTCCATTTAATGCTCTGCAGCAATGATTTCACTGAATGTGTGACAAACACGAGCCAAGAGGAAAGCGCCGAAGGTTGGAGAACGGAATTGGGAAACCATATGGCTTCAGTGGAAGGGATTCCAAAAATCCAGAAATATCAAAATCAATGACTTTTTTTTAAAAGGAGGCTCTCAGACCCGTTTTATAGGTCTAATTGCAATGGAGGCAAGGGTGGTTACTAAACAGTCTCAAGAAGAGGTGGAACTCCACATTTTGGTATGGGATATGAAGGAGAATTTCTTTTTTAACCTGTTAGAGTTCAGGCATGGAATCTAGTAGTAGGTTAAAGTTAGAGTGCATTTACACCAGGCATAGGCATACTTCAGTGCTCCAGGTGTTTTGAACTTCAACTTCCACAATTCCTAACAGCCTAAGGCCCCTTCCTTTCCTTTCCACTTAAGCGGCTAAGGGGGGAATGGAAAGGGCCCGAGGCTGTTAGGAATTGTGGGAGCTGAAGTCCAAAACACCTGGAGGTAAGGCTGAAGTTTGGCCATGCCTGGTCTGTACTGACCATATTATGCAATTCAAACAGAATTATATGGCAGTGTACAGGCATGTAGCCAGGGGGGGGGGGCTAAGGGGGCTTCAGCCCCCCGAAATTCTCAGGGCAGTCCGCGAAAAGGCCTTACTGGTACATTATTTAAACTGTTATGTTTATTCATATCATGATCTGATCACCATGCTCATTATATCCCACATTACTCGGGTTATTGGGATAACAATACAAAAGGTTTGCTAGGGTAGACCCTCTTCCACCCAGTCTCAGCCCCCCCCCCCCCGAACCAAACTCAGGTAGATCCAGCTGGAGAGATGCAGTGACACACTCCACTCTCTCTCCCTCATTCAATCCCCTACACCCCGCTATCTAAGTGAGACTCATGTAACAAAATGTAATAAAACAAGTCAGAGAGAGAGGCTGGAATTCCTCTGAAATTTATTCTCCAAATATATACCCGGCTACTTCAGGTAGGACAAATGTATTGGGAGGTTACAGGTTCACAAGAGGTCAGGCAAGATGATCAAAGTTTTGCAAATCAAAGCCCACAAGGAGCTGATCATGTTGACCTTGGGCTGGATCCACACCAAGGCAACCTCGTTCATGGGACAGTGTGAATTTTCTACTGAACTCCTTGAGCCACATATTGGGATGACCCATATATACTAGACATGGGCACGGATTTGTTTTTAGCTGGTCCCTTTGGCCATTCGGTTTATCCGTTTCATTCAGATGCTCGAAATGGCAAAGGGTCAGCCTTTCCGGATTCCCATCCGAAAAGGGACCACATGGCAGCCAATCATGGCTCCTTTCCCCCTATTTGGCATCACAGTTTAATCTTTTCAATTTTTCTTTATTTTTCTGATTCTTTTTGTTTAGTGGGACTGACTGATAGTTGAGAACTTGAGGGGCGGTGGGTGGGGTGTGTGCAAGCGCATTTGGGAGCTTGGAGACGGAGAGTCAACCTAGTTTCTTTTTCTCATTTCCCTCCTCTCCTTCAGAAAATACTTCTAAAATAATTATTATTAATGGGTTGTTGTAGGTTTTTTGAGCTATATGGCCATGTTCTAGAAGCAATCTGTCCTGACGTTTTTTCCTGCATCTATAACAGGCATCCTCAGAGGTTGTTAGGTATTATTATTATTAGTAATCTCAGCAAACAAAAAGAGAAGCCTTCCTCTCCTCTAGAGCAGAAAGTAGAAACAGCTTTAAGGAAACAAAACCCCAAGCAAAAAGGAGATTGCAGGCACAGTAGAGAAAACAGTTAGGATTTTAAAGGTAGTCCAGGGAGATAGCTTCACTGAGCTTCAGGTTATCGCTCTTCCTTAACTGGGCTTCCGTAACATGCCTTGAAAGCTGTGTGTGGCATGCTTCTGGTTCTAGCATGCACGCCTACCTCTCCACGAGAGTGGAAACATTAAACCTAGTCTCCTTCTCTACAAACAGAAGGGAAAGGATCCAGAAAGTGTGGTATCTTAACTCTGATGTTTTTTAAAAAAATCCAGGTCTTAATGAAGGATATGGAAGAGGAGCTTGTGGGAAGTCGCCTCCATAATGAGCTGGATAGGGTGCTTTTTTAACCCCGTTACATCCAGGCTGAGGCTCCCTTGAAGGGAAGAAAGGAAAGACTCCCAGGGGAAAGGGGAGCCTCGTAAGTTCCTCATTGCCACCAATGGACTGGGGGAAAACCTTTTTTTTCAGAGGCGTAACAAAAACAGCCATTCAGGAGCGCACCTGTTTTCAGGAGGCACTGGAAAACGTACATGGGGGGCTTCAGAATCAGGCAAGCAGAAATGGATAGGGATTCGCCCACAATGCACAAACTTAATATATACCAATGCAATTATACACCAGAGATTAAGAACTGTAACAGCTTATTTTATCTAGCTAAAAAGAAACAACAGAAGAGACAGATAATTTATTATTTGAGGGGGGCGTTATATATCACAAGGCCTGGAGGGATTGGGCCCCCAACAGGGGATTAAATATTCTGACTAAGAGCCCTATCCATGTTGGTTCCTTTGTACTTATTTTACAGTAAAAGTGACACCACTAAAATATTCTTTGCAGTGGCTGTCTTTATTCCATCCGCTTCTCTCTCAGCAACAGATTAACACCGCTACCTACCTGGGAAAATATGAGTATCAAATTGCTTGTTTGTTTATAGGATTTATATCCCTCCTGCTACAACTGGAAAAGGTTATCGGATCAGCTTTCATATCAATTAAAAACAACAGGTAAGACGCCAATCCCTGCCTACGGCTTACAATCTGGAAACATGACAAGGGAGCGGGATTGGGAGGTCAAAGGAAAACAAAGTCAGACATAAGGTGACTTCAGATCAGCTGTTTTGAAAACATTGCTATAGATAAGAGAAGTATTGTGTTTGAATATGTGATCTTTCAAAATTGATGCTATAGAAGTTGATATTTTCAAAGATGAAGACATTTAGGAAAACTGGGTTGTTGTAAGTTTTTTGGGCTGTTTGGCCATGTTCCTGTGATTCCAGCCATGAAAACCTTAGACAATATATCCTCACAATTGTAGTATTGCGCTACTGTGTTTTTGGGGGGCTTGGAGATGGAGAGTCACCCTAGCTTCTTTTTCTCCTTCCTTTCCACTCCAGAAAATGCTTCTAAAATAATAATTATTAATAATAGTAGTAATTCCAGTAAATAAAAAGAGAAGCCCACCTCTCCTCTAGAGCAGAAAGTAGAAACAGCTTTAAGGAGCAAAACCCCAAGCAGAAAAGAGTTGCAGTAGAGAAAACAGTGGGGATTTTAAGGTAGTCCAGGGAGATAGCTTCACTGAGCTTCAGGACATTGCTCTTCCTTCCCTGGGCTTTCTTAAAATAACTTGAAAGCTGTGTGTGGCATGCTGCTGGTGCTAGCACGCATGTCTGCCTCTCCTCGAGAGTAGAAACAATAAACCTGGTCTGATAAGTTGATATTTTTAAATACGAAGACATTTAGAAAAACTGGGTTGTTGTAAGTTTTTTTGGCCTGTATGGCCATGTTCCAGAAGCATTCTCTCCTGACATTTCACCTGCATCTATGGCAGGCATTCTCAGAGGTTGTGAGACCTCACAACCTCTGAGGATGCCTGCCATAGATGCAGGCAAAACATCAGGAGATAATGCTTCTGGAACATGGCCGTACAGCTCAAAAAACTTACAACTCAGTGATTCCAACCATGAAAGCCTTCGACAATACATTTAGGAAAACACTTGGAATGCTTCCAAAAGACCCAAAATCTTCATCCCCTCCTATCTGAAGTGCCATGTGAGACATTTTCCCCCTAAAGAAAACTGGAAGTGATCTGAAACCTTAGAATTCTAGCATCCTGTATGACAGTTATGAATTTGCTACCTGGAGTTACAGATCCATAACTTTTGTTCTGGTTACAACATAGGCAATAGATATTGCTCGTGCACACTTTGTCATTGTCTGCATAACTCTGAAGCACTATAAGACAATGCTGCTTGGAATAAATCTATCTGGACCAGGGCTGTGAGTCAGTTGAACTGAAAGCAGTAATGGCCTTGGTAGATCCTTTGACCAACACTATTGCTTACCTTACTGTAAAGATTTCCTATTTTGTAGGCTTTCTACTCCTTCACTTCCTTTTCTCTTCACTTCCAGATAGAGTGAATTTGCAGTTTTTTGAACTTGAGAGAAGATGCATGGGAGAAAATACTGGCTAACATTCGCACAGACACCAGGCCAAAAAAGAAAGAGCCAAAAACAAGGGGCCCAATTGTGTGGCAATGAATTCCTTCCCCTCTCTGGTGCTCTCTGGTACTTTTTAAGCAATAAGTGCAAGCAGATGGGCCTTGCAAAGGCAGGCAACCCTATGCCTGATTTATCTGTTTGTTAGGGTTTCCTGATGTCCCAGAAGACACAGCAGGGATACATTTGGATATTGTGTGTACAAATTGCATTATGTAGTTCCCTCAGGCCAACAACTGAAAGGAGGGATGTTGGAATCCAGCAGCAGCAATGGCCTCTGTTTGCTTTTGGGATTGGATCCTGGCCTGGATAATGGAAGGAGGAGGACTGGCGGCAGCAGCTTTCTCTCCTCCTGACCTGAAGCAATGGATTCAAATGGTAAGAAAAGAGATTCGGGCTAAATGGCAAGAAGACAGATTCTGACTAGATGTTAGGAAGAACCTCCTGATTGAAAGAACTACTCAACAATCCTCAAGGGGTGGAGGACACTCTGTCATTGAAGGATTTTAACCAAAGATTGAATGGCCACCTCTAAGGGGTGCTTTAGTTGTGAGTTCCTGCATGGTTGAAGGTTGGACTAGATGATTCTGGTTCTATGATTCCCCTATACCACCTAGGGATCCATAGCATTGGGTTTCAGCAATGGAGAGAAGAAGAAAAGTTTATTTTTAACCTTCCCTCTCTCCGTGAAGGGACTCAGGGAGGCTTCCAGACATAAAACATAAAATTGGCAACCATTCAATGCCATCAAAAACATTAATACATTTATACATATAATTAAAACAAATAAAAGACATTGGCTAATAAAATGAGTGAAACATCAAGGAACATACAGTCAGACAGTTAAAACTGTATAAGATGTATAAAAAATACTTCAGTAAATTACAATAAAATAGTCATTGTCAGCTTCATCCATTGAAAGAGTCAGTGATGTTAAGACCTGGATTAAAAGCACCAGAGAGTAATGCAGGCAGGTGCGAGTGCAACACTGCTATCCAGGGTATTTTAAGAAGACCCAGGGAAGGAACTTTAGAGCGATGACCTGGGGCTCAGTGTAGCTATCCTCCCTGGACTACCTTTAAAATCCCCTCTCTTTTGCCTGGTGCCTGCCATCTCCTTTCTGCTTGGGTTTTGCTTCCTTAAAGCTGTTTCTACTTTCTACTCTACAGGAGATGTAGGCGTCTCTTTTTGTTTGCTGGGATTACTATTATTAATAACAATTATTATCTTTTAGAGGTATTTTCTGAAGGAGAAGAAGAGAAGGAGAAAAAGAAGCTAAAATAGTGACTCTCCATTAAGCCCCCAAACACAAATGCGCACACGTCCCTAACTCGCAGTTAGTCACACTAAATAAAAATAATCAGGAAAATCAAGGAAAATCAAAAAGATTCAACTGTGATTCTGAATACGGAAGGAGGAGCCATGATCAGCTGCCAAACGGTCCGGTTTCGGATGGGAATCCATGACAGCTGGGCCCTTGCTGTTTTGGCCACCCAACAAACTGGAGAAGCTGGATTGGCTGAAGAGAATGGTTAAAAATGGATCCGGACTCAAGTCTACTTGACAGCATGTCAATGTTTATGAGACGTTCGTGTTGAATGAAGTGAATGCAAACAGTGCGACAGATGTTTTTAATTGTTACTTTTGTTTGAGTTAAGAATTTAGACCTGCGCCCTGTCTATACAAGCAAATTGGTTTGGACAAGAACAAAAACTGGGACTTGCAGATACTTTTTTCCCATCTAGAGGCATCCAGAATGAAACAGATAAAGGTTACACCACCTTAAATAGCATGAAGAAGTGCAGTTCCACTAGTCTCGCCAATGAGGAAGATCTCAACTCTCTAGACATCCAGTATCTGTGATCCTACATCAGAGTTGCATAGATTGTGTCGGGTGTCTTTGTTGCACAACTGAGCCAAGACATAAAACTATGAACCAAATGCAGAATTGAATGTGTATGTACATCCGTGCATCATGTGAAATTGCTGGATGGGCACCTGTCGGGAATACGTTGTGCATTAATGGGGGTAGAAGGAGTTGGACTGGGTTGCCCTTGAGGTCTCTTCCAGTTCTAGGGCTCCATGATTCAAAGATCCTAGGGTAGGAGAGCTTTGGACAAAAAAATATGTAGTTACTATGTTGTAGGAGTTTGGGTTTTGAGAATTGAAAAGTTCACCTTGATTTTAATTAAAATATGCATTTGTTTCTGTGCTTGGGTCCAAAAAATAGCAACCAATGTTCCAATCAAAAAGAAAATAGCTTTAATAGGTTTTCTATATAAGAGTTTAATAGGTTTTCTATATAAGATTCATTCATAAATCTGAAATTGTTGTAAGTTTTCCGGGCTGTATGGCCACGTTCCAGAAGCATTCTCTCCTGATGTTTCACCTGCATCTATGGCAGGCATCCTCAGAGGTTGTAAATCTGAAAGCTCTTGAAGATGATCTTGATTTTTCGGTTGTGGAGAGTTTTTTTTCATGTCAGGAGCGACTTGAGAAACTGCAAGTCACTTCTGGTGTGAGATAATTGGCCGTCTGCAAGGATGTTGGCCAGGGGACGCCCAGATGTTTTGATGTTTTTCCATCCTTGTGGGAGGCATCTCTCATGTCCCCGCATGAGTTGATGCGTTTGTCTATATGTCTATATGTCCTCCCCAGGTCCCTTTATCAAGGACTTGTATTAATATAAAGGCAAATAGGTCCCCAAAAGGAGAGGTGGGGTCTTTGATAATACATCCCGTTAGGTATAGATGCGAGAGCTGGACCATAAGGAAGGCTGAACAAAGGAAGATAGATGCATTTGAACTGTGGTGCTGGAAGATAATTCTGAGAGTGCCTTGGGCTACAAGAAAATCAAACCAGCCCATACTCCAGGAAATACAACCCGACTGCTCACAGGAGGAAAGGATATTAGAGGCAAATATGAAGTACTTTGCCCACATAATGAGAAGACAGGAAAGCTTGGAGAAGATAATGATGCTGGGGAAAATGAAAGGAAAAGGGAAGAGGGTCCAACCAAGGACAAGATGGATAGATGGTATCCTTGAAGTGATTAGCTTGACTTTGAAGCCGACAGGGAGCTCTGGCGTGGGCTGGTCCATGAGGTCACAAAGAGTCGGAAGTGACTGAACGAACAAACAACAGGCACTGTTCCATCTCTGAACCAACTCAGTTGATGAAAACATACAGAATATAACTGGGTTTTGTATCATTCTATATTGTATAGACCAGGCATGGGCAAACTAAGGCCCAGGGGCCAGATGTAGCACACTGGGCACTTACCTTAGGCCCTCTTAATTTTTCCTGTTTTCTTGGCATAAGGACATGGTGGTCTGTCCTCTGGATCACTCTCAGCCAATGTATGTCTTGCCCTCCTCCCGGCATAAGGCTGGTTCAAGCAGACCTGTCCTAATGCCAAAAGGAGGGCTTGAGGATGGCTCGAGGAAGGCAAGTGGCGGCCGAGAGCCCTCCGGATCACTCTCAGCCAATGTCAAGAGAATAGCCCAAGGATCAGGGGAGGAGGAAGGGGAGGAGTATTAGGTAGTCGCTGCATGTCTTACCTTCCCCCTTGTGTAAGAATGGTGATAGCAGTCCCATCCATATGCGGGAAGGACAACCTGAGGATGACCCGGGCCCTGCTCTGCCCACTTCTGGCCCCACCCTCTCCTGGGCCCTCCCCCTTCCAGGGCTGCCATGTCCAGGGTGTGCCCGGGCATCTTCCCTTCTGGCCCAACCCTTCTGGCCGGGCCAGAAATGAAGCCCCAAAGCAAAAAAGTTTGCCCATGCCTGGTATAAACTATTTCATGTGAAAAATTGAGATCGACTTGATGCATATGAGAACAGTTATTGCTAGGAACGGCTTTTCATGAAGATAATTAGATAACACTTATTATTGTTGTTATTTCGTATTAATCATTTAAATTTAAGCTGAAATGAGCATGAGTGTCAATGCTTGGAAGGTAAGGGCTTTCCGATGTTACATTATGTCTACCACTGCCTTACATTATGTCTACCACTGCCCAGGCATGTAGCCAGGGGGGGCTTGGGGGCTTCAGCCCGCCCCCAAATTCTCAGGGTGGTCTGCGATAAGGCCTTACTAGTACATTATTTAGACTGTTATGTGTATTTATATCATGATCTGATCACCATGCTCAATATATCCCATATGCATGGGGGTATTGGGATAACAATACAAAAAGTTTGCTAGGGTAGACCCTCCCCCACACAGATTCACACCCCCCCAGGAATCAAACCCAGCCCCCCCCCCCAATCAAAATCCTGGCTACGGCTCTGCACCAACCAATACTATGTATGTTTGTATGGCATCGAATTGCTGCCTACATATGTAAGCTGCCTTGAGTCCTCTATGGGGTGAGAAAGGTGAGGTATAAATATGGTAAATAAATAAATAAAATAAAATAAACACATATCTCAGGCCATATGAAGTGTATTTATTGTATTTAATTGTGTTGGGTTCTCTTTTTTTACTTTTGTATTGGACTTTTTTAACCTGTCTAGTGTAGAATTGTTAGCCGCCTTGAGTCCCCACAGGGAGAAAATCATGGTATAAATAAAGTTAATGAATGAATGAATGAATGAATGAATGAATAATGAAAACTAAGGGCTTTGGTAGTGGTTAGCATATGAAATGTGAAATTCTGAGTCCCATTTTCATCAGATTTTATTATATCCCCAAGAACAAGCAAATGTATATATAAGAAGCACCTCTAGAGGCAAAGAAACTTTTTACAGTCTTTCCCCTTCCTTTCCCAATCCAGGGTCTGAATTTTGAAGAGTGGCATCTGTTTTAAACAGGAACATGAGCTGTCTTTTGAATATATATATATATATATATATATATATATATATACACACACACACACACACACACACACACAGTGTGTATGTATATGTGTGTGTGTATATGTGTGTGTGTGTATATATATATATATAATCTGTAGAAGTGCATGTTAATAACACCTCCATTTTCCAGAGTCTTTTCCTCGAGAATTTTTAGGAAGACCAGAAGAATTAACCCCTTCTGTCTTCCTCCTCTGAAAAGGACCAATGAATGTCTGAAACTCTTCTTGGATCCTTTTAAATTTCTCAAATGTTCCTTCCACATGGAAACATCCACATTAGGCTTGTGCATTTCAGCGAAACCTTGATCCGTTTCTGGTGGCTGGATACCGGTAGACCCTCATATCCATTTTCACACAACTCCTGTGAGTGGGTAGCTGGATAGCCATTTTTGGTCCATAGCCAAAAACTGTGGCTAGACCCAGCTCATTGGTGGGAATGGGAAACTTGTGAGGCTCTCCTTTCTGTTCCTGTGACCCTTTCCTTTTTTTCCTTCAAGGGAAGGCGTTTTGCCATTATGGACATCCAAAGAAACCGAAGAAGAAACTGGATTGGCTGAAGGAAACGGCTAAAAATGGATCTGGGTTCAAGCCTCATCCATGCTAAAGCCTAATCCACATATTACTCTGGGCAAAATTGAATAGCCTGGCTGTGTTCTCTACTAACCAATTGGTTCTATTCGGAATGTTCAAGAATAGGGTGACGAGAGAGTGAGTCATCAAGGTCTCCCAATGAGCTTTGTGGCTCGGAGAGAACTTCAAAGTTATCAAGTCCTGGTCTAACACATTGACTCCTATACAATTCTGGCATTTATTGAAACATTTAGCCTTTCACATTCTCTTGGATTAAGAGCTCAGGGCCCCCACAATAGTCGGGAAAAGAGAGAACATTTCCGTAGGCATCTCTAGATAGTCCAGTACAAATCTATGGTCAATTTTTGCCAGAAACTGACCATAAGTGTTATGATGGAGAACCTACAGATTCCAAGAGAGATGTTCTTTCTAGGAATTTCTAGATCTCCTAATTCATATCTCTGGTCAACCTTTTCCAGAATTTGACCTCAGAGTTGTACTGAATTATCTAGAGATTCTGAGAGAAACAGATTCATCAAATCCATGAAGAACTAAATTGACAAAACTTAAACTCTCAAAGGTGAAGGGTCAACTGGACACCATAACCATGGTAATATTTTGGCTTTTTCTGCTGTTGGAGGACTGAACAGTGTATACCACACAACTGGCTCTGGGTTCCCTCAACTATTCTTGTGCTTGAGCACAATATCCCATCACAAGTGTTTCAACTATCGGTTCAACTGTATATTAGGCTTTGTTGATCCATAAAAAAATTGGTTCAAAACTCGTTTCAGATGTAGGGGGCGCTGGTGGTTTGGTTCAGAAGTCAATTCTGATTTTCACAGAAAGAAATGTTCAAAACTTTCCGAAACTTCTGAATTCCGAATAATGGTTTTAACAGTGTTATTTCCTGTTTCATTGGGTGGTCTTTACTTTGAAAGTAGTTCTTCAACCACTTCACTCAGCCAGAGGCGGCTTCGCCATAAGTGAGGTTGACTGGCTGCCAGTGGCCGATCGGTGGAGCACAGCCCCCGGATGCACGCTCATGGGGGATAGGGGGCTGAGAGCGCATGCCCAGGGGCCAGTGAAGCATGGCCCCTGGATCCGTGCTCCCAGGGCCTCTTTCCCACGCACTTGCCAATGCTGGGAGAGGGACGCGCCCCAGGGTTGGCAAAGAGGGCGCCCCTTGGGCATCGGCGCCCCCCTGAAATGCTGAATTATTTCTGACTCACTGCTTCAGAACAGAAATGGCGTAAAAAGCTTTGGAAGGGTTTCCTTAAATACTTAGAAATCACTTCAAAAAGCAAATATTTCCGAATTTATTCCAAATTAAAAGATTCTGATCGAACCTAACCATGTCTACTGTATATGGAGCCCATCTTGACTTTTAGATCAGGCAATTAAATGTCTTGGGCCAGTACTAGGCACAATAAATAAATTCCTCTTTGTGAGCTGGGCATTTGCACACCAAAGGATGGTGCTGTTGAATGCCAGATTTGTCAATGGCAAAACAGCTTTCATCCAGGATCTAATTCTGGATGAACGAGCAGATCTGACGTGTATAACGGAGACCTGGTTGGATGAGGCTGGAGATGTAAATCTGACACAGCTTTGTCCACCAGGCTTCTCCGTGCAGCACCAACCGAGATCTGGAAGGCAGGGAGTCGGGGTTGCGGTGGTCTATAAGGTGCCCCATTCCTCAGTCAACCAATTTCAAATGTGTCCACCTGAGAGTAGGTGACCGGGACAGAATAGCGATTCTGCTAGTGTACTGTCCACCCCACTGCACTACAGTCTCCCTACCTGAACTAACTGGGATGGTCTTGAGCCTGGTGTTGGAGTCCCAATGGCTTATTGTGCTGGGGGACTCCAACATCCATGCCGAGTCCACCCTATCAGGAGTGGCTCTGTCTGCTTATGTCTGCCATGACAACCATGGGGCTGTCCCAACAGTTATCTGGCCCTACCCACTGTGCTGGTCACACTTTAGATTTGGTTTTCTGTCAGGAATGGGAGAATGGTGGCGGTGTGGAGGAGCTGACCATCACTCTGTTGCCATGGACCGACCATCACCTGCTCAGGTTGAGACTCACTACATCCTCTAACCTCCGCAGGGGTGAAGGACCCATTAAGATGGTTCATCTCAAGAGGCTTATGGATCCTGGTGAATTCCTGACGGCTCTTGAGGAATTTCTCACCATCTCAGTTGGTGATCCTGTTGATGCTCTGGTCACCCTCTGGAATGGGGAGATGACTAGGGAAATAGACACGATTGCTCTGGAACGGCCCCTCTCAAGTAGCCAAGCTAAACCAGCTCCTTGGTTCAACAAGGAGTTGGCAGCAATGAAATGAAGGAAGAGGAGTCTAGAGAGCGTGTGTCATTTGGATCCGAGCGGGCCAAATTGAACATGTCTTGATGCCCTTCTAGGAGCATATGGCGTGGCAATAAAGGCTGCAAAGAAATCTTTTCTGGTAGCCAATATTGTGTCTGCAAAGAATCATTTGGCGGAGCTGTTTCGAGTTGTCAGAGGCCTATTACATCCCACTGTTCTGGATTGGAGCCCTGACAAATCAACAGCCCGCTGTGAAGCATTTGCTCGGTTCTTTGCGGACAAAGATGTTTTGATCTGTTCAGGTCTGGACACCATGTTAACGGCAGTCTCTGAGGATGTAACACGAGCACCTGCTTGTCCGATTTTGATGGATTCATTTCAATTAGTGGAACCCGAGGATGTGGACAAAATACTTGGAGGGATGAGAGCAACCAAATGCATCCTAGACCCCTAACCATCCTGGCTTCTACAGGGAGCCAGAGAGGGATTGGCCGAGTGAGTAAAGGTGGTGGTTAATGCCTCCCTTTGGGAAGGCAACATTCCAGCCAGCTTACAACAAGCTGATATAAAACCGCTATTGAAAAAAACATCACTGGACCCCACTCAATTGGACAACTATCAGCCTGTTTCCAAACTTCCCTTTTTGGGCAAAGTCCTGGAACGTGTGGTGGCCTCACAACTCCAGGTATTCTTGGAAGACACTGATTATCTGGATCTGGCACAGTCTGGTTTTAGGCCGGGACATGGTACCGAGACAGCCTTGGTCGCCTTAGTGGATGATCTACGCAGGGTGCTAGACAGGGGGAGTGTGTCCTTGTTGGTTCTGCTGGACCTCTCAGCGGCCGTCAATACCGTTGACCACGATATCCTTCTGGGACGCCTCGCGGAAATGGGCCTTGGAGGTACTGTTTTGCAGTGGCTCCAGTCCTTCCAGAGGACCGTTCCCAGATGGTGTTGTTGGGTAGCGCCTGTTCAACCCTTCATCCATTGTCTTGTGGGGTTCCTCAGGGTTTAATACTGTCTCCCATGTTGTTTAACATCTACATGAAGCCGCTGGGGGAGGTCATCCAGAGTTTCAGGGTGCGATGTCACCTGTACGCAGATGACATCCAACTCTGTCACTCCTTTCCACCTACTACTAAGGAGGCTGTTCAGGTCCTGAACTGGTGCTTGGCCGCTGTGTCGGACTGGATGAAGGAAAACAAATTGAAATTGAATCCAGACAAGACAAAAGTACTCCTGGTCAATCGAAAGACCGAACAGGGCATAGGGTTATAGCCTGTGTTGGACGGGGTTACACTCCCCCTGAATATGCAGGTTCGCAGTATGGGTGTGATCCTGGACTCATTGCTGAGCCTGGAACCCCAGGTTTCGGTGGTGACCAGGGGAGAATTCAAACAGCTAAAACTTGTGTGCCAGCTACGCCCATACCTTGGGAAGTCTGACTTGGCCACGGTAGTCCACACTCTAGTTACATCCCGTATAGACTACTGCAACGCTCTCTACATGGAACTGCCTTCGAAGGCTGTTCAGAAGCTTCAATTGGTCCAATGGACAGCAGCCAGGTTAATATCAGGAGCGGCACTCAGGGAGCACACAACTCCTCTGTTGCGCCAGCTCCACTGGCTGTCAGTTTGCTATCGGGCACAATTCAAAGTGCTGGCTTAAGCCTTTAAAGCCCTACCTGTCTGAACACATCTCTCCCTAGGAACCATCTAGGTGTTTAAGATTGTCCAGAGAGGCCTTGCTCTCGGTCCCGCCTTCCTCGCAGATCCGCTTGATGGAGACAAAAGACAGGGCCTTCTTAGTGGTGGCCCCTTGGCTTTGGAAAGCCCTCCCTAGGGATATTAGATCAGCCTTCTCCCTCCTAACATTTCGAAAGAAAGTTAAAACCTGGCTGTTCAAGGAGGCATTCGAAGATGCAGTATAACTGTTTAATTGAGATATATGGAATGATATGACGATGCGATGGATAACGATTTTAACGATGAGACGCTGATATTTGTATTTTATGGTTTTAACTGCTAATTTATATTGTTTTTATATGATTATCGTATTACTTGTTCTTGATTGTGTTTTATTTCATGGGCTTTGATTGCCATATGTAAACCACCTCAAGTCGCCTCCGGACTGAGAGGGGCGGTATAGAAATAAAGTAAAGTAAGTAAATAAATAAATAAAGAGTTAATTTTAACTGCCATGGCTGCATCCTATGAAATCCTGGGATTCATAGTTTGGTGAGAAGGTTAACACTCTCAGCTCAAGGGCCTCACCAAACTACCAATCCCAGGATCCTATTGCCATGTCAGTTAAAATCAAATCACAGTGTGACTTGTAGTGTGGTTATTTCTGGCTGAGAACTCTAAATACTTCTTAAACTACAAATGACAGGATTTCATGGGATATTGCCATGGCGGTTCAATACTGTGAAAGAATCCCTTACAACTGATCTTCTGCTTGCACTTTTGATTCAAAGTTCATTTCCCCAACCGATCTTCCAAAGTATGAGGAATTTTCCACAAGGACAAGTTCAAGGTAACCAAGGACTCTTTTTGAAATTACGGCATTTCTGTCCCTTTTTCTTTAAAAAGGGGACTTTCTGAATATCAAACATCCTTGCAGGTGCCTCCAGCGAGCGATTTAAAATCTGAAATCCTGAAAGCCGCCAGCAAATGCTCGCTATTCTTGGGATCATTCGGTTTCTGTTGCCTTGTGTCGAAAACTCTTTTAGTTTCCCTTTTAATTCCCTCCCAGTTGGGACTTTTTATGCACAATGTATGCTCTTGAAAACAAAAATGTACTTTTAAAGAAATGAAATGCTTCAATGCCTCCATAGCAGCTCAACAAGGGCATTCAAGAGCTGACGAATTGTCTACGAAAGAGAGAGAAAGAGACCGGGACATTGGCATGGCTCCCTTGCTAGGGTTTTTTCGGAGAGTTCCTTTACCTTTTCACCTTGTTCTTTTGTAAGCAATTCTTCTCACAAAACCCTCTCGGTTTTGGCACTGTCTTTCATCATGGATTTCTGCCGGGCAAAGATTTACAAGGAGCCGGGCCTGATTTCAAAGGACGAGGCAGAATTCGCAACGTGAATGCCGTGGTTTGAAACCCACCAGACTCGATGTCTGGGAAGGTGGGGAAAGTTTTTGCTCTGTGTGCATGCAGGAAAAAAGACAAAGTGAATGTGGAATTTTTCATTTAGAAATTTCCACACAGAAAACCTCTCAAAACCTAGCCAAAAGCCCAAGAAACGCTACCATTTCAATTCCCTTTTTAGTTACAATTGAGGCCGAAGCCATTTCACCAGCTCCCAAACTCTAAATAGAATTATCAGGATGGGTTTGAGGTAGGGGGGATTTGGGTGAATTTGTCTATTCTTTCTCTAGGCTTTTCTCCTCTCTTTCAGCTTTCTTTTGACATATTAAAAGCTTGGGCACTGTATCTGTGTTTGACAACTATTAGATCATGCTGAAAGGCTATGAACGGGATTGTTAAAATGTTAAGAGCACCAAAATTCAATATATTCTGGGAGGCCTTGCTTAGAGTTAATCATTTCCCATTATTTCCTCCTCCAGCAGCATTTCTCTTTGGTATATTTAGTTCTTTAATTTTTTTTAAAAAAAATGTAAAAACCCTATGTTTATTTTTTCAGTAAGGCAATCCACCTGGTAAAAGCTTGGATCAGAAGAACACTTTCTTTAAGGAAAACCCCAGTCTCACCATGTTTTTGCTCTTAATTTAATGAATGGCCCTTTCCTGCCAACGGATGAAGAGATACAATAACAGATATATAAAAATACACCCCAAGCCCACCCTGGACTGTTTTATATTAGTTTGCCTTTATGGACTCAATTGTTTTAAAGGACCCATCATCTGAGCGGTCCTGGCAAATAAAATGTCTTTCTCTCGCAGCCGTATTGTAGAGAGATGTCTGAAAACTCTTTTAATCAAAGGCAAATGAATTTGACTGATCTTTCATTTGTTTTGTTTTGGGTTTTTTTGCATTGAGACAGACCTCATTCAGCAATAAATCTCTGAATGTCCAAATTCTTGGTTTCGGGTAATAGCAACACTACGGCAAAGCTACCACCTCACTTCAGCAATAAATTCAATGGCTTGAATTGGGCGTAGACCCAAGGAAATATATACACATTCAGTATCCCTTATCTAAAGCATTTTGGATTGTTGTTGTTGTTGTTTGGATTTTGAAATACCTGTATTTGCATATACGTACATAATGAAATGTCTTGTCAAGGAGGCCCAAGTCTAAACGCGAAATCCATTGATGTTTTCTATACGCATTATACCCATCGCCTGAAGGTAATTTTATGCACAATAGTTTAAATCATTTTGTGCCACGAAACAATGCTTGTGTACATTAAATCACCGGAAAGCGAAGATGTTGCTATCTCAGGCATCCTTGCTGGCAGTTTTGGATTTTGAAATATTTCAGAATTCCAGATAAGAAATGCTCAAGCTGTATTAGCTTTTCAGCCAAAGGATGACAGTCAATGCCCAATTAGATATTTCGCTGTATTCAGTGCTTTGACACTCAATTACTGAATGTTTGGTAGAGTTTTCTTTTAACAATAGTAATAATTGCCTATCTTACCCACCTCTTCGAGGCAAGTTACAACATAGCTAAATCACATGATCATCATAAATATTATATAATATACATATATTAAAATGTAATTCTACAAAATACCTATATTAAGATACACAGAGCAAAGATTAAAATATAGTGAACACAAGAAAATAGGCCTGCCAGAAGAGATTGGTCTTTCTTCAAACATCTCTCTTCAAATATTTTTCTTCAGACATTAATAATCTTTCTTCAAACATCAAACTCATTAATAAGAGATTAACAATTATTATTACTACTACTATTATTCCCAGCTTTTCTCTTTTGATCAAAACTCAAAGCAACTCACAAGAATAAAAAGAATGTGACTGAAAATCATTCCATGGGAAATTTGGTTTGTTACAATGCAGTTCAATGCAGTGAAACTGCATTATATGAGTCTATATTGACTGTAAAATGCAGTTTCCATGTACATGGGGCCAATGACAATAGTTTCACATTTGCATCACAATTTCCATTTGGTTTCGGCACCTTGGCTGTACAATATCAGAAACTGTTGTTCACAACTATAAGATTTCCAGCCTCCCATGCCTAAGGTTACTCCCGTCCAAAACGCCTATGTAGTATCAGAGTAAGATCATACGTGCTTAATGAAAAAAATTCATATCAAAGGGAAACTGTGGCCCTAGGACTTTATTACCACACCTTGCATCAAAGTTGTTACTGTGGTGTGCCTTCAAGATGTTTCCATCTTATGGCAAGTTTAAGGTGAGCCTATCACAGCGTTTTCCTGATTGCCATTGCCTTTTCCCTGGGGCTGAGAGAGTGTAACTTGCCCTACAACTCCTAGGACTCCATGGCATGTATCCATGACGGTTAAAGTGGTGTCAAGCTGCATTAATTCTACTGCATAGATACACCCCAAAGTCACAGCCAGCGCTGTGTAAAGAACGATTGAGGAACGCAGTGCCCAGTTGGACAGGTCTTTCCGTCTCTCTGTAGAATTTTTTTACTTTTATAGATCTGTGTGAATATTCTGCAGAAGACAAGATCAGTGTTTCACTTTCACAATTCGACAGTTCACATTGCCTGCTCTTCTACTTTGATCACCACTCCTTATTTTTAGGGCAAACCACACTTCAAAAAGCAAAATGCCAGAGAAGAATGTCCAGTTCTACTAAAATTTTCACAGCAATAGTTCTATTGTTAAAAATCCAACATCAAAAACACAAGATAACTTTTCAGTGCCCCTTTTAATTAAGTCCTTATACAATTTCAAAACAAGAATATTTTTAAACAATCTGCCTTGTTAGATTTTCTTTCTCATTGCCATGGCAAGGAATAGTCTTTTGGAACTTCAGTCCAAGGAACAGAGCCGAAAATAGGATTTTCTTTTATTTTGGCTGATAAATTCAACTACTGACTTTTTTTTTCCCTGCTGGAAAAGTTACTGATGAAACAGCACCCTCTAGAGGAAGCAATTGTCCATTTTAAATTTCATGTTGGATTTATTTATATATTTTTAAGAACCTCTGAGAATACTGACCAAACGAAAGAAGAGTGTTACGGATTTGAGAAGCAAATGTTTTTGTAATATGTTTATTTCCAATGAGGACTTTCCACATTCAGCACTGCCAAAGATTTTATAACATCTTTTAGTAAAATACTCCAGTACAATGATCACAACGTTTCTAGGATGTGTATGTGTATTGCCCATTGATTTATTGACCCCACAAATTTTGCAGTTTTCTTGGGCAAGCAATCATTGGAAGTGGTTTTGCCACTTCCTTCCTCTGAAATAGAGCCTACAGTGCCTGGTTTTCCCTGGTGGTCTCCCAACTATGTACTCACCTGCTTAACTTACAAGATCAGATAGGATTTGAAGCTTGTAGGTTATTTGGGACCCCGGGATATCCTAAAGTTGAACAAAAGAGTTTTAAGGATCCTTCACACCTTTCTGATTGTTTCTCTTGATAACGGCAGACTCTCAGAAGGCCATCTGTTGCATGAAATGAAAGGAGAAGTAATAATAATAATATCTGTCCTATGTCTCTGATGGGACTCAGGTCCAGGAAAGACCATGGGGCCATTTGAACCATGAAACCAAGCCAGACTAAAACATTATGTCCTTTGAGACAGAGCAACAAATGACCAAGATCCTGCAGTGTCAGACATGACTAAAATGATGTTCAAACCTACATCTGACAATGGTACCCCTCCAAAATCTACTTTTCCCAACTTTCATCATTTCCCTGATGAAAGGTTTCCAAGGCTCTAGAGCAGTGGTTCTCAACCCGTGGGTCCCCAGGTGTTTTGGCCTACAAGTCCCAGAAATCCTAGCCAGTTGACCAGCTGTTAAGATTTCTGGGAGTTGAGGTCAAAACATCTGGGGACCCACAGATTGAGAACCACTGCTCTAGAGACTGGGGTGCTTGCAATGATGATGGCAATCTCCTTCCAGTTATAGTTTGACTTCATTGGGATACTGCCAGATAGAAAAGGTAGGTGAGGGGAATGCCACATTTAGTCATTAATAACCATAAACCTGAATCTCCAAAGTTATGAGACCATACATCCAGAGACATTGGCTCTACCAAGTAATGGCATAGAAATGTTCTTTCCCATACAAAGCAACCATGTGCAAATTTTGCACAGAACCAACCCCGAGTTAGTGCAAAAAGCAGCATTTTTCACAATGGGGTGTCTATTTCTCCACTGAAATATTATTTTCCATACCAAAAAAATCATGTATCCTGTGCAGAAAATGCTGTCATTGATGCAAAGTAATCTCTTATGAATTTTGCGCAGAATAAACCCCGAACTACAAGCATTCTTGTCAGGATAGGATTCTACTTGTTGAAGTTTCTTAACACTCTGGCAAACATGTCAGTCTACAATTTTTTGGATATTTTTGAATATTATATCCATCCTTAATTTCCACATGATGCAACATCTTTACATTGAATCTGGAGATACCCAGGTCAGTGTCTAACATTTATACTTGCATACGAGATTTATATGTATGCACTGCTGTTATTCTGAGTCTAGTAGATTCCCATTCAGCTTACAAATCCAAATTCCATCTGCTTCCTATAGCAGAGATTGCCCTTCCTACAGATCATAGTGACTTTCCTCAGAGAATCGTGGGAGGGAGAAGCATCAACCCAGCTTCTTATTTCAGACATCACTATCTTTTGTAGCCTGTGTTGCGTTAACTTTTTCCAAGAAAAAGCAGCCTGTTTTGGCATATCCCATAATCCACCATCACCGCCCCAAGAGTCCAAAAGTGAGTGTCCAAAAATGTCCTCTATGTTTATGAAGCTAATTGTTCTTGGTGACCCACTCAAAATTAAAGCATTTTGTATTACAATTGCGATAGTTCACAACAATACAGTGTTCCCTCGCTACTTTGTGGTTCCCTTATTGCGGACTCGCTGTTTCGCGGATTAAAAAAAATATTAATTCAAAATATATATCATGGTATTTTTGCTGTTTTGTGGGGGGTTTCATTTATTGTGGGAGGTCCTGGAACGTAACACCCGCAATAAGTGAGGGAACACTGTATATCATTGCTGGGAAAATCCATATCACACCCAAAACACCAAAGCTTAGCTCAAAAGAACTTTTTATAGGGTGGAGACAAACTATTTACTCTGCAGATCACAAAGTCCATGGGCTTTGACCCTGTCAGGTCTGGCTCCACTACACCACCAACAAGGACATCATTGTGTTAAAATAATGTCCAAACGCAGCTTGAGTTTGAGGTTCTGGAGAAAAACCTTCCTTTTCCCAGAGACCATGGTCACCTAGTAAGCTTTGTAAGAGGACTATTTTGGTACACACATAAAAGATTTATTGTACTCTAAAAGACTTTATTGGTTATGGGCATTTTCACTCCATTGTTTATTACAGACAGATGCAAGGTTCGGACACTTGGAGTATTCACGTAACTTCCATGAGTTTGAACACATCTGCATTGCCAAGTGTCAGCTACATAAAAGCAAGCAGTTGTTTGCCTGAGTTCCAGTTCATGTATGCACTAGTATCAGGGGCGGTCTAAGGTAATTTTAAATGGTAAGCGAACATTATTTTGGCGCCCCCCATAACATTCTATTATATTATTATTATAAAATAATAAATAAAATTATTTATTTAAATAAAATTATCCTCTACTAAATATTTTCATTACTCCTATAAAACTCAAATAACCCCAAATAAAGTAAAATAAAATATTATATATTACTATTTTGTACAATACCACTATACTGCAATATTGTTTGTAATATTACATGTAATATAAAATATATCATTATTCTATTGTTATATTGTATTTTTATTATATTGTATGACAATATTAAGCAGAACTGTATAATAATCAACAAGAAATGCAATGTAAATGCATCAAAATCAGAATATATTACCTACCACCCACCTCATAATTCATAGGAGTCTCCCATAAGTCCAAAATTAGGATCCCAATGTAAATGTAAATAGAAAAACAGCCAAAATGTTCAAATGAGGTCGAATACAGGCAGCGCGGCCTAGGCAAACTTGGGCCCTCCCTCCCTCTAGGTGTTTTGGACTCCAACTCCCACAACTCCTCATAGCCTCAGGCCCCTCAGGTCTAGACAGAAATAGAGCCGAAGAAAGGAAGGAGGGAGAGAAGAGGTCACAGAGGAGGAGGAGGAGGAAAGCCCTTCAATCATTCCTTCACTTACACTTCCTTCACTGATTTTTTTCTCCTTCCCCACAAACGCACGCGCGGCGGAGACAAAGGGAGAGGAGAAGCACTCCCTGCCTACCTGATAGGGAGTGCTTTGCTTACAGGCTTCTGCGCAAGGGAGCTACTGGGCATGCGCGGAGGTTTTCGCGCATGTGCAGTTGCTCCTGCGCTCAACTTCAGCTCTGGAGCAACTGCGCCTGCGCGAAAACCTCCGCGCATGCCCAGAAGCGGCATTGGAGCGCACAAGGCCAGGGCCCAAAAGCA
The DNA here is from genome assembly GCA_030556195.1 of Anolis apletophallus. Classification (NCBI taxonomy): domain Eukaryota; kingdom Metazoa; phylum Chordata; class Lepidosauria; order Squamata; family Anolidae; genus Anolis; species Anolis apletophallus. Next base: position 74,232,771 of record JARBWK010000011.1, read on the forward strand.
GGCAGCTGCGGCACTGCCTGAGGAACATCGGCAGGGCCAGGATGGCGCCCCCTTCCCAGATGGCGCCCCCTTCCCAGATGCTGGCCCCTTTCCCAGATGGCGCCCTATGCGGCCGCTTACTTGGCCTACCTGTAGGACCACCCCTGACTAGTATGTACATCAGGTATGGGCAAACCCAGGCCTGGGGGCCGGATGCAGCCCCTTGGGCTCTTTTCTCAGGCCCTCCTCTCTTTCACCATCTTATTCTTCCTTCTCTCTTTCCTTCCTCCTTCCCTCCCTCTTTCTACTTCCCCACCCCTTCATCCTTCCTTCCCTCTCTCCTTCTCCTTCCTTCCAATTTGTCTTTCCCTCCTCTCTTTCCTCCCTCTCTTTCCTCCCTCTTTCTCCCTCCCTCTCTCCCCTCCCTCTCTTTCATCCTTACTTCTTTCCTCCTCTCTTTCATTCCTCCTTCCCTTCCAACTATCCTTCTCTTTCACCCTTTTTCCTTCCCTCCCTCTTTTCCCTACCATCCTTCCCTTCCAGCCCTTCATCCTTCCTTCCTTCCCTCTTTCCTCCCTCTCTCCCTCTTACTCCTTCCTTCCCTTTTGTCTTTCCTTCCCTCTCTCCTTTATCCTTCCCTTCCTTCCATCCATCCTTCCCTTCCACCCTTTCATACTTCCCTCCCTTTTGTCTTTATCCTTCCCTTCCTTCCATCATTTCCTTCCTTCTTTTTCCTTCCTCCTTCTCTTCCTTCCTTCCATCCTTTCCTTCCACCCTTTTATCCCTTCCTTCCCTTTTGTCTTTCCTTGTATTTCCTTCCCTCTTTCCTCCCTCCTTTCCCCTCTCCCTCTTTCTCCTTCCATCCTTCTCACTTTCCTTTCTCCTTTCCTTCCTTCCATCCATCCATCCATCCATCCATCACCGGGAAGCCAGTCCTCTTAGCAGAGAGTGCTAGCATATGGCCCCCAAGTTAGAAAGTTTGTCCATGCCTGATGTACATGCATACACTGATATACGCATGATGGCATCTTCTCTTATGCTTTCTTCAGGTGCAACACCCTTCTGCTCGAGATCCCCGTGTACAACTGGGGGCCACTGTGTGATACAGAATGCTGGACTAGATGGGCTGAGGTCCGATTCAGCATGGCTCTTCTTATGTTCTTATGTTCTTAACACGTGATGTGTGTGCCATCTCCATTTGGACTTTCCAAAATGGACATAATGTCCTTTCCCATGATACCAAGTTCAGTAACTTCTCCATTTTTTCATTCTAAAAAGCTGAACTGCCTCTCTGGAAACTTAATGACTCGAAGAGAAAAATACGCCACTGTTTTTGGTCTCATCCATTTTGCCTGTAACTCCATTGGAATGCAGCCCAACTTTCCTGAAATCAAACTCCATCAGTGAACTGAAAACAGTTACTCACCCTGACTTTAATGCAGGAGGGGTTTTTCTGAACCCCTTTATATATTTCAGTCTGTACATTTTAGTATGAGGAAGTTGGCCTTTGAAATCGTTGTGACAAAAACACAACCTGCCAAAGAAGCAGACTCGTTTTGAGTTTGAAACATGGCATAGAGTTTCTGCAAGAATCTGCATTTTAAAAACAATCAGAGCCCAGTGTATTACTTGCAAATAGCTGCTCCTTAAAATAGGATTTGGAGCAATTCAAGTATAGTTTCTATATTCTGGCAAAGGGATTCTTTTATTTTAAAAAAAGTGTTTCATTTGTTCTTCCATTATTCTTCTCAACTTATTTGGTGCTTGACTAGGAGCAGACAAGGAAAAGAGACCCAGGAGCAGAGGCCAGGAGACTCTTCCTTAAAAGAAATGTTTAGGAAATGGCAAAACCCTTTTAAAAGGGGCTTAGGAAGGGTAGAAAGGGGATAGCCCTCCCTTCCCACAAGGCTCAAATTCCAAAGGAAAAACACTGGGTGAAATGAGGAGCTGAGACGAATTTCACCTGCATTCCTTTGTCACTGTTGAGGTTGGACTAGTAAATTATGCCTTTCACTAGCCAATAAAAACAAATCAAGAGCAGGCCCAGAGAAGGGAAGACAGGAGGAGGAAGAGGAAGAAGAGGAGGTGGAGGAGGAGGAAAAGGAGAAGGGGGGATTTCAAAGTTTAAAGTCCCCAGTTCAAGTACTGGGGACCATGAGATGGAAGTGCAGGGGTCCAACCTGGACCATCCATGTTTAGTCTGCACATGACCACTAGCTAGAAGAATCAGATGGTGTGTAATAGTTGGAAGGGCCTTATTCTACCTGAACTTTAGAAGTCGCTTTCAGACACGATTCCAGTCAGGGAGGAAAGCTTTAGGGGTTTGTTGGTCATGTAGTAGTAGTAGCAATTTTATTGATTAGCCCTTAGGCCAGTGTTTCTCAACCAGTGTGCCATGGCACACTAGAGTGCCGTGAACGATCATCAGGTGTGCCGCGAGAAAAACTCTCTGCCCCCCTTCCTTCCCCTCTCCTCCTGCCGAACTCCTGCTGCTTGGGAGAGGAGGAGGAAGGGCCAGGCGGCGGCGAAGAAAAAGAAGGGGCCGGGGCACCACCTCCTTCGCCCGTTTCCCCAGCCAGCCTCCAATCCGCCATGACTCCCACCATGACTCTTGCCCCTCGCTTGCTGAAGCTGCACGGAGGAGGAGCCCTGCCCACTGAAGCCCATCCACCGCTCATGCTCCTCCTCTGTGGGAGAGCTGAAGCTGGGGGAGGGGGCAGGGCATGGCACCCCCCCTCCCCGGCTTCAGCGCTCACACAGCTTTGCCAGCCTTGAGGGGGCAGTGCCAAGCCAGCAGTGGCAGAGCCAGCACAATGCTGGCTTGGCACTGCCCCCTCAAGGCTGGTGAAGCTGTGGGAGAACTGAAGCCGGGGGGAGAGGGCGGGGCATGGCACAGCCTGGCTCCTCCCCCTCCCCCTCCCCCAGCTTTGGCACTCCCAGCAACTGCTCCCAGCAGGCCACCATCCCCAGCCGTTCTTTACTGTGTTAGAGTGTCATTTTGGTTGGTGGTGTGCCCCGGATTTTTTTAATGTTAAAAGTGTGCCGCAGCTCAAAAAAGGTTGGGAAACACTGCCTTAGGCCATATCACAAGACCAGACCAAACAACAAGGCTTGATAAGACTTGATTGCACTCTATGTGGTAAGTTAAAATAAGACACTTATAAGAAAGCAGTAAATAAAGAGGGTAAGATATGATAAAACTGAATATATACATCATATTTCCTTATCACCCGTAGGGTGAAAGCTATCCAAACTCCAGAGGGGCTCAGAGGGGCTCAACATGTTGGAAGTGCCTGGCATAAAGACCTACAGGCTAGCCAGTACGCGGCAGAGGGCATTCGCAGTGGTCGCGCCAACGCTATGGAACTCATTGCCTGAAGAGACGCGAGCCCTGCGGGACTTGATGACATTTCGTAAGGCTGTTAAGACCTGGCTGTTTAGGCAGGCATTCGGCTCTGACCGGTGCCTGCCATAACCTGCCACCCACCACGTCACTGCCGCTACATCACTACTGTCCTGTTACAGTTTTACGGGGGGGGGGGGGTGGAATTGGTTTTAACGCTGTTTTAATGTTATGTGTTTTTATTGGTATTTTATTGTTGTAAACCGCTCTGAGCTTCGGAGTGAGCGGTCTACCAAGCTGAAATTAATAATAATAATAATAACTTACCCCAATCAGCCCCACATATGTAGTTCTCAAACATATAATTTTACTTAAATACAGAGCTATTTTATATGTTATTTTTGGGTCTTCGCCCCTCATAAAATATGTTGTTCTGATGTGAGATTCCCAATACATTGCCCATTTGATATATGGACCAAGGTAAAAGTCTCTCACCTTCTGATACAATGTACAATCCAATAATATGTGTGCAATATCCTCAGTTTCAGGCGCTCTACAGATACAAATATGTTCATTATAAGGGATACGGTTAAATCTCCCATATCTCACCATTGTATCAAGTTGTTCGAATCTACCTCCCTAAAATGTTTTGGCATTTGCATTTTTAGATCGTTGGCAATTTGAAAGGTACATTTATATTGACTCAGCCATTTTAGGTTGGCAACCTTACTGAGGGTGGCTATATCTTTTTGTGCTTCTATGTCCAAAATTCTTTGTATAACACGCTTTCTTACTTGGTCTTATAAAGCGCAGGAGACAGGAAGACCGCAACTTCTTATATTGTTGGTCATGTGTTTAGGGGTTCCTGCCTGTTTTGATGTGGCATAGTGGCATCCATGTTAGTGTGGCAGTGCACCCAGATTTGAATCTAGGCTTCCAATGAGCTCTCCAAGGTGCTGAAGCCCCTTCCGCTAGATTCAGGATGTTGGGTAGCTACTTGAAAGCTATCCAAACCTGGAGTGAATTCACCAGTCTACTGACACCTGGAGAATAAGAGAAGTCCCAGCAGACTGGAAGAGAGTCTTGATTTTGGAGAATGATTTTAATGCTGTCTCTCAACAAGACGCCAGTCACTGTCCTATCCCTCTGTTCGGCAACCCCATTACACTAATCATGGCGTGCACACACACACACACACACACACACACACACACACAAATAATCAAGGAAAGGGAATACAGGAGGCACATGCATGACACTTGAATTTTGAATGTTACAAAACTGATTGTAATTTGGGATATATTTTTAATCTTACTGTTACCAAATTTATTTATTTATTTATTTGCCATGCTTCTATACCGCCTCTCTCAGCCCGAAGGCGACTCGAGGCAGTGAACAAGCGGCAACAAGTGCCCATATACAATACATCACAAGATAAAAACAGTCATATAAAACATATAAAATTAACAGTTAAAAACTACAAACCCGAAAAGACCCCCCAACAGTCAAATTAATGAATCAATACCACCTTGACCTGCAGCTGATAGTTCCACAGGTCCTCCTTGCTTCAGCCCTCACACCAAGGAAATCACTGGCAGCCACCCTCGGTGCGGAGGGGCCCAGCAGCAGCCACCAGCACCCTGGAAAACTATACAGCCTAATCCTATTTTTTTTAAACAAAGAAGTCAAAATGTTCTATTAACTTTCTATGTTTCCTTTCCCACCATTATTTACAAACCACTTCTGTATTCCTAGTGGCAGCTGAAGAAGACTGGAACATGGGCCTATTCGAGCCCTAGGACAGACTCTGCACCTCAACACCCACCACTGCCTATCACCGATAAACCCCATTAAGTAAATCTTGCCTCCACCGGACCGCAGGAATGGCATCCCTTTAAACCGCAGATATTGAAACCCGTCGTTCCTCCCCCAATATCCACGATATTTGGCCCCAAGCTCTCTAGACCCCTTAGCCTAACCCCAATCATTCAGGGACTCCGGTTCTCCCAGAAGCCCCACACTAAGCACTATAACCTTCCTCCTTTCCTGACTAACTATCTAATCCATAATCCTTACCCTTATGCCAAGACCTAGGCCCCACAACTCATGTTTAACCCTAATGGGCCTGGGGACCCTAGAGATCCCACACAGACCCTTCGACCCTTTGTGTATGTTTCCCCCATCCCCATGGACCATGATCCATTCATTGCAGGGTTCACTTTGTCCATGGGACCCTCCTGTACATGTCTTCACTCTTTGGTTTTAATTCCTTCTTTTCTATTATTTTTCTTCCCATGAGAAACCTGAGGGAGATAGGAGCCCCTCACAAGCCTCATGTGCCCCGATCTGTGTGTGGAACCCAACCCATGGAGATTGGGCTTGCCGTTGTGGGTCCCCCGCATAACCACAGCCTCTCATGTATGTATATGTATATTCTTGTCTATACTTTTATATCTCCTTATGAAATTATTGAAGAAGCTGTCAGCTTAGCCTTGCGGTGACCTTTCATCTACATTTTCCTGTTCTGGGAAGATCAGCCAATATTTTACCAGGCTTCCTTTGCATATGATTGGATTCCATCAGCTACCTCAATGTAACCCATAGATCCACGTGATACAAAGGATTACTGGAGCCCTGAGGACTAACCGTCCTTTGTGTTGCTGCTTGGACAATAGGTGACATTTACCATTTGGTATGGAGTTCACAGTCACAGGAAACCATGCCATTGGTTTTTTTCCAAAGAAGAATCATTTCCCCATTCTTATTCCCAGCAATTGAACATCTATTTCCTACGAGGATGGACAGTATTTTCTGCATAAAATGTATGGACTCCAGCACCATGTGCGCTAGATTCAATCAAGATTATAATCTAGGTGAAAATAAAGGTTCCGGGGACCTATTAGGTCCATTGTGTTTTTTCATGCCAGGGATAGTTAATCCCATCACAAGCCACTTCTTCACTTATTGTCCTGGGACCTGCCTGCCCCTCTCCAACCATTGGACAGACGGAAATCTGCATTAGAGGTGGCTGGTGCTCTCCCATTGGCTCAGGCGACTCCCACTTCTGCAGGGAGCCCTCACTGACAACATGCTGGCTCAACCAATCATGGCAAACCTGGGACCACCTGGGGGACTTTGAACCTGAAATGTTTCACTGTGTTATGTATCTCAGCTGACTTTTAAAAGATTACAACAGGCTGGCATAACATCAGCTGACTATAATAAAGACTTCAGTGGTTTTTCTCCAACTTGGTGAGCTTCATTTCATCGGAATAGGCCTCCTCTTGCTTACCAAGCAAAGGAACGGTGCCAATCACCGGAGCTGTCCGCGGCTCGGATCTCACTATCCATAGCTGCTCTAAATTGCTCCATTTCACTGTCATCAGGCTGTTGTCCCTTGCATGCCTTCATGAGAGTCAACACCACTGAAGCCAATGGGGTTTCCTCATGAGAAAACATGTATCCAATGGCATTGTTAACTCTGACTTGCTGGCCTCATCCTTTGCTTCGCTTTTACTTACTTGCTTTCTTTCCTTCATTTTGGGGGATTAAGATGTATAGCCTGAAAATTGGCTAAACTTTTCCAGACCTTCTCTAATGGAGTTGCCTTTTTAACCCCCTCCCCCTAAAAAAACACTTTTCCTTAACATGACCCATATGGAAATATAAGGTTATATTTTCAAGGTAGACTAGATTATGTGTGACATTTCGACCCAAATTAAAAGCCATGCTTCACCAGCAGCATGCATTTCCAATGATGTCAAAGATCTTTTTCTAGCCAAGTGGTTTAGGTCACCTTTCAGAGGCTGGTTCTGGAGAAGCTGGAGGTGGCAATTCCACTCAAATCCAGGGCAACGGGTTGGGGGTTGCATGAAAGATGGCAATATGGGGTTGCATTAGAGTTGGCAAAGAGAACAATTCCACCCAAATTCTGTGCAATGGGCCTGGGGTTGGTTTATAAAGCTAGCAATATGGGAAACAGGCTGAACTAGCTATTGGAGTTTGGAGTCTGAGGCCCTTTCACTTAGAAAGGAGTTCTGATTTTGGGACACCAGCAGGTAGTCACATAACACTTGTTTTGCAGGATCTGCACTGGCTGCCAATTGAGCACCGGATCACCTTCAAAGTGTTGGTTCTCACCTTCAAGGCCTTACACGGCTTGGGGCCAGCGTACCTGAAGGACCGTCTCTCCCCTGATTGCCCATTGAGATCACTGCGGTCAGAGGGAGCTTTCCTCTTAGATGTCCCCTCGGCACGGCTCGTACGCCTGACCTCAACTCGCAGGAGGGCGTTCTCTGTCATCGCGCCCACACTGTAGAACGCCCTCCCGGCAGAAACGCGTGCGATCCAGGACCTGCTGGGATTTAGACGGGCCTGCAAGACCCACCTTTTTCGCCAGGCCTTCCACCTGTAGGTCCTACCTGTACAGCCGCCGCCTTAAATGTCTTTGGTGGTAGCGTGTTGCACCACAGTTTTAAATGATTGAGTGTATTGTTTTTAATTAACTTGCTGTTTTAATCACTGTATTGTTTTATTGTGCCTTGTTTGGCTCCTGTGAGCCGCCCCGAGCCTTCCGGGAGTGGCGGCATAGAAGCATGCCTAATAAATAAATAAATTAATAATATATGTGTCCAAGGAGATTCTAGAACTTAGACTCAAAAGAAGGAACTTCTCCAAGTTCTGTGTCCATTCTTAGTGGACCTTTTAAACTGACCACATTGTGGAAGTCTCGCTTTCTAGCCCGTACAGATGGCAATACCTACAGCCAGGGCCGTAGCCAGGATTTTGGTTCGGGGCTGAGTTTGGTTCGGGGGCTGAGACTGGGTGGAAGAGGGTTTACCCTGGCAAACCTTTTGTATTGTTATCCCAATAACCCCATGAAGGTGGGATATAATGAGCATGGTGATCAGATCATGATATGAATAAACATAACAGTTTAAATAATGTACCAGTAAGGCCTTCTCGCGAACCACCCTGAGAATTTCGGGGGGGCCAGCCCCATTAGCCCCCCTGGCTACATGCCTGCCTACAGCAACAGGAATGAGTCACCATCACAAGACTGCAAGGGAACAAAGAATTGCTGGTTTCATGTTAGCCAACATCTATGCTAGCCGTTTCCATTGCCCATTCTTAAGACTTCCTCTCAAGTAAGTTGGACAAAAGGACCATGGGGTTAAGCAATTGAGACAGAAGCCATCCAAAGTCCATCTCAATGGTACAAATAAGGTCACAGCCCTTTGGCGATTCTCTCCCTTTCATGGAGGATGAGGATCAGAGGCCTCTGCCACTCCCCCATTTGATGTATCTGATCTCATGTATTTTGAAAACTGTTCCATCATTTCATTCCAGGACAGGTGGGGTTGGCCCCTTATTGAATACAGCTGGGCTGTGAAAACGTCAAGCCGTTCCAACACATGTATTTCATAGGAACCCATTAGTGAGTGTGGGGCTGAAGCAGTTCCTTGAAGCAAAGTTTCAACAGTTGGGGGTCAAATTAAAGAGAGGAGAAGAGGAGGGAAGTGAAATTTATAATCTACAATATGGAACCAAAATAAGAGTGAGGCAATCTTATTTGAGGAACGCGGGGAGGCGGGGAAGGGAAACTGGTCATGATATATGGCCTGATACATCCAAGGAAAATGAACCTGGCCATTTTGCTATTACCCAGCAGACAACCCAATCATCTCGAAGGCCAATTAGGGCACTCTCTGTGGAAATCTAATTACCTCAAGCAAACGATCTTTGAAACCAGTGAGGAGGAGCGGGAGGAGAGAGTGTTGCAAACCAGACTCCACTTCTGCCACAGAATATGTGTGGTTTGTGGTTGGTTTAAGCACAGATGAGAGCAGGAAAGCAAAAAGAGCCGCAAGGTGGATGTTGGTGTGAGGAGTCTTTTTAAAAAAGTTCAAACTGGCCTTGGTTCAAACTAAGTATAGGTATCTCACTAATAGATGGGACTAAATGTGATGCTTTGGGCTAGACTAGATGTGTTTCAGAATGAAAGGTAGGATGTTCTTGTCAATCCCATAGCTTGCTGCTTCTTGGTTGTTTCAATATGGAGGACCAAAAGGTTTTACCCTTGTGTCATAAACTGGTACCACATTAGAGCCCATTAGCCACAATTGTTTCTTTCCTTCCCAGATGCTTACCATGGGCCAGCAGCCAATGGTTCGCAGAATGATCACCAGTTCAGACCTTCAGTGGAACCACCATAAGTAATCATTTGATGGAGAAGACTCACTTTATGACAAAGGTGGGACTCAACCTCATACCAGATCATTGTTGGTGTTGTTCACATTCAAACCTTCCTCAACCATCTTCCCACCAAATGTGTCTGTGAAGATGGTGGGGTTGAGGAAGGTCCCATTCCCCCATCAATCTTAGAGTTTCAGTAGGCACAAACAGGGAGAAACCATGCTTCAGATAGCTTAGACCAGTGGTTCTCAACCTGTGGGTCCCCAGGTGTTTTGGCCTCCAACTCCCAAAACTCCCTTTTAGGATTTCTAGAAGTTGAAGGCCAAAACATCTGGGGTTGAGAACCACTGGCTTAGACCCAAATCATCTAGGACTTCTTAGCTCATAGCCAGTACTATGAACTCTGCTCAGAAACAGATTGGCAGCTGGTGGCACCCGTTGTTGCCAGGTCAACAGAGTAGTTATAACCCTTAACCTCAAAACACCATTTCTGAACCCCTTCTTGTTTTATACATTATATGATGGACCTAAGATGAAGGAAACAGGTGGGCCACCTTGACATTGTTGGTTTGAGAAGACAGCCTTCTCTATACAGCTTGCAGCATGAGGCAATTTCTGGGCAGGACTTTATGGGCAATTATAGTATAATTACTGAGATTTTTTCCCTCCCTCGTTCACAAGTCTTTCATATTGTTTTCGGTAAACCAGAAAGCCCTTTCCTGTAGCGCCAGGCCATGAATGAAATAGAAAGTAAGTGGTTGGCAGAAGGGAATTACATTTCAAATTGAATTGCGTTGAGACATTATTAATGGCGGGTGTATGCTTCTTGCAGGTCAGGACAAGGGAACAGCCAAAGGGGCCCTTAGGCAAGGAAGACGAAAAACCAACAAAGGATACAAAGGTATTTCTTTTCTCCTTTTTTGGGAACCTATAAAGATTTGTTAAAAATAAAGTGGTATCCACTCTGACTATGTCCTGGCACCCTATAAATCAGTGGATGCCGTCACAGGAAAAGGGGAGGCTATGATTTGGTACCCAGCTAAACCATGGCGATATGGTTTTCCAGTGTCTCCTATGGCATCACTGCTGTTCAAGGCCTCTTTAACATCCATAACCTCTTCCATATGTCCCAGAGCGTGGAGCTCCTGAAATATGCTTTATTTGATATAAGGTTTGAGGGTGCTCTAAATCATGGGGCTTAATAGGCAGGTACAGAAGAAGCAAAGGAGGAAGAGGAAAGGAGGAATCCAGTTTTAATTTTCATTACTCCATCAGAAATGTTTCGGATGAGGTCACCATGAAATATATCAGATACACTGGAGGGCCATGAAGAAATCAATTGTGCAAGGCCTAGAAAATGGGACAGGCCACTAACTCTGATTGGTTTATACAAACTGCAGCTTGTGTTCCTAGCAAGGAAAGAAAATGGATTCCAGGGCTGGGGAGAGAAAATGTCTCATATAAGACACCATTTCTGGACATCAAGAGCAGTCGCAACTTGATTGGTTACAGCAGCAAAAAGCATTTCACAACATGGAGATTTTCATGCCTGTGGACTTACACTTATCACTGGATGGCAAAGCCCAGAATGGGAAGCCATGGGCTTCTCCATGAACATAAGCCATTAGATGCTTTCTTTACCTCTTAAGACTGAAGCAGGTCCAACAGTGCATGTCCCTAGAAAGCCTTTGCATCAGAAGTCCCTAAAGACAATTCCAAACTTAATAGAAGATGGACACATGAGCTCCATGCCCCCTGGATCCAAATCATCATAATCAGTAGACTGTCCTCTTGCTGTAGTGAATACACCTGTAACCAGACAAGACAGAAGAGTGACACCTGACAGGTGCTCTAACATATGGTCCCACTCCTTAGATCAGTGGTTCCCAAAGGGTTTTTTTGACCAGGGACCACTTGACAAGGGACCACTCTCCTACATTAGTATCCAAAGGTTACAAATCAGTTTTTGGTCAACTTTAGATTCGGCTTGGTTATTTGGGGTGCTGATTCAGAAAATTGCACTGGACAGACCACATCAGCTCTATTTTCTGATACAGAACATATGCCATCCAGTAGTCTCCATCTGCTCACCCACATAAAACCATATTGAATAATCTAGAGCTGATGTGCTTTATCCAATGCAATTTTCTAAATCACCACCCCAAATAACCCCAGGAACAGGCCTAAAAATGAAGACACCAAGGTGCCCCTGCTTTTAAGCACCACATGGAATGGCTCCGCTCAGGGGGAGAGAGGAGGAGAAGAAGCAGCAGTCAGGAGGCATGTTGGTGTGCCTTTCATGGGTAGGCAGCCTCTTCCCTTTCAATATCCCAATTGCCTCAGCAATATAAGAGGGTTTTGTAAAACCAGCCACTCTCGTTGCAATGGAGTAGTAACAGTGAGGCTATGGACCAAATTTTAGTTCTTGGAGACCGCTGGTGGTTCATGGACCACTTATTGGGAATCACTGCTCTAGATGCTGTGAAGAAGGCATCCATACCCTTGGTTACTGTTCTCCTGGCAGCATTGTCTTTCCCAGGGTCAAGTGTTCCCTTCCAAGGTGCTCAGATGAACACATCCATAGTCCCAAATAAATGAGCATGCAGCAGCGTCTGGTTCAGTGGCATCAGTAGAATAGGTGACTTGGCCACAGTGGTCCACGCTCTGGTTACATTCCGTATAGACTACTGCAACGCTCTCTACGTGGGGTTGCCTCTGAAGACTGCCCCGAAGCTGCAATTAGTCCAACATTCAGCAGCCAGGTTACTAACGGGAGTGGGGTAAAGGGAGCGTACAACTCCTCTGTTGCGCCAGCTCCACTGGCTGCCAATTAGCTTCCGAGCACAATTCAAAGTGCTGGTATTGACCTACAAAACCCTATATGGTTCTGGCCCGGTTTACCTGTCTGGACGTATTCTCCCTTATGAACCATCAAGGCAGTTAATATCTTCTGGAGGGGTCCTGCTCTCGGTCCCTCCACATTTGCAATCGTGGCTGGTAGGGACGATTTTTCTGTGGTGGCCCCTCGGCTGTGGAACTCCCTCCCAACTGAGATCAGATCTGCCCCCTCACTCCTGACCTTCAGGAACCTATTAAAATCCTGGATCTGGAAATAAGCATTCCCGGAATAATGGCTGAGTTTAATAATAGACTAAGTCATCGATTATGCATATGGACCAAAATTGGACATGTTTTTTATCTTGGCGATCTGGTTTATGTGTATTTTTATGTATTTTAATCTACTTGTATTTCAATACTTTTTGTTTTTATGCTGTTTTAAATTGTAATTTGGCATTGAATCCTTGCTGTTAACCGGCCCGAGTCCCTCTGCGGAGGTTGAGAAGATCGGTATATAAAAGTTTTAAATAAATAAATAGGTGTCACCCCATGGATCTCCTCCCATACTACACCATACTGAAAGCTTAGTAATATTTCTTGCACTAATTTACTCAAAAATAGTTATTCATAAATTTAACAATATCAGCAACCATAAAAATAAACCAGCAGTAACACAAACAACAGCTCTCATTTGTAGCGCATGCAGATGAACCACGTGATCCACAGCATCCATGGAACAGGGTAATAATGACAGCTCTGACCAGAGTGCATAAGCATTTGGAGGATCAAAAAGTAAATTAGCCTAGAATTTTAGCCTGGAGGTTCTAGCAGGAGAGCACAGTTATCATATACTTGGGACCAAAGACTGGAGACCTTGGTGCACTCCTTCTATACCTGGGACATCGTCCTCTTCCACCGAGCACGCAGCTTCAAGACATGGAGCAGTGAGAGATGAAAGGAACAACCACCTAGCCAGCCAGATTAGCTGAATCAACCCTGGCGATCAATGAGGTGAGACATATCGCAGCCAGATTGCCCTCACATCCTTATTTTAGCCTGTTTTTCTAGTTTTAAAGACAGAAATATTTTTCTTTAAAAACTAGTGCATATACCCAGAGTTGCCCAGGTTAGGTATTTTCTATTTATGAGAAATACACATCTCTTGATTTTTTGATTTTATGCATGGTTTTAAGTTGGACCATGAAGAGTATGTGTACCATGTGTTAAATCCTCTTGATTTTTAGTATTGTATATTTATATGCTATTCCTTGTTGTATTTTAATAGCACAACATGACCCCTGTATCTGCTGAACTGGTATCAGTGGTTTCATTTATCCACATTTGACGAAATGTGTCATCTCTATGCGTTTCTTATGACCCTGTGATATTCTTTGGCCAGAATGCCTTCATTTCAATAGGTGTTCACTATTTTCCACAGTTTTGCATATCAACATGACTTTCAGGAACTATTTCCCTAGATATGGGGGTTGTACTGTACTCACCTGGTTTGTATGTGAATGGTCAATTGTCACCTATTAATAAACAACTGATATTACTACTATGGCAGAATACTACTTTTTGCACAGAAAATCCTGTTTTCCATGCAGAAAGTTTGGGGATATATTTCATACAAAATTCACACATTTTGTGTGCAGAAAAAAAATGAATTTTGTGTGCAAGTAACAGCATTTTTGTGTGCAAAGTAGTATTTCCACACGTTGTAACTTGTTAAATTATGCATTGCTAATATTAACGGTATTCCTTCCCCCTTTTAAAAAAAGTTCTTAAAAGGCGTCCTATCACCAGAAGTTAAACTGGAAGGAGGGGAGCTGCAACGTGTCTTTATTTTTTAAAAATTAAAATATGTATTTTCTGCTTTATATCTAAAGTTTTCAGGTGATGCACAATACAAAAAAAACTGAATCAATTTGAAATAGTAAAAAAATATTAAGCAGACTAAAAGCAGCTGGGCAAGTTTAAACAGGACAGTTTGAAACCAACTAAAACGGCTTACGACGATTTCAAAGCCAAGCATGAGGGCAGATTGAGAGGAAAACAAATTTATCCCAAAGGATTTTTTTGCTAAAAGGCTGTATTTGAACTTGGCACCAGAATGATACATCGATTGGTGCCAATGGGACATCTAAAGGAAGAGCACTTCACAACCTTATCCCATGTCTTATCAGTGCGCTTTGTCCCCAGTGGTGGGACACAAGGATGACACAGATCTCAATCATTAGGCAGGTCTTCATAGGGAACCGTACTCCTTGAAATATAAAGGCCCCAAACCCTTCAGGGCATTGAACGTCATCACAAAGACCATGCATTCAGATCAATAAGTGTAAACTCCCATTATGACTGTGACCTCTGGCTTCCCCTGTGTTATTTTTTAAAAAACCAAAATCCAGGCTGCAATCATGCTAATGATTAAAAGTTACTTAGGAGCCTAGGCATGAACAACAATGTAAGTAGATGAATGGGTACCACTTTGGCGAGGAGGTAAAAGGCGCCCTGAATAAACATGCCAACAAAAGTCCACCCGAAATGGAGTCCGTGGAAGACAGGCTCTTCAACATGGAAAATAAAATAACAGTACCTCCCCATGGCTGAGTCGAGCACAGCTAGATGCCGGGATGAAAAGAAGGAAGCCTTGCCTTTGTTTATGCTCTGTCTGTCTTTGTCAATTGTATGACAGCATTGAATGTTTGGCATATATGTATCTGTAATCTGCTCTGAGTCCCCTCAGGGAGATAGAGCAGAATATAAAGTTTATTATTATTATGATTATTATTATTATTTGGTTGATAGCAATGGGAGTTATCAGACAGCATATTCCTTGGTGTCTGTCTTTGCGTGATGTCCATTGTGGTTGAACATACTTTGCATTTGGGTTTCTCGGCCTTTACCTGATATTGTGGCTGTATTGTGTGAATGACCCTCAGTCATTGATATGTGTTGCACCCTGTCACTATTCTACATGGGGATTGCATGATGTTGCTGTGACATACCTTCACAGGAGGGCATTTACGCTATGCTAAGGGGATGTTGGATGGAGATCACAAATTCCAGAAGAGATAACAGTTTCATTGGTCCTATAGCCCCAAATAGCTCTATACAGCATTTTCACTGGTAGAATAATTTCTGAGAAGCTTGCCAGAGTAATCTCAGTCTTTCTGAGATGTCACGGATGTCTGGCATGGCCAAAGCAAACAACAGCACATGCTTGTAATGCATGCAGACTAAACTGTGCAATTCAAAGTGTCACCATAACTGGGTAATAATAAGCATTGACTGGAGCACATGTGCATTACAAAGTTTAAGAATATATTATTGTGATTATTATTATTATTCACACTTCACTTGTTCTCTCTAAAAAGAGACTCAGATCAACATAGAGTTTTAGCCAGTTTATAGGTACATCGAAACACTAATATTTATTATTTGTTTATTTACGACATTTCTACCCCACCTTTCTCACCCCTAAGGGGTCTCAAGGTGGCTTTACATACAGGCAATGATTCAATGCCTTAAAACACCATGTACACTTAAATAAATAATAAAATAGATTTTAAAAGTACATTACAAACAATTAAAACGAGCGTAATCCGGGCCGTTCCAATGGTCATTGCACATTGTTCCAAGTCTACCTATTGCACAAGTTCTCTAAAGGCTTGGTCACAAAGCCATGTTTTCACTCTGTTGCGGAAGGTCAGGAGGGAGGGAGGTTGATCTAATATCCCTAATATACTATAACTACATTACTGCGAAACAAGAAGGCAACTGATTAAAATAGCAGCTTAATGTGCTCTGACATCTGTCATCTCCAAATACTGATCATAAATGTTTATTCTCAGTCACAATGGATCCCAGAATACAGAAGTGCCTTCAAATTATGAAATTCTCTACCCTAAGAACCAGCATGGTGTGATCATTTGAGCATTCGACTGGACCTGTGGAAGATCAGGATTCAAATCCAGGCTCAGCCACTGAAATTAACTGAGCAACCGGGGACACCTTAAGATGTCTCACCTCTAGAGAAAAGTTATTACTTTTGCTATTATTACATTTAATACATTTCTGCAGAAACATTGCACAAATATTTTAAGGACAGTCATTTTGGTGTCTCCCCTCTCTAATAATGTCTACACACCCCGCGCCCTGCTAAGTGACACCATTAAGACCTGCTGCAAAAATTGCCCCCATTGCAATTGCCCCACCTCTCATTTATATTGTGCTTTTCTCCCATACAGGACCACTGATATTTGCACATGTATAGTTGTCTCCAGTTTTCAATTTATTTGAGAAAAAGGGCCACAGAAATCACTGTTTGAGAAGTTGTTTGAATATGGGTTTAAAAAAAAGTTATGCACAAAATCATGTCTTCTAGTTTTCCTTACCCTCATGGCTTTGTTGGTGTAAGTTTCCGCACTACCACCAGTGTTCTGGCCCTGGAAGGCCAAAGCAGGGCTAGATGATGGACAGCAACTGCAAGCCCAGGAAAAATATGTGTAGCAGACTATAAATCCAACCGCCCCTCCTCCTCCCTTTATTGCCTGTCTATGGAAAACACAATCCGATATAAACCAGAAAGAGTGGAAGAAGGGTAATAAAATGGTAGGGCCCAAGCATTACATGTTGCAGGGGTGTTGCATTACTGGCATACCAAGCAGCTGATGTCAGGTCAACAACCCACCAGGGCAAATGGAAGGATTCTGGCCTAAAGGTATTTTGTTGGCTAAAGTGGATAACTCAATGGATTATGTAACACCAAAAATTTATTACTCCTGGCATTTGATTGGTTTGGCTTAGGTTAAGTGAGTGGCAAACAGTGTGAAACTGAACTGGAAAGCAGTGGTTAATATGCTGGACTGGGACTTGGGAGATACAGGTTCTAGTCCTCAATGAGCCATTAAACTCACAGTGTGACCTTGGACCAGCTACTCACTTCCAGATCGATTTTATTTCTCAGGGAGTGGGAGGGTTACTATTTTTCAGAATATTCTGACTCAATTGCATCAATGCAGCAGGAAAGAGGAGTGTTTCGGGTCGCTGTCTTATTCTGCCTGTCTATCAATACAGAAAGGTGAGATTATGACACCATGTAGAGGTACAACTGTGGAATCCCAAATTTCCAAATTGACACGATTGCACAAATGAAGGGAGATATGCCACCGAAGGTATGCATCCACTATCAATGATAGCATGGCTCAGGCATGTAGCCGGGGGCTAAGGGGCTTCATCCCCCCCCCGAAATTCTCAGGGTGGTCCGCGAAAAGGCCTTACTGGTACATTATTTAAACTGTTATGTTTATTCATATCATGATCTGATCACCATGGTCATTATATCCCACATTAATGGGGTTATTGGGATAACAATACAAAAGGTTTGCTAGGGTAGACCCTCTTCCACCCAGTCTCAGCCCCCCGAATCAAAATCCTGGCTATGGCCCTGGCGTGGCTGTTGTGGAATAGTGGGTTCGTGTGATAAAGTCCAAAGTCATCCCTGGATATATTACTGGGAAAAGTTATTCAGTGATCTCTAGAAGGTTCTGAAGGCATTCCTTCACTTATGGAAGACTTTTCTGAACTGTTTGTTGAATTTCACATTGTTTGTTTTGACTCCAATTTTGTTTAATTCCTCTCCATTTTGGTGGCATCCTGTTCTGTCCATATTACACCTGACACTGTTGCCCAATTCTCTGTTTAAGAAGTCATGTTCAGAACCAGATCTACTTCATTAATGGAGGTATACATTGTAGATCTAGCACTGAATCCTCTGCTGCAAACATACACAGAGAGAGAATGCTGACTGAGTCGCAAATCTATTCCACAGAGGTCTCTCCAATGCTTGCTTTGGCGGCGGGGGGGGGGTCCTTCTGCTCCTAATCTATTGTATTAGCTTCTGGCGATCTGAGCCCCATCTACTGAATTGCTCAGGGTGAAAGGTCAATGCATTAAGCATAGCAGATTAATATGCCGCAGTAAATCCCAGGACCGGGCACTTTAAGGAGCCAGTCATATTTCACACATGATTGTTCTCCCAATTGATTGCGCTGGTCCAGAGAGTGTGTGCATGTTGGGGCTCTTTTTTCTTCTTTTTTTTTTACAAGTTTTCCCAAGTTCCCTTGTTTAGTGGCCATGGCTGTGTCCCACACCGGTTGCACTTTGATCAGGGAAACTCAATACGTGAGGTCTGAGCTTTATAGGAAAGCAAGGTCCCGATTAAGGGAATTAGCCACAGTATATCACAACTAATAAAATGGTGATTGCGCCCCACCGCAGCGCCGCCCAAGGGAATGGCGAGGGGGAGGAGGGGGGAACAATGCGGTTATAATTGGAAGGCGAAATTGCACCCACCACGAGTTTCTGAACAGTTCATAATTTTGGATGGCTTGTTCCTTTGGAAAGAAAGAGCTGTTGTTCCTCAGAAGCTTTGGACGATGCCGGATTTGGGTTTTTTTCTAAAACCAAATTGTAAAAGAAAAATAAAGGTAGCAAAAGCGAAATTACCATTCATAGCCAATCTTTTGAAACCAAATATCACAGCATTCTTACGAGCCACAGATTATTTTATTTTTTGAAGTGGTGCTAGGAATGGATTTCACCTGCCCCAAAGCAAAAGGGTTCTTTAAAAACACACCTACCCAGGTTCCAGAAGCACCTTGTTAGAACATGGAACATGACATAATTTTTAAGATGCCGTTTTAAAACTGTTCCTATTTGTCCAATGTGACCACTTAATTCTAAAGGAGAGCCAAGGGCACTAAATTCAATGGGAGTTTTTCCATCATAATAATAAGGATTGTGGAGAGGGCTACCCTCATGGATACTGTCCCCAAATCAGGTTTGTTTTAATAGGTTTATCTCAATCTAAAGAGAGAACCAATGTGGTATACTCACAGTTGTTATAGTTTTATAGCTTTTTTCATGTCATTTTCATGCAAGTCTCTTCAGGTGTGAGAGAATTGACCGTCTGCAAGGATGTTGCCCAAGCAACGCCCGGATGTTGTGATGTTTCACCATCCTTGTGGGAGGCTTCTCTCATGTCCTCGCATAGGGAGCTGGAGCTGACAGAGGGAGCTCATATGTGCTCTTCCCAGATTCGAACCTGTGACCTGTCAGTCTTCAGTCCTGCCGGCACAAGGGTTTAACCCTCTGCGCCACCAGGGGCTCCAGTTTTATAGCTGATAATGACTTCATGAGACCAGAGTTCAGCTGTGCATTGAAATGGGGAAGGAAAAGACTAGATGCTCCCCAAATTCCTTTGTATGGCTGGCACTCAAAGATTTGGTTTTGACCTCCCTTGCTCAGTGACTGGAGGGGTGGCACTAGGGACATTAGTCCCATGGTTCGGCCTGAGCCATAATGTAAGTCAGAGTAGCTACAACCTAGCCACTTTGGCTAAAGTCAGTTGCCTACAATGTTCTACCATGTTCCTTGACTGGCCTTGGACACACATTGCATGGCAAAATCAGTCTGTAGAATGCAAAGCACATCGGAGGCACCCAATGTAATAATGCTCTAAGGACATATATGGACAAGTGGCCAATTGAACCCCCTAGGGTAGGTAATTGAATACCTCCACTGCTAACTGTCACTTTCTGCTTATTTTTTTCCAGCTCGTATGCCTCCTGTGTGCCTCTCATCTGAAAATGGGGGAAACACCCCCACTGACTGGTGACTATCAAGTTGTTGTTATTGTGGATCCTAGAACTGGTTTGAAGCCACCTTATGTGATAATGCCATCACCACCTTGTCCTTGAACCTGTTCCAGAAATAGTAATCTCATCATCCTCACAATGACCGTTTTCTGCCAAACTGGTTCTGACCCAACCTAAGTGATCAGTGTATATGAACCCCCAGTCAGCTGCATCCTGATTGACAGGAGAACAGGGCCCTATCACTGACAGTGGCTGCTGCCCAGGAAATTGAGATTGTGGGATTGCTCCCTACGTATTTAAGAATATGTAGGGATCATGAATATGAATCAGTTACAAATTTGCACAGCTGTAGTACATTCCATCTTTTCTAGAATTTATTTCAACTTTCAAGGACAAGATGGATCTATCGCTTTGGACAGGTGCCCTCTCTGGTACTGGCATCCTGGTCAATTGCTGAGTTTGTCTGCTCTTCGGTCCAGATCCATGTTCATCGTCTGCTCTGTGGTTCCTTTCAACAGATTGTCTTGTCACTTTTTTCCATCAAGGCCTGGATTACATTCCAAACACCTCCTTAAGTCGCTTCCTGATCTGCACAATTTCTGTCCATTCCCTTCTGTGTCCTCCCACCCCTCGGTGAAGTTTATAGTGGCCATTTTAATTGAGTCCCTGGCAGTCCAGAGAGCATTTAATAAAAGACTTAATTATTTTTCCCATCTGTTTCCCTGGAGACAAGTGACTGAAACAGATACTGCTCAATTCAGAGGGATGGGAAAAGATTGATCCCAAGGAGACCTGTGGAGGTTGAGGCTCAGAGCTTGGAAAATTATTGCATAAGTGCTCACTCCTCCAAAATAACTACTTATGCATAGCAAATAATGTAATAACTCATTGTGTGACATATTTTTCTATACATTTTGAAAGGAGGGTTGATAAGAGAATGTCTTAAAACTTGAAAACATCTGCCTAAAATGCTAAAGTCATGCTAAATTACTAGACGTGTATCTTAAAGTAACTAGACACAGGCAAATGTAATATGTCCATTGGTTGGCCAAGATTCAATGGTGAAATAAAGCTACCATATGTACTGGAGTATAAGCTGACCTGAATATAAGGCGAAGCACCTAATTTTACCACAAAAACTGGGAAAATGTATTAACTCGAGTATCAGCCGAGGGTGGAAAATGCGGCTGCTACTGGTAAATTTCAAAATAAAAATTGTTACCAATAAAATTACATTAATTGAGGTATCAGTATGTTACATGTTTTGAATATTTACATAAAACTGTAATTTAAGATAAGACTGTCCAGTTCTGATTAAACCATTATTCTAACCACTTTCCATGTAAATGTGCTTATGTATCCTTCCAATAAAAATAAGTAGAATAAATTAATGTAATAATAACAATTAATAATAAATAGAGTAAAATAACAAATGTAATAAAAATAAGAATAATAACAGAGTAAAGTAATAAATAAGTTTGACTGAGCAGGGCATTTTCAGCCTGAAAAGGGCTGAAAAATTCAGCTTATACTCGAGTATAGACTGTATTCTTTATTGCTATTGTTTCTGGGTACCTTCAAGTCGTTTCCAATGTTTAGCTATCCCAGAAATTCAAGTCGTTTCCAATGTTTAGCTATCCCAGAAATAGATTCTGCCTAAATTTTGGCCAAAGATAAGTGACTGCAGTGCTAGAAATTGGGGGAATGAAGAAAGTTATGAAGGACGCCATTCTCTTTGGTGAGCAGTGTCCTCATTTCTCCCCTTCTCAATAGGAATCCACTCTGGATTTCACTTCTATGTCTCCTGTTTGCTTCAATCTGAACAGGAGCTCTGTCAGTCTTGGATCCTAGCTGCCCCTGCCACTTCATTGTTGTTGTTGTTGGTGGTGGTGGTGGTGTTACTATATCCCACCCAAAATTGGGAATTCAAGTCAGCTTACAATTTTAGAAAAGACCAATGCAGCTCTAAACATACCAAAAATACACAAGAACATGGAATTCAACTATTCACAGTATGAAAACAAATCCAACGTTCACTTAAAAAAAATACGAGGCAATTAAAAAGATTTAAAAAGCTATTAAAACAGTTCGGTTTCAAGCAACACAGCACCCTCTAGCCTGTTCTTGAAAAGCCTGCTCGAGTAACATGGGTTTTAGCCTGCTGCTGCTGGAAAGACCACCCATTTTTAAAAAATCAGCCCCAAGTTGATTGAAAATGAAACTGGAAGTAATGTAGCATCACTTTTGGTGTGACTTAAGACCCCTTCTGCAGTGTCCCATTCCTGTGGAAGGGAATCCCACCCATTCCACCCTGTCCTCAGACAGCAAATGTCTTGGGTTAGACCTTCTTGGGATATTTCCAGATGGTGTAATCTGAATTGCCCAGCCTCCCAGCCTTGGTTCTGAAATAGAATTCATCCATTCTTCCATCAGAATGAGACTCAAAATGAGAAGGTGGAACCGAAAGAAGGAACTTTCCCCACCAAAAAATCATTTGTTGCTACTAATAAGTTGCAAGCTCCTTATAACTTATTGAAGGGAAGGCAGGCTATAAACCTCAGAGGAAGAAGGGGCGGGGGAGAAGACAAGGAGGTGGAGAAGGGAGAAGAATAAGTGGAAGAAGAGAAGGAGGAGAAAGAGAAGAAGTGGTGGAAGAAGGAGAGGAGGAGAAGCGAGAAGGAGAAATATGTCAATGCCCAGCCTCGGATGAACCCTCGAAAGGAGACTTTGACATAATGGATGAAACTCCATTTGTGAATTGAATTCTGTGAACACTTTTTTCAATAAAAAAATCCTTTGCATTGTCCCATTGGCTGTGGAACAGGGGTCAGCTTTGTATTCCGTTGGGTGTGACAAAGCTTTCCTCTCTCTGTCTTGCTTCGGGTTCAATGTATTGCTGGAGAGCAGCTCAGCCTATTCTCCCTAGGTTTGATCTAGTTGCTTTGCCACTTAGCCTAAGTGTGTGTGTGTGTGTTTGGGGGGCAAAACAGGAAGATGGTTTATTTCACAGACAGAAGGTTACTGGGCAATTATAACTTTTATAGAGCTGTCGTGGGACAAATCGCTGGCCCGCTTTTGCCTTTGATGCTCCCCAGCAGACGGCTCAATAAAGATCAGAACAAGGCAGAGTGAATGGGAGGGGGTCAGGGACAGACGGGGCCTTGCTTCTCCTACTCCCATAAAACCTCACAACAGATGCCCCCGTTCCAAGAGTTGCCACTGGAGAGGTTTGGTACAGGCTCTCGTCCACACCAAACATAAACAGAGTGGTAGATCTCTGTGTTGCATCAAGACGATCATAAAGTGAAGGAGTAACAGATTCATTTCTGTCCTGGGGAAGGAGAAGTCCTCTTAATAAAGGTATACAGATTGTGAATACGTTCCATATTTCACAGGTGAGAAAAGGAGGGCATGCTTATAACTGTATCCACTACAAATCCCAGGAGTCCATGGCAGTTCAGGTTACTTCAAATGCTGTTTCTAGCACAGAAAATGTGTGTGTTTCTGCACAACAAAATCATGTATGAATTTTGTACAAAATACGCCTCGTACTGTGAAGATTCTTCAAAGTCCAGAATTCTCCTCCCTCATTTTCCCACATTCAAGACACCTATTGTTAATCCATTTTCAAACATCATCAAATATTCTTTCCATCCTTAATATAGACTACAATTCTCATCATCCCTGGACATTGGCCCTGCCAGCTTGAGCTGATGGGAGTGAACATTCTAGCACAGGTATGGGCAAACTTTGGCCCTCCAGGTGTTTTGGATTTTAACCCCCACAATTGCTAACAGTTGACAGGCTGTTAGGAATCATGTGAGTTGAAGTCTAAAACACCTGGAGGGAAGTCCAAAGTTTGTCCATGCCTGTGCTAGTAGCATCTAGGTTTTTGCCATGAATATCATGGGTAGGAAACAGTTTCTGAACCTTGCAATTTGTCTCATGACACATTCATAGAATTTTCAATTTATAAAGGGGATTTCTGATCACTCTCCAGTTGCCAGAATGGAGTTGAGTTGTCATTCCCAAAGCATTATTGAACCTTTTGAGAGGGACCTTGAAAACCGGCCATCCTCTGGCCTCCTTTTCCCCAAACCCTCCGCAACTTTCCCTGGAGTCACGCTTGACTCTGGAATTCACCTGCCTTCAGAAGCCTGCACAATCTCACCTGTGACAGCTCTTCCAACAAATACCAGGCAGGGAGCCTTTTATCTGGGTGATGAACTGCCAGCTTGTCAAAATGGTGGTGGCCCATCTGTGCCAAAAAGGGGGCCACTCTGGGAAACAGGAGGGACAGAGCTGCAGGGTTCATGCTCTGACCTTGGTAGGCTCCAAGGACAACTTTAGCAAACCTGAGATACTAACAGATCCACACGAGGCAACAGTATTGCGGGCAGAAAAAGTAGGAGAGAAGAACTCAGGTGATTGCAATTGAATATTACAAAGAACATCATGATAGTAAGAGAGCTGATGGGGTCTCCTTCTCTGGACATCTTCAGAAAGAGACTTTGGTTACTGACTGAGGTTGAATGCTGATAACTCTGAACAGGACAGTAGATTTCAATTTACTGTTGGAAGCAACATTGTGATTGTAAGAGTGGTTGGACAATCAAGCCAATTGCTAAGAGAGGTGATGGGATCTCCTTCTCTCGACATTTTCAAAACAAGGCTGGGCAGTTGTATACTGGGGTTGAACGCTGATACCATGGACAGAAGAGTAGATTTCAATTGAATGTTGGAAGGAATATTATGCATGTAAGAGTGATTGAACAGTGAAGCCAGAGAGGTTATGGAGTCTCTTTCTTTGGATGTCTTCAAAAAGAGGCTGGGCAATTATCTGTTGGGGTTGAACACAGGTGCCATAAACAGGAGAGTAGATTGTAGAAGAAATGTCTTGTTAAAAAGAACTGTTGGACACGGAAACCAATTGCTAGAGAGATTATGGGATCTCCTGCTTTGAACTCATTAAAAAGAATGTGGACAACCGGCGTTGATCTAGCTGGAGTTTCTGCATTGAACCAGAAGTTGGACTCAGTGAGCCACGAGGGCCCTTCCCAAATCTCTGATTCTATTATTCTGAGTCTTCAGTTCTAAATTCTTTTTATTTTGATTAATGAACAGCTCACATGGTTTCCCAGAGTTTAGATGTTAACACTCTGGAAACCAGCCATAGCTGATTGGTGGAGTGCATGACCTTGGCCAAGATATACTAGGAAGAAGGAGCCAGGAGGTGATAGTCAAGGAGTCAAATCTGAAGTCAAGACTAGAGGGTATGTGAGATTTGTAGTTTGTTGTGGCACCAGAGCTCCCTGACTGTGAAGGATAAATATCTCACAAAACTACAAATCCATTGAGCCATGGCAGTTATTTTGGTATAATTCTGAGGTGTGGATGCAGCCACAGTCTAAAGTGAGGCGACGTGATGGTCACTTCTGCCAGTATAGCAATGTCACTTTTCGAAGCTCTGGTTTCTATTTATCCCACTGAATTCCTTTCCCTTTCCTCAATCTGCAAGATTGAGAATATGTGTGTGCCTTTGTGTGTGTGTGTGTGTGTGTGTGTTTATACGGTTAAAAGGAAAACTAAAACAGCATCCTGAAAGCTGGCAATGAGATCCATTTATCTAAAGAGCTGCGGCCTTGATAAGCCAGAAGCCTGGGCTTAATGCTTTCAAATACTATACTTATTGCTATTGTGATCAGAGTGTTTATTTGATGCTTTATGGAGACAAATATTAAATGAAGAGGTATACGGAGGGGAGGAAGGTCACGCCATTTAAAGTGCTATATGATCCTGAATAGGAAGAATTGTTGGCTTTATTGAATGCCTCCCTCCTTGATGGAGGGGTGTCTGTGTGCGGGTTTTCTGTGGGCTTATTCTGCCTCAGCATTTTTGGGACGTTCCAATATGGGTGAAACCTCACAGAGGAATATTAATTTGTTTCCCTGTGGAGCTGAAAAAACAATCATAATTATTTGTCGCCAAAATAGTTGAGGGCCTACATTCCTCAAGTTAGCCTTGCTCCCATAAAGCTGGGTTTCCCCTTGTTGCACTGAGAATTTATTCATAGGACTGGTGCTTCTTCTGCCTTAGATTTCAAAAGTCCCAATGGGCATAATGCTCTCCTGTTTTTGTAGGGAAAGTCCCTGTGTGTCTGAAGAGTTCATATTTTCTCCCCCCCCCCCCGCACTTGAGTCAGTGATTTATTAAACGGGGATAAAGAAAGGAATTCCCCTTTCATTCTTTCCTTTCAACCCAAATATCTTAAATGATTTTCCCCTATAAATCATATTGGTGCATATTTCATTCTTTCCATGACATCCATCCAACGTGGAATACCTGCGTTAACCAGGTGTAATTAGAATTCCTACAGCTTCCATATGTCTGGTGTTGTTGTGGCAAACCGGTTGGAGGACATCTAGGGTGTACTTTCCCTTCTTGTGGCCTTTGTGGCTGCTGCTCTCAATTTCAAGCTGGCTTCAACTCATGGTGACTCCATGAATGAGAGATCTCCAGGTCACCCTCTGATCAAGAGCCCTGCTCGGGCCTTGCAAACTCAGGGCAATCATTGCTTATTTGATGGAGTCCATCCATCGTGAACACAGTCTTCCTCTTGTCCTTCTGCCTTCAATTGTACCAAACAACATGATCTATATCTTTGCTTTAGAGCAGAGGTTCTCAAAGTGTGCTCCAGGGAGCCCTTGGGGCTCCATGAAGCATATTGAGTGGCTCCGTGCTTCCCTCCTCCTCCTCCCCCTCTCCCTCCAAGCTTTCCCTCCTATGTTCTGCTCCACCTCTTCCCCGCCCCTAAAAGCCTTTTTTCCTCACCTTCCTCACAACCCAGATCAATTCCCTCCCTCCCCCCACTTTGCACCTTCCTTACTTCCAAAACCCTATTTCCCTCCCATCACTTAGAGGGTGCTTTGGTTGTACTTTTCCTGCATGGAAGAAGGAAGTTGAACTGGATGGCCCCCGGGCTTTCTGCTATTATTGTTACTAGTGTTATTTGATACACAACAAGATTAGTACACAGCAAACAAGATCACTATGCTGGCTTTTGTATTGGATCACACATCAGGCTCTTCCCAACTGTCTAGGATTGTGTGATGTATCGGCAAATAATGCATGCAGCTCCGAGTAGGGTGGCCTTTTGCAGCTGACAGTGATTTTGTCAATACCAATTTCTTTCGAGTGCTGGCCAAGATCTTTAGGCACTGCACCCAGTGTGCCATTCACCATTAGGACCATCTTTACTGGCTTAGTGCCAGAGTCTTTGCAATTCGATCTTTAAATTCTCATATCGTGTCAGCTTTTCCAATTGCTTCTCATCAATTCTGCTGTTGCCTGATCCATACTTTGGTATTTTTTCCCCACGATCATGAGGTCAGGAGTATTGTGCTCCAAAACTCTGTCAGTCTGGGTTCGGCCCAGCGTAGTTTGACGTGTTCATTTCCTGTAACTTTTTCAAGCTTGTGATCCCACCAGTTCTTTGTCACAGGCAGACAGTATTTGTGGCACAAGTTCCAATTCTTATTCTTACAAAGGCTGGGTGGCCATCTGTTGGGGGTGCTTTGATTGTGCTCGTCCTGCATAGCAGAAGTGAGTTGGACTGCATGGTCCCTGGAGTGTTCCATTGGACAAAAAGTTCACCCATGCCTGGTGTATATACATTTTATATATTATATAATAGAATATATAGTTAAAGCAATGGTATTCCACGTATTATTATATTTATTTTTTTATTTAAAAATTTTGTACCTCGACCTTCTCACCTCCAAGGAGGGACTCAGACCGGCTTACAGCAAAATTCAATGCCATACAAATTTAAAACATCTTAAAACAGCATATTAAAATACATAAAAACAGAGATGCATAAAAACCACATTGCCATTAAAACCACATTCAACTCGGTCTATAAAAGTGGTCACCCATTTCCGATTGAAATCAAGCTCAGCTTATTCTGGGAAGGTCTCGTTCCACATCCAAGTCTTCACCCGCCTCCTGAAGGACAACAGGGAGGGGGCAGATCTAACATCGCTTGGGAGGGAATTCCACAGCGAAGGGGCCACAACAGAGAAGGCCCTGTCTCTCGTCCCCACCAGAAGTGCTTGCGAAGATGGTGGGATCAAGAGCAGGGCCTCTCTGGAGGATCTTAATGTCCTTGATGCTTCATAGGGGATTATTTGTTCAGACAAGCAAACTGGGCCAACGTACCAAGCTATGGATGTGAGAGCTGGACCATAACGCAGGCTGAGTGAAGGAAGATAGATGCTTTTGAACTGCGGTGCTGGAAGATAATGCCGAGAGTGCCTTGGACCACAAGAAAATCAAACCAGTTCATAATCCAGGAAATCAAGCCAGACTGCGAAGAGTCGGAAGCAACTGAATGAATAAACAACAACAACAAATAGAATATAATATGTAAGTAAACATTTCTTGGGGCTACACGAGAAAATTTTGCTTCAAAAAGGGGTCTGCAGCTGAAAACGTTTGAAAACCCCTGCTTTAACACACTGGACTATATGGCCCTTCCAAATGTGATTCTATATTTATCCAACTCCTTGACCTTCTGTGGGATTGTCATCTTGTTGCTATGACTTCCATCCCTTTCCGTCTATCCTTCTCTTGCTCAAGGATTTTTTTCCCTCAAAAAGGATTTTCATTTTTAATGTACATTTGGTTCTGTCACCCTGTCTGTTTCTCTTTTGTCATTAGTCATGGTTTGAAAAGACACAATGGTTTCTTGGCCGGCTCCATATATTACAATATTTGGTTTTTTTTAAAGCTACATGTTTAACAAAATGATTCTCATGAAGTTCACATGATTCTATACTCATACCAATGTCTTAGACAAATATATTTCTCTACTATAGGTTTTTTTTCTGTGTCAGGAGCAATTTGAGAACCTGCAAGTCACTTCTGGTGTGAGAGAATTGGCTGTCTGCAAGGATATTGCCCAGGGGATGCCCAGATGTTTTTGATGTTTTACCATCCTTGTGGGAGGCTTCTCTCATGTCCCTGCATGGAGAGCTAGAGCTGACAGAGGGAGCTCATCCACGCTCTCCCCGGATTCGAACCTGTGACCTGTCAGTCTTCATCCTGCCGGCACAAGGGTTTAACCCATTGCACCACTGGGGTGAACATTAAAGTTCACCAGCTTATCTTTGCTTGTATACAAAACCCGTGTCCTGCCTTATGGTGCATCTACACTGTAGAATGAATGTAGTTTGACACAACTTTAACTACCATGGCTCAATGCTATGGAATCCTGGGAGATGTAGCACATTTGTTTTGGCACATTTGAATTGATCTGGGCACAAGTGTTCCTCTCCCACAGAGGGTTATTCAGTAGAGAACAGTAACCTGTGATTGATTCATTGATGGGTTGTTTAGGTTGTATTTCTGCCATAGAGTATTTTGTACTATTTAAGACCCATTTCCTGCCCGATTCAGCATTGCATTTTACTTTATCTTCATTTTTTAATTTGGCATGCCATATCTTGTAATCTGCTTTTGCAGGTGACTAGCTAAAATAAAGTATCAATCCATCTATCCCTATGCAACACTGCTCTCCCATTTGAAATCATCATCATCCCCGAATATAGAAAACTAGCATCTCTGGAAGAAAGCAAACACCAGAACCTTGTTGTTACCATACAGAATGAACATATCGCTGGAATGACATCCTTTCTGGTCGAATGGCTGAGATTTACCACATTACTGAGAAGTGGGACTAAAATCCTTCAGGCCTAGAGGGCAGGAACGCAGGAATTTAGAAGGCAAGAAATCCTTAGAAGACATAGTCAGGTCTGACACAAGACAGTTTGGTGCTTGAGGCAGAAAATCCAAATTACACCTATAAACACACACAGGATGGGATCCATGTAGAAGGTTTTGGCAAAAAAAACCCCAACCCACAGTACTGTTGTCCTCCATGAGTCTGCCTTGTGCTCCGCTCCTCTCAATATGGAGCTTCCTTCTTGTTGTGATGGGACCAGAAATGGTTGATTCAGAAAACAAATGGAAGGGTGTCTATTCCTCTGAAAATGAAGAATGACAGCCCAAAGCTCTCCCAGGAGACACTGCTCCAACCTTCGGCATCACACTCATGTCGTGGCTGCTTGCCTGTACCTGCTCTTGCAAACCTCCATTTGTATGGGGTTGTATGTATGTTTTGCCTGGAATGAAAGGTTTTTCCCTACAAGCTGACCTGAATGTCTTCACTCTCCTGTCTGTCAAAGGCTCCCTTTTATCAGAGCAGGTATTTCAAGGGAGCCACGATGATTTACTGTCCAAATAGCGCTGTTCCCTGTCAGAGATTGTGATCAAAAAGACATACTTTGCAGCTCATCAGAGTCTTTTTCGGCACTCCCCCTTCTCTGTTCGGCATCCTGGCCTCTGCAAATATTGGTTTATGAGCCTGGTGCTGACTGTCTTCCCAGCACAGAAGCTGAGCCCCAGGGAATCCTTCTATCACCTTGGAGCCATAGGCGCCATGCTTTGATGCGTCACCTAGAGAACCTGAAACAGGTTCATGAAAGAGCTCGTCTATCTCCCAACTCCCTCCCCACCTTCCTCCCCACCTTCCTTTCTTCCTCAAACCAATGTATATTCGACAACTGGAAAAACTAAAAATACAAGCCTCCATCTCGACACCAAGACACTGCCAAATCTTGACCAATTCCTAAAATGTCAGCAAAATTCAACACCAAATAAAACAGTTGTTTTCTGATCCCAATCTCCTCCTGGCTTATTTATTTATTTATTTATTTATTTATTTATTTATTTATTTATTTGCTTGGCAAAAGCTAGTCTTAATGTCAGACTCTGGAAGATCTTTGAGTTAAAATCAAACTCACAACAATATCTCGGTGTTTTGTTTGTTTCTTTTGTTTTAAATACTTGGAAATCTTAATAAATACTATTTTTTAAAAAACAATAAAACACTGGAGACAATCATTCTTTCCACAATCCTAAAAAGACAGTTCTAAAGTTTTCCCACTTAAACCTACTGTATATATCAGCCCCAACTCCCATCCACCCCTTAGTGGCCAAACACTGTGCCCACATACTGAGGTGAGTGTGATAAGGTCCAAAGACCATGTCCAAGAAGCTATGCCTCCCAATGCTACTCCCACACACAAAAGGAACCCACATTGTAAACCATGCTACTACCACACTACTACCAGAAGATAGCAAAGATTTGGAACAATTACTATAGAACTTCCAAGAGGAAATTGCAAAGACAGGTTTACAGATGACCACTGAGAAAAAAATAATAATGGCCACAGATGATTTATAAAGCTTTTAAAATAGATGATGAACACATTGAAATAGTTCTAGATTTTCCCTACTTTGGCTCAGTCATTAATTAGAAAATAACTGGTTGTGTCCCTGCTGTTCCCATTGCTCTTTGACAACATGGGAAAGACTGTGTTGGAGTGGACTGCTGTTTACTGGCTTCAGAGATTTAACATTAGAAGACATAGCTCTAGAGCAGGGGTGCTCACACTTTTTCAGCATGGGAGCTACTGATTAAAAAAACCAAGTCCCAAAGATCACCTAGCCAGAAATGTAAAACGTATAACTATTTTCTTATTTATTTATTTATATTTATTATTCATTTTTATGTACCGCTCCTTCCAGCAGGCTCGGGGCAGTTGACATCAAATGAAGTTATAAAACATCAACATTTCAATTTAATAACAACAATATAAAACAGAGCATAAAAATACATCCAACCACCCCATTTCTCCCACACTGCCATATTACCACACATATTATCAACCAGAAAGTAAGAAGAGAGGCTTTTGAACTGCAAGGCCATTTAATACTCAGCAAGGTAAACAAAGGGGCATGCATAAATACATCCAACCACCCCATTTCTCCCACATTTCCATATTCCCCAACATATATTTCTCAAGGAACAAAGCAAGCAGAGAGGCTTTGGAGCTAAAATGCCATTTTTAAACATTAAAAATAAACAAAGAGACATGCCACAGAACAATCAAGCACCCACCCCAAAGTAAAAAAGACCGACCTTTGAGATGCGGTAAGGAAATGACCCCAAAGCATCCTTCTTCTTCTCCTCTGTCGTTGCTCCTATTTCCACGCCGCTAGCATGCGTGCCGCCTCCAAGAGCTCACGAGAAGTCCAAGAGGCAGAATGGGCGCTTCTGCGCATGTGCGCGGGGCCAGCCATGCATCGCGTCATCCAGGCCTGCCCCCTTTGGTCTCCTACGACTCTGAGTGGCTGGAGAATGACGGAGGGAGGAGGAGGAATCCAAAAGAGGGAGCCCATTCTGCCTCTTGGACTCTGGAGCTTTTGGAGGCGGCGCACGAGCAGGGAGCGGGGAGGAGCAACGATGGAGGACTTCTTTGCAGCGTGCAGGGGCGCGTGAAGAGGACCAACAGGAAAAAACCTGGTCAGGGGTCTGAAGATCACCAGGATGAGGCCCAAAGATCACCCTGGTGATCGAGATCACCATTCTGAGCACCCCTGCTCTAGAGCTGTACCTAAATGTGGTACACTCAATACAGGACCTTGGCCAATATTTTTAGTGTCCAATCGTATCAATCTTATAATCTTATATAATATAATATAATCCTATCAATGTTTCTTATCAATGGATCCCCGGTGGCACAGTGAGTTAAACCCTTGTGCTGGCAGGACTAATGACTTGAAAGTTGGGTTGCTGACCTGAAGATTGCCAGTTCAAATCCAACCCAGGGAGAGCGCGGATGAGCTCCCTCTATCAGCTCCAGCTCTATGTGGGGACATGAGAGAAGCCTCCCACAAGGATGGTAATATACTTTGTTTAGTATATGATGTTTTAATATTGTACTAATCTGCATTGAATTTTGCTGTGAGGCCGGTCCAAGTCCCTTTTCTGAGGTGAGAGGGCCGGGATATAAAACGTTTAAATAAATAAATAAATGTAACAACAAAAATATCTGGGCATCCCCTGGGCAACATCCTTGCAGCCAGCCAATTCTCTCACACCAGAAGGGACTTGCAGTTTCTTACGTCGCTCCTGACACAAATTTAAAAAAATGTTTCCAATACTTTCATTCTACCTTCATGAAATGTCTCCCAAACATAAGTAATACCATGATCCTTTTAAAAAGGAAGGGGGAAGAAAAGAACTGCCGGTATTATTCAGCAGTAATCTGGAGACAATTTTTTTGGGCTTCTTTCCAAAATACTCAGACTTCCCTTTCATTCCACGATCCATTTTTATCTCCTCTTCTAAGGGAGGACATATAAGTGCATATGTCCCAATATTACAGCTATAACTGTTTGTATGTCAGATGTGTGTGTCATTATCGTTCCACCTTGAATGACAACCTGTGATTTTCTCATGTCAGGACACATTTTAAAGCCTTATTAAGCCACCTTGTCCTCTGAACCACCTACAGTTTTCTTGGGGTGGGGTAGCCTATTAATCATCCTTCCCATGGAAAGTCGTTTCCTTTAATAGTGGCTCTCAGGAAAGTTTGAAGCTCTTGGGGCCAAAAGGTGAAGAAGTTAAAGGTGAAACCATGGTGCCACAAAGATCCTCGGGGCCACGGATTGTCACTGCTGTCTCCTCGCTCTTCTATACCTTACACCGACCTTATTCCTTACAAAGAGTTTTGTCACTCCAGGATACTTCTCATCAGGGTGTCTCGATACTCCAAAATACATATTTTAGATCGTTCTCTAAATGTATTCGAATATTTCTCCATTTCTACATTTTGCTCCTTCTCTGGAATTGAATTCCAAGAGTCCAAGAGTCAAAGAAAAGCTAGCCACCCTCTGTGCTAGTAGTACGCTATTACAGGATAAAATGGTAGTCCTGGGAAATTATCGCACAACACTGTTATAGCGCTATTGTTCCATTTTAACTGCATTGGAATCCTGGGATTTGTGGTTTTGCGAGAGGCCTTTAATATTCCCTGCCAGAGAGGTCCTGTGCCTCCTTAAACTGCAAATCCCAGGGTTTCACAGGAAGCAGTCATAGCAGTTCAAATGGAATAGCAGCACATTGATAGTGTCTTAATAATAATAATAATAATAATAATATGGTCATGTCAGGAGTGTTTTGAGAAACTGCAAGTTGTTTCTGGTGTGAGAGAATTGGCCATCTGCCCAGGGGACGCCCGGATGTTTTGATGTTTTACCATTCTTGTGGGAGGCTTTTCTCATGTCCTTACATGGGGATCTGGAGCTGATAGAGGGAGCTCATCTGCACTCTCCCCAGAATCTAAACTCCAACCTGTCGGTCTTCAGTCCTGCCAGCACAGGGGTTTAACCCTCTGCGCCACCGAGGGTAATAATAATAAACTTTATTTATATTCTGCTTTATCTTCCCGGAGGGACTCAGAGTAGATTACAACAACAACAACAACAACAACAACAACAACTTTATTTTTATACCCCGCCACCTGTCTTCTTCCCCAACAGACCCTGCAGGGTGAGACCCCATAGGCTCACCTGCCCCGCTTTGGCATTTTGTGGGGAGCCATGCTGCAGAGGTGCTTCTCTTGCAAACTTGGGCTCTTCCTCCAGGTGTTTTGGACTTCAACTCCCACCATTCCTAACCACCTCAGGCCTCTTCCTTTTCCCTCTCTGCCGCTTAAGCCTGAGGCGATTAGGAAAGGTGGGAGTTGAAGTCCAAAACACCTTGAGGAAGAGCCCAAGTTTGCTCATGCCTGGTTACCCTCCATTAAGTGGTTGAGAGGGAAAAGGAAGGGGCCTGAGGCTGTTAGGAATGGTGGGAGTTGAAGTCCAAAACACCTGGGGGAAGGGCCCAAGTTTGCCCATACCTGGGTTAGGGCCACATTTCAAAAAAGCAGAATGCCAGGTCTAGCTTGTTCAAAACTTCTACATATCCTTGGTGGCCAGGAAGTGAACCCCCCCCCCCAGGTATTATTTATTAGTTATTTTTTACGCTATTTCTATGCTGTCTTTCTCAGCCCAAAGTAGGTGAACTACATATTCCCATAAATCGCTGTCAATTCCTCCCAACATTCTCCATTATTTTCTGTTGGTCATGGGAGTTTGTGTGCCAAGTTTGGCTCAATTCCTTTGTTGGTGGAGTTCAAAATGCTCTTTGATTGTAGGTGAACTATAAATCCCAGTAACTACAACTCCCAAATGAGAAGGTCTATTTTCTCAAAACTCCACTAGTATTCAAATTTAAGCATATTGAGTATTTGTGCCAAGTTTCATCCAAATCCATGGTTGTTTGGGTTCAGTGTGCTCTCCAAATGTAGATGAACTACATCTCCCCTAAATCACTGTGAATTCCTTCCAAAACCCTTCAGTATTTTCTGTTTGTCATGGGAGTTTGTGTGCCAAGTTTGCCTCAATTCCATTGTTGGTGGAGTTCAAAATGCTCTTTGACTGTAGGTGAACTATAAATCCCAGCAGCTACAACTCCTAAATGACAAAATCAATCCTCCCCAACCCCACCAGTGTTCAAATTTGGGTATATTGAGTATTTGTGCCAAATTTGGTCCAGATCCATAGTTGTTTGGGTTCAGAGTGCTCTCCAAATGTAGGTGAACTACATCTCCCATAAATCACTGTCAATTCCTCCCAACCTTCTCCCATATTTTCTGTTGGTCATGGGGGTTCTGTGTGCCAAGTTTGGTCCAGATCTGTCATTCATGGGGTCTCGGCTATGAAAGTCCGAGCTGAATTAGTCGAAGGTACTGCAAATCCCATCATCCATTGTCCAAACTCCCCCAAACATATTGTTTTTGTGATTAATCACTATGCTTTAATTATGTTCAATTTGTAACAATGAAAATACATCCTGCACAGGCATGTAGCCAGGGGGGGGGGGCTAAGGGGGCTTCAGCCCCCCGAAATTCTCAGGGTGGTCCGCGAAAAGGCCTTACTGGTACATTATTTAAACTGTTATGTGCATTTAAATCATGATCTGATCACCATGCTCATTATATCCCACATTAATGGGGTTATTGGGATAACAATACAAAAGGTTTGCTAGGGTAGACCCTCTTCCACCCAGTCTCAGCCCCCTCCTGCATATTAGATATTTGCATTAGAATTCATAAGAGTAGCAAAATTATTTATAAAGTAGCAATGAAAATATGGATGGGCGTCACCACAACATGAGGAACCTTATTTAGGGCTCACGGCACTAGAACGGTTGAGAACCACTGCATTAATACATATATCTTTCTGTTTAATTGCTATTTAAAAAATTAAAAATAATTTCTAGGGGGGCGCTGAGTAATTTTTTTTTTCTGGAAAGGGGCCGGTAGGCCAAAACTGTTTGGGAACCACTGGGCTAAAGCAAAGGCAAAGAAGCCAGTCGTCAGTAATGGTGTATTTTTGCAAAGGGATAACAGCAATTTCTACAGCATGAAAAGATGATGGGGAAAATAAATAAGCTAAAACATGTCTATGGCAGCAAGAAGCTTTTCGTTCCCCACTTACTGATAATTACACCACCCATTGTCCTCCTGTTTACATGCCTAATTTATATAGGAAAATATTAATAATAGCTTTGAAAGAAAATTACTCTGCCCTTTTCTTTTGACTCTATTTTTGCTCGTGATTGCTTTCAACAGTTATGCAAGCCAATTTCATATGTTTCATTGAAATTACTAAATGGCTAGCTAGTTTAAGCACTCACAATGTTTGTTTCGAAGATAAGGTTTAAATTCCGTGTTGCAAATTATTTGTGGCCTGCACATATGCTTACTCCAAAGACCATGGACATTACAATTATCTTGCACTACTCTAAGTACCTAGGAAAAGGGGGCATTAAAAGAATTATGGCATTTACAAGTGGACCCTATATTCCAATTTGACTGTGTGGAGTGCTCTTATGGCCATCCATGCAACTCCTTGACATCTGATGCTTGGTCTCCTTGCTCTCCCTGGTTTTCTCATCTTTTTAATCATTACCTGCTTAATTGTCTCGGGGAAGCGGATTGTCTTGGAAACATATCCATTCTGCTCCTTTGCCGCTCAGGCCAAAGATCTTCTAGAAGCAAGATTTGTCCAGTCGTGACTTTTTCCAGGTGATCTGGTGTTCCGTTGGTTTCTAGCAGAGCTTTCTACAAAGGCTTGGGCCCCTGTTTCGAGATTGACCAGTGGAAGACCTCTCTGTCGCAACAACCTCACAAGATCTTCTGGAAGGAAGGAAGGAAGGAAGGAAGGAAGGAAGGAAGGAAGGAAGGAAGGAAGGGAGAGGACCACCTTGTTGGTTGATCCCAGCTTCTGGAACTAGACGAGACAACTCCTTCTTTGCTTTCTGCAAACAGGTGAAGACCTTGCTATTTGGACTGGGTTTTGGGGACTGATTGCTTAAACGGAATGAGCCTTGTGCTATGTGTTGGGTTGTCTATTTACTAATTTTGCCATGCACTTGTTGTTGTTGATGGTTTATGTTTTCAAACTGGTTGTATTATATATTTTTTTAAAAAAATAATTTTTAAGAGGTTTTAATACATATATGATTTTTAAAAAAGAAAGAGTAAGGGATGTAGGGAAGGGAAAGCAGGGGTAATTGGGACGGTAGGTAATGGTAAAGGAAAAGGGAAAAGAAATAGGTGACTCGGGTTAAGGATTGATAAGGGAACTTGGGAGGTAAATGAAGGGCTAGGGTAATGAGAAAAGATAGAAAGGGAGGTTGGATGGCACTATTTATTTTATAGTAAAGAGAAACATGATAAAAACTTTAAGAATCATATAATAAAAGCCCCCCTGTTAAAAAATATGGAGTAAATATAAAGAAATCATATGTAGGGAAATACCCAATGTGGGCTTCTCCAGTGGAGGCTTTTCAAATAACTAAGACCGGGAAAGAAAATTGGCTAACATACAGAGAAATATTTTTAAAAGAACATAATAGCTTTTGCCTGAAAACATAGGAAGAATTAAGGGAATATAAGATGAACTGGTTCCAGTATAATCAAATAAAAATGAGGTTCATGACAGACAAGCACATAGGATGGGAAGAAATATCAACTACAGGAGGGAAAATATTGATCCAATTTGAAAGGAAAAGTGTTAGCAAATTGTATAAATTTATACTAGTGAACAGACATAAAAAAAAACAATAAAAGACTACATGGAGAAATGGAAAGATAATATAGGATATAATATCCCACTGGAAGAATGGGAAAGAATGTGGAAATATAGATTGAAATATACTTATGCATATTCACTAAGAGAAAATCAAATGAAAGTATTATACAGATGGTATATTACACCTGTACAATTAGCTAAGATACAAAAATGGAAATGATGTGTGTTGGAAATGTCAAAAGGACAGAGGGACCTTTTTCCACCAATGGTGGACATGTGGAGTTGTAAAAAATTACTGGCAAAAGGTTCACAATTTGATACAGGAAATTATGCAAATTAAGGTGGAATTAAAACCAGAACTCTTCCTTTTAAACATTATAGAAACAAAAACAATGGGGAAATAGACGGAGAAATTATTTTGCTACATTACAACAGCAGCCAGAATCACATTGGCCAAATATTGGGAAAAGACAGAAGTGCCGGAAGAAGAAAAATTGCTGTATAAATTACTTGAAATCGCGGAAATTGACAAACTGACATACTTGTTAAGACGGGGATCAACTAGTCAATTCACAGAAACTTGGAATGTATTTGTTACTTACATAAAAAAAGAAAAATATTGATTTGAAAGGGTGTTGGATATAAAGGATAAAAGATAAATGGACATTTATTTTGGCTCCACAAGAAAAACAAATTTATGCCATTGGGTGAAGTCAACCAGTTTTACTTTAGTTAGTCTTGTCAATCCCGATGTCAATTCCCATGCCCCTTCCCCTCCCCCACCTTTTCCTTCCCCTGTGATGTTTAATGTTGTTAATGTTGTTTTTTAATCAATAAAAATATTTTTTTTAAAAAAAGATAGAAAGGGGGGTTTCTTTGACTTCCATCTTCTTTCTTCACTGGTTAATTATATTTACTGATTCAGTTTCCATTTAGTCATTAGCTCTTTAGTCACTTCTTTCTTTTCATTTCTTCTTCTTTATTTTCTTATTATTATTTCCATTCCTTATAAATTAGGGGTTCTGTCGGGTCTGTCGAGTCTTCATATAGTCCTTAAATAATGTCCAATCTGTCCCTATTAATGCTTTTCCATCTGAATCCGGTTGTATTATATATGCATGCTGTTGAATCCCTTTTAAACTTTGTGGTTTTCTTTTTTAATCTGTTGCAAGACACTTCGAGTTCCAAAATGGGGAAAGAGCAGGAAAAAAAAGAAGGAGCAGGAGAAGGAGAAGAAAAAGGAGGAAGAAAGAGGAAGAGGAAGAAGAGGGTTGACAAGTGGAGGAAGAAAAAGAAGAGGACAGAAGGAAGAGAGGATGAAGAGGAGCAGGAGGGGTGGAAGAAGGAGAAGGCGGAGGAGGAAGAGGAAGAAGCAGAGGAGGAGGAGGAGGAGAAAGAGGAGGAGGAAGAGGAGGAAGAAGAGGAGGAAGGAGGAGGGGGAGAAGAAGAAGGAGAGGAGGAAGAGGAGAAGGAAGAGGAGGAAGGAGGAGAAGAAGGGGAGGAGGAGGAAGAGGAAGAGAAGGAGGAGGATTCATGAAGTTAGATAAGCCCACCTAATTTGTTGGCTTTCAGTCTTGTGTTATCCATATTTTCATGCTGCCTCTTTTGTAGTCAGTTGTCATTTCAGTAAAAAGCATTCACCAACTTTTTATCCCACAAGAAGGAAAAGTTCTTATGTGAGAAGGAAAATGTTTGATAGTTTTTACAATCTGTTTTATTTCCACCAGCTGGGTAACTCTTACATGAACCCCAAAACAAGGCAATAGGGATGTAGAGCAAAATCGAAGCCACTCTCACTTCAGGCTGCCCAATGCAGAAGGCAAGTGCCTCTTTTCAGACACACTTGCTCACACGAAACCCGATTGCCCCTTTCAGGTCTCATGCTGCAGTTTTTAAATTGTTTTTTTTAATTGTTGTGGCTTGCTTTGGATCTTAATCACAGAGATAAAAGCAGGATACAAATAAATTATTATTATTATTATTAGTGTGGAGACCAAAACTGCATAAAACAAATTATTTATTAATTTATTGTTCACTTTTATATATCGCTCCTCCCTGCAGGCTCGGGGCGGTTTACATAAAACAACAGTGTACAACAAGATAAAATACAGATAAGACAATGTGTTATATAAAAACCCAGGGCAAGTTGCCTCCTTGCCCCCACACCAGGCAAACAAAGGTTAGCATAGTACATTTTGTATCCCTCTCTCCCTTTATTGTATACACGTGTTTGCCTTTTTGTTGTTTTGAATGCTGAAACTGCACAACTGAATGAAAAATTAAAACAAATAAATGTTAAGGAGCCATAGTGATACAGGAGAGTGGGATTGCCATGTATGATTACGGGACTATGGAATGGTGAATCAGCACAATTGCACTATTGAAGAGAGGTGCTTTATTCCAAGGTACTCACTGAATGTTCATTCTATACGATAATATGACTGGAGTGGAATAGTGCAATCGTGTGATGAAGTGCTAAGTGTGATGCTGCACATGCACAAGAAGATCAGTCATCTACGAAAGATTATGGCACCAATTTCTTTCTCTATAAAATCTTTACAAGAATCCTTTGCATACCAGTCTGGAGGAATGAAAGACTTGGGCAGACTTTCTCATCACACCTCAAAGGACACGAGAGAGTGCCATTTTTGTGACTATTCCTCACCAGCTATGGAGACACTCACTTGGCCCTTCTCTGTTCTTTTTGCACCGACAGCTGAAGATCGTCTTATTGAAATGTGCCTTCAGACTGGTAAAGGGCTGTGCTGATTTGGGTATCATGAATGTTCAATTCTATCGCTTTTCAATTGATGTTGCAATCGGATTGTTTGTTTAATGCTTTCTTCAAACTTGTGTATCTCATATTGTTCCAGCTGTTCTATTTCAGCCCATGATGTAAGCTGCTTTGGAACCTAATGTTGGAAGAAAGGTGGGGGATAAATTAAAGAAACCAAAGAAAACATGCCTCTTGATCTTCTTACAGGAAATAATGTGTGGCACAAAATTCCCCTTGGGTAGAGAGGGCAAAACTTGGACTGATCTTTGCCTACATAGACAATGGGGGACTCTCAGGGGCAACATAAATGGACCATGCTCCAGATCTTTGTTAGGACTCCTTTCAAGTAGAGTTGTGCACAGAACCGTTTCCCCTTGTTTCATCTATTATTTTGTTATTTTCGTTATCTTCAGGAGCACATAACATGACGCCCCCTCCCGGTATGAAAATTAGCTTGACATGAAAGCAACCGGGAGCCAATGGAGCACATGGCGCTCCATGCCTCCTTGCCATGGAAACAGTGTGCCTGTGTGTGTGCGTGTGTGTGTAGCACGCAGGCTCAGTGCATGCACCTTCCTGCAACCAAGTGCCTCCTCTAGAGTGATAAGAATCAAGAGCTGTTAGGCTCAAAGAAAACCCTCACTTGAGGTGATTCCACAAAAATATAGCAGAGTGCCAGAAGCACAATTCATAACCAGCAGAAGCTTACGTGTAGAGAGCAAGGATTAGTTGTCATTCAACAAGATGGAACAATATTGCAGAGAGCCACAACTTCATAGGTTCCAAAAATAATATGTTTTTTAAAGTCCAAAGAAATCCATTCTGGATAGAAAAGTTTCTTGGAGCTAATTAGCTTTACTGAGATATCTTCTAAGAAAAGAAAAAAAGGGAAATGACAAAATAGCCATGCATCCACATCTTGCCTGGAAAATGGCAAGATGTGTCCTCACTCAAGGAAGAAAAAAGGAAGAGAGAGCCAAAACGGAGACAGGCCACATGGCCAGCCCAGGGCAATAAAAATACCCTTAAAAGAAGAAGTTACCTCATCCCTCAAGATATCACATTGCTAAGTATTCAAAAGGGGAGGAGATAGTGCATGCAGGAGGAGTAAGACAACGCCCCTTCTAAGCCCCTTCTTGAGATAGGCACGCATAGGGTATTTGGGGAAGGAATCCCTCACTCTAATCTATCTAGGCTAACTACTCATTAAGGGCTGGAGACTTGCGCAGTCAAAACTTCCCTCCTTACTTGAGAGAGTGCGTGTGTGGCGTGCAGGCCCAGCGTGGGTGCCTGCCTACAGTCGAGTGCATCTCCTCTAGAGTTGAAACAGGTAAAAAGCCTCCTTAAAGTGCACGTCTGCTTGCAGTTAAGCACCTCTTCTCTAGAGTAGAACAGTTTAAATGCCTAAAGTGACAGGAAGGGGAGCATGGGAAGCCCCCTTCCCCCCATAATGAGCTGATAGAAAACGAGTCTTTCAGCATCCCGGAGCTAAAACAGATAGCTGTCCTCCCAATTTTTGGAGGCTCCCAAAAATGGATAGGGGCCTCCGCCAAAAGCCGAGACACAAAAAGGGTCTAGGTTTACCCTGAATGTACAAGCCTACTTTCAAGCTCGCTTAACATTTTCACCATGTGTCAACAGCCCTCTTTCAAGGCCAGCCTTCAAAAACGTTAAAAGCTTTTGCTTTTATCTATAGAATGTGGCTGTCCAACTTCTAAACTGTTCTTTCCTGCTACTCATTGTCTCAAACCTAGAAGGCAAGGAACTTACAATGACCCGTACCAAAACTTGGCCTTGCCATTTGGTGGCTTTCCCTGCCTTAAGTAAGGGAGCTCATGGACTATGCTATGGAGTTTCCATCAGTCTGTTTGTTCAGCCACCATGGGTAGTTATTATTTATTTATTTATGGTATATGTACTCCATAGCTTCTCACCCACGCAGGGGGATTCAGCAGGGGGACACAGCATGGCTTACATTCGCAGCACTACAGGCCGCAACACCGCAATAGAATATAAAATCAAAAACATCATATAATCAACATCAATATAAATAGTAAAAACCATTACATTTACACTGTAGAATGAATTCAGTTTGATCCTGCTTTAACTTTGGTGGCTCAAAGTTCTTATTCTTTTTAGGCGATCCCTCATTGTCCAAGCGTGAGGCCTTCCAAGTTCTTGGAAGAAGCCTGTGCGTGAGGGTTTTTTAAAAATGTGTGGATGTCGGTGCACAGTCGATCAACACAGTCTTTACAGAGTAAGGGTCCCAACCAGTGGCGTGGTTAATACGACTATGGTGGCTTCTCAATCTGTTGCAGCCTTCTTCCACCTTCACAGCCATTGTAACATGTACCATGTTATCCTCCGCATGCTCTGCCAGGTCTTTGGATTGTGCTTGGCCTGGAACCTCCCTTGCGGCCCCTCCTGGGAGTGCATGACTTCGATGGTAATGCCCGCAATTTCATTGGAACACCCCTTCACCACAACGTGACAATCCATTGAAGGGGTATGGAATCCAAGGAGTTGTCGTTTGGGGAGGCTCCGGCACTTTCGGGCAGAGAAGGCTTGAATTCGGAGACTTGTCCTGTTAAAACTGTTTGTTCGAAAAAATGTCCGTCTCATCCACAAAACTTTCTTAAAGCAGAAACAATGTCTCCAAGGTC
This sequence comes from Anolis apletophallus, assembly GCA_030556195.1. Taxonomy (NCBI): domain Eukaryota; kingdom Metazoa; phylum Chordata; class Lepidosauria; order Squamata; family Anolidae; genus Anolis; species Anolis apletophallus. Next base: position 74,276,277 of record JARBWK010000011.1, read on the forward strand.
TCTTGTATGCCTTTGGTGCTGTGGACAGGCCATTCTTGGGAGCCAGTTCTTGATTGCTAGACAATGCACCTGACTCGGCATTAATGTTTGCTATTTTTTGCAGAGATGATTTGGATTTTTAATACACGGCAGAAGGCACCTAAGTGCCCTGACTAGGCACTCCTTAATGCACAATTTGTATATACCCCAATCAATACACTAGTCATGAATAATCACAAACTGGGGGGAAATGCTACGTTATGGGAATAGCCCATTTCTCGGTTCTTGAGCTATTTAGGTTGCCATTAACAGTGAAAAGCCCAGTGTCAGGCAACCCTGCTATATGCCTGTGGAACGTGGACTATCTACAGATGTCACATGCAACTCCTGGAACGATTTCATCAGCCTTGCCTCTGAAAAATCCTGCAAATCTCTTGGGGAGACAGGCAGACAAATGTCAGCGTGATGGAAGAAGCAAAGACCACCAGCATTCGAGCGATGGTCCTCCCAAAGCAGTTGCTCTACTCTGAACTCAAGAACAGAAAACAGAATGTTGAAGGACAGTAAAAGAGATTTAAAGATGGGCTGAAAGCCAACCTTAAAAACTCTGGCATAGGCACAGAGATCTGGGAAGCCCTGGCCCTTGAGCGCTCTAGCTGAAGGTTGGCTGTGACCAGCAGTGCTGTAGAATTTGAAGAGGTACAATGGAGGGTGAAAGAGAGAAACGTACCAAGAGGAAGGCGCATCAAGCAAACCCCAACCGGGACTGCCTTCCATCTGGAAACCGATGCCCTCACTGCGGGAGAACATGCAGGTCAAGAATAGGACTCCACAGTGACCTACGGACCCACCGCCAGGACACTGAACTTGGAGGACAATCTTATTCAGAAAATGAGGGGTCACCTAAGTAAGTAAGTAAGTCAGGCAATGGGCAAAGTGGTGATGGGCTTCCACACCTTGTTGGAAAGCTTCCTTTCGACTTTTGAGTCTCAAGTATTGCCTTTACCTTCACAATGTAAGCTGCAGTAGAAAGCAGTGAAATTCACACCAATCTACTCAAATGCGTTCTTCACACTTTCTTCATCTTTTTCATCTCCTTGGGATGAAGCTGCTGAATGATCCCCAAGTTCCTGGAGTGGCTGGTTGTATGTTACAGATTTGATGTACAGGCAGTCTTTGAGTTACAGGCATCTGATTTACAAACAACTCCTTGTTAAAAACGAGGGTGAGACAACAGGAAGTAGGGATATTCACTCCTGGAAGAGTTATCATGGGGGGAAAGTGTCTCCACTGACACTTTATCCCCAATCCTTGTTTCCACAACAAGCCACCTTTTTCAAAATCCAATGATCACAGGGACTGAAAGTGAGGTGAAATCTGCTGAACAGGGGCAGAGACAGCAAAACAAACCACACAGGGGTGTTCACCCTTCCCTCTGCTATCCAAAGCTAAAAGATAGATGTATTTGGCTGGAGTTACACTTTAAAAATGTACCTGTTCCGACTTCAGCCTAAGAACAAACCTACAGAACTTATCTTGTTTGTAACTTGAGAACTGTCTGTATATTTATAGTTTTATTTTTTTTGTCTTTGTCTATCACTGTATATGTTTTACATTCCACTGTTTCGCAAAAAAAGGCACTAGAAATTATTATTATTATCATCATCATTATCACCATCATTATTATAGTGTTTGTTTTAGGCATCTTATGGCCCTCTACTTAACAGTGCTAGCTTGTTCTGACCTCTACTGGAGTGAAACAGAAACGACTGTGTATCTCTTTCCTAGGATTCATACTGTTTGTATATATTAGGCATGAGAAAAAAGTTATGAAAATGATTCGTTTCGTAAGAAATTCGTAAGAAATGCTACTTTTGAGTATTTCCGCACCTGGAACGCCAACCAGGAAGTGGACTTTCTTTTTCGAACTTCGGGGGCCAGGATTTTCTTAAGTGTCATTATTAGGTCGTAAGGGGGGGGGGCACCCTCTTTCTCTCTCACCACCCTCCCGCCTCCCTTGCCAATAAGTATTATGGCAAGGCAAGCCCTAAACTCGCTCCTTCTTTCGGCTGGAAGCCTGGAAAAATGTAAACAGAGAGGTTTACTCAGAAGTAAATCTGCAAAGGAGGGCACTTTGGATGAAGGGCCCTCCTTTGTGGATTTACTTCTGAGTAAACCTCTCTGTTTACATTTTTCCAGGCTTCCTGCCTCTCCTGCCTGCCAGGATCTAAAGCATCAAAGAGTATTGGGGTGAGAAACCAACCTAATGTATAATAGAATGAATGCTACTGTAAGTGCCTAATATTATAAGTAATCCAACTGGTCATACCTACATTCCATGCACATGCAATAATACAGCAGTAATAACAATAACAAGAGGTAAAATTCAAACCGAAGTATTCTGACTGGTCTCTCCTCATGCGGTGCAAACGGGCTCTTCTCTTATTAGCCCGGGAAATTAGCCCGGGAAAAGCCAGCGTTTGCTGCTTGGGGGCACACACATACATATTCTTGGGGGGGGGGGAATTTGCTGCAGAATCCCGGGCTCATAGAGAAGATTCTGCAGCAAATCCCCCCCAAGCAGAAAATGCTGGCTTTTCCCGGGCTCACAGAGAAGAGCCCGTTTGCACCGCATGAGGCAGGGACCAGTCAGAATACTTCGGTTTGAATTTTACCTCTTCTTATAGCCATTGTTATTACTGCTGTATTATTGCATGTGCATGGAATGTAGTTATATGACCAGCCTGGGCAAACTTGGGCCCTCGCTCCCTTGGGATCGGGGTGAGAGAGAGGCAGCGAGGAGCCAGGGGGGGGGGCTCCTCCATTTCTTTTGCTGCTTCCAAGAATAGAATACCCCCTCCCTCCCTCCTTTGCTCCCTCCTTCCTATTTGGAGAGTCCCATCTAGAATTCAGTGTGATTTATTCAAGTTTTGGCCTACAACTCCCAGAAATCCCAGCCAATTTACCAGCTGTTAGGATTTCTGGGAGTTGTAGGCCAAAACCATCTGGAATGCGCATGCGCTGGCATACGAACTACTAACAAATTTCATTAGTAATTAAGTTACATTTTAGAAATTTTTGGAAAATTTTTTGTAAGTCTTCCTATTACTAATACCCCCCCCCCCCATTAGATTTTCGATTTCCTATTTTTGGGTTCTAAACCATGCCTAGTATATATCCATCCCCAACACAAGCCAGTTATTTAATGGCTATGGAGGCAAGAAGGACTGCAGCTTGCAGATTTTGGCAAAGTTTGCAATCTTGAGGCCTGGGTTCAGCTTTACACAATGTGGTCCAAACTATCACTCTCTTATATACAGTATGTGTAAGTTCCACTATGGAAGCTGTTGGTCATTTGCTTCTGATATTGAATGTCTGAAAGGTTGAGGAAGTGGAGTTGTGCACAAGATGCCTATTGCATACGAAGAAGCCCATATTGTGCATTGTAGGTACAGCTGCACCTTCAATCACACATTCAAGTGAGGCAGTGTTGCAATTCACTAACAAGGCAGCAGAGCCAGTATGACATAGCAGTTCAAGTGTTGGATTTAGGACTCCAGAAACCAAGGATTGAGTCCGTGCTCATTCCCAGAGACCCATTGGATGACCTTGGATAAGTCCCACTCTCCCAGTTTCCAAAGAGGAAGGAAATAGTAGACCTTCTCTGAGCAAAAGATTCCACTTAAGCCTAGACTAAATAACATTAGTCTGGCTCTTGGCCGTTGGTATTGGTAGGAGGAAAGGGTGTCCTGAAAGGAGACTTTGGACATAGGCAAAGAGGATTAAAAGAGCCAGTCTTAAAGAGTTACTTAGGATTATCAGAACACAGTCCATTAACAAGAGAGATATTTGACCTGTATTGTTTCATGTTGTCAAGTCAGCTTCATCCTATGGCAGAGCTATGAAGGAGCAATTTCCAAAAGACCCTACTGCCAACGGCCCTGCTCAACATTCACAGCCATTTAGTAGAGGTGTGCAAATAAATCTATGTCGTACGTTTCGTACGTGTATTCCAACACGCCTGTGCGGTGCGCAAAAAACATTAAGAAATTGAACTTTTTGATGGCTTTGATTCTTAAGTTTCAATTTCTTTGGAAGTTCCTGTGACACAGTTAAAATTCACAGGGCCTTCAAGCTCTGCTGAGAGGTGAAGCCAAACCTTTTGGCATGTTTCTCAACCAATCAGGGCTGACGGAGAAGGGAGGGGGAGCGGCCGCCATGTTACCTTTAAATTTGTGAAGGAAAGGAGGCTATGCCAAAGAATTCAAAAGGCTCTGCCCTTAAAAAAAGGCTCTTCCCTAAACTACATTTCCCAGTATGCATCAGAATGAAAAAGAACCAATCAGGAGGGGAGAGAGGGATTTGTCCCTCCCTAAACGGTCAATTTTTATCAAAACTTTTTTAAAATCCCTAAAATCAATAGATGTATGAGCATTTCTGAAAGTTGGGGGAATGATTCTCCTGTTATCTTGTGTCATTGGATAGAAAATTCAAGGAGATCGCTCTTGTAGTTTTTTAAAATGTTTATAAAAATTTTGAAATTTCCCCAAATATCTATGGATAAGTGAAACATTCTGAAACTTTGTGGGCTAACAGTGATAAATGAGGTCTACTATTGTAGCAATTTTCACCTCAATAGCTTTAAAAATGAAAGATACAGAATCCCCTGAAGTTTCTTTATTTATAATAATTTAATTATGCAGATGCACAGTTTGGGAAGTGAGGAAGAGCCATATGTGTGCACTAAACAACATTTCCCAGAGTGCATTGGGCTGCAGCAGCCAGTTGTGACATTTAGAGTCAGTGTAATAATAATTCATAAAATTATTGAATCTGCAAAGAGTACTAAAGTACCATATATACTTGAATATAAGCCAAGTTTTTCAGCCCTTTTTTGGGCAGAAACAACCACCTTCAGCTTATTTTGGAGTCAAGGGGAGGACAAGCGGCAGTGGCACCAGAGCCTCCAGGTGAGGAAGAAAAGGAGGATGAGGCACAGAAAGCCGGGGGGGGGGGGCAGCCAAGAGGAGGAAGGCTGCTGATGCTTCTCCTGCAGTGCTTCTGGCAGCAGCACCGTGAGAGAGGGACTTTAGGAGCCCATCCGCCATCCTCCTCCTCTCCTTCCTCCTCTTCCAAAGTGGCAACGGCAGCGTGGCTGAGGGCTAAGTGTGGTCCTCTTCCTCTCCTTCCTCCTCTTCCAAAGCAGCAGCAGCGGTGCAACTGCAGGCTGAGTGTCACCCCCTTCCTCTCCTTCCTTCTCTTCCTTCGAAGCAGCACTGCCACTTTTTCAGAAGAGTAGGAAAGAGATGAAGAGGATGATGTTCAGCCTGCAGCTGCGCCACTGCCGCTTTGGAAGAGGAGGAAGAAAAGGGAGGAAGACAGCAGGCAGGCTCCTAAAGTCCCTCCCCTGCCCGTCTGCTGCCAGTCGGAGTAATTGTATGTCATATAGACAGATAGACATTCAAAGGGATTGTTGCTGTCACTTTTTGAGGGGATAAATTGTTATTGTATAAACTTTTTAAAAATCCCCAAAAATCTGTAGATGTGTGAATCTTTCTGAAACTTCTTGGGATTCATGCCCTGGTTATCTTGTGCATTGTACTGTATATACAATTCAAGTAGATCACTCTTGTAATTTATTTTTTAACTATTGTTTATAAATACTTTGAAAATTCCCCAAAAATCTGTGGATAAGGGAAATGTTCTGACATTTGGTGGGCTAACACTGGTAAATGTGTTCTACCATTGTAGCAAGTTTCATTCCAATAGCTTTAAAAATGAGGGATATAGGAGCCTCTGAATGGTAGTAATTATTGCATTAATGTGCATGCACAATTACTGTAAAGAAACAATAACAAAATTTTGTTAGTCTCGTTATAGTAATGAAATTTTGTAAGTGCTTTTGAACCATTTTTTTAATGGATCACACATACCTATTTTAGTCATTTTGGCTTCAAATGAGACGGTGTGATTCACTCTCAGGCCCATTTGTCTTTTTTTGCAGGCTGCTGCATCCCTAGACCTCTCCTCCAGCACCATATTTTCCCCTATCAGCTTTCATCACTGCCCAGCTTTTGTGTCTATATATGTGCAATGTCTATATTATTAGGGAATTCTCCCACAATAGCAGAGCATCCAAAAAAATGCAAACAGGATACTTAATTGAGCAGTCAGCTCACAACAAGCAGAAGGTGAAGTGTTGTGGCTGCAAAAGACTTCTTGAGCTTAGGAGGCAAGTGTGCAGAGTTTCAAAAATTTTCAAAAAGGCGTTTAAAAAAACACTACATTTCTTGATAGAAAAGAATTGGGTTTAAGCTTTTCTCGAATTCTGTTACTTCTAAGGTTCAAAACAAGAAGAAAAACCTTCAAACACTACATTTCTTCAAACACACAGAGTAGAGAGGGGTCTGCATGCAAAGATGGAAAAAGCAGGTGATGAACACATGAGGTTTCCGTTAGAAAATGGTAGGAGAAAGAGAGAGAGAAAACAAATACAGTAGAGTCTCGCTTTCCAACATAAATGGGCCGACAGAACGTTGAATAAGCAAAAATATTGGATAATAAGGAGGGATTAAGGAAAAGCCTATTAAACGTCAAATTACATTATGTTTTTACAAATTAAGCACCAAAACATCATGTTTTATAACAAATTGACAGAAAAGGCATTAACGTTATGTAGTAATTACTGTAATTACCAAAACATCACAACATATTGAAACAGCTGTGGATCGGGACAGGAGGCAGACTGCATTGGATAATACGGAACGTTGGATGAGCAAAGATTGGCTAAATGAGACTCTACTGTAGATACATTAACAGTCATTCAGGAGCCGGGGGAGGAATTCTCTCAGCCTAGCCTAATGCTATCTAATTGTTCTTTATTGAGACTTGAGCATTGTGAGGTTGACTTCCAACACTTATTTCTTTGCATGTCTTCATATCTTAACTATCTCTTTCAAAGCTGCCCTTCCAAGTCATAGTCCCCTTCTGATATCTTGACTACAGTCTCCATTTTAATTAAGATCTGGTCCAAGGCATAGAAAATCTTTTAACTATTTCATCACTTTCCTCATACATATTAGAGTTATGTACATCCAATGTGGTCGGATTCCCCCCCTAATATTAAGCAGTAACCTTGCTTTTGCACATTCTTTCATTGTTTACAACAGCAGTTGTCCCATGTCTTTGCTATCTTCTACTAGTGCTATGATGTCATCTGCAAACCTTGGGTTATTGATGTTTGAATCTCCAATCCTCCTGCTGCTTTAATTGCACTTTTATTATGATATATTCTAGATACAGGTTGAAAGCCATTGTGAGGTAGAGGTTTGAGTATTAAGCTATAATCCTGGAAACCAGAGTTTGAACCATTGTTTGGTTGTGAAAATCCAGGGCCAGATCACATTCTCAGCTTCCAAGGAAAGCAATATTGGCAAACCCCTGCTGAACAAACTGTGCCAAGAAAACCAAGATAAATTCACCTTAGGGTTGACATACATTGACATACATAAAAATTCACTTAGGCCTGACGTACACAACTTGAAGGCATACAACAATAGCTTAAAGTACAAAGTCAAGCCCTCTCCCCACTGCTCTCTGCCTGCTTTGACTCTCGTGTTTAAGGCCTCAGATAGGTGATGATAAACATCAGCCCTTTGGCTGGAACAAGGTCTGAATATAGAACATAAGAACATAAGAACATAAGAAGAGCCATGCTGAATCAGGCCTCAGCCCATCTAGTCCAGCATTCTGTGTCACACAGTGGCCCACTAGTTGTACACAGGGATCTCTAGCAGAAAGGAGGGCAAAACCCTCACCTGCTCCCGACCCCCCACAACCAGTACCCGGGGAAATACTGCCTGCCTCCATCAACACAGAATTGGCGCAAACGTTCTGGAAGCTCTTTGTCGTTCTTCTCCACCTCTGATTCCCTCTGTAAAATAAACAGCTCCAATTGTTGGCCACTTGAGATTATGAAAACATCAGCTCCATTAGTGTTTGGCAATTTGCTGTTCAATTTCCTTTGGCCATAATAATTGGATGAGAGAGGGAAGCAGGGATAGTTGAGAGACTGGAATTAGTAGCTTTCTTTCACAGATGTGTTGGCACCACTATGCGGGTTCTGTCTTCTAATTGGGCAGTATTGGTCTTAATTATGTATTTGACAAAAACACACTTAGCATTAGTGTGTAACCAATGTTTAATTGAGTAGGTTGACTTCAACTTACGGTGACCCCATGAATGAGAGACTGCTTGAAGGTCTTGCAGACTCAGAGTTGTGGCTTTCTTGGTTGAGTCTCTCCATCTGTAAGGCAGTCTCTCTCTTTTTCCACTGCTTACTACTTTACCATGCATTATTATCTTTTCTAGTAAGACATGTCTTCTCGTGATATGGCCACAGTATGACAGCCTCAATTTAGTCTAGAGAGAGAGTTCAGGCTTGATTTGCTCTAGAAGAAAGCAGATAGGAAGAGCATCAACTCATCTGAAATGTGGCACTGGAGGAGAGTTCTGTGGGTTGCGTAGACCACCAACAAGACAAATGTATGTGCACCAGAGCAAATCAAGCCATTTGATGCTATCATGTTTAGACACATCACAAGATAACATAAAATATTAGCAAAGACAATAATGCCTATTAGGGAAGTAGAAGGCAACAGGACAAGAGGGAGTCCCTATTCCAGATGGAGTGAGTCAATCAAGTAAACATGGTTGTCCTGAATGCAAGACCTGAGCAGGGCTGTTAGCTTAAGGTTCTTGGAGTTTAGGTTGCCTTAAGTTGAAGCTGACTTGATGGCATTTAACAAGACACATATTTATTATGCTACTAGCTTGGGTAACCGGCGTTGCCTGGCTTATTTGAAAAAGTCATTTTTAAAATTGTACAAAGTGCATAAGGTTGTGGGTGAACTACAACTCACATCATGCCAGGATAACCCCCTGAAATGCCCTCAGCAGTTTAAGTTTGTCATGTTGGCCAGTTTGCTCTAGATGCATCATTGGTGGGGTTCAGTGTGATCTCTGGCTGCAGGATAAACTACAGGTCTCACCATGGTAGGTTAGTCCCCACAAATTCCTCCAGTAGGATAAGTTGGTCATGGGGGTTCTGTGTGCCAAGTCTGGTCCAGATCCATCATCAGTGGAGGTCACAGTGCCTCTGGATGTAACTACAACTTCCAGAAATGAAGGTCAGCCGCCGCCCCCCCCCAAACCTCCAGTATTTTCAGTTGGTCATGGTGGTTCTGTGTGCCAAGTCTGACTCAGGTCCATTGTCAATGGGGTTCATAGTTTCTCTGGTTGTAAGTGAACTACAACTCCAAAAATCAAGGTCAGTCCCTCCCAAACCCTTCCAGTGTTCAAATTTGGGTGTATCAGGCATGTGTGCATTGTTGTTTGGGATCACAGTGTTCTCTGGATGTAGATGAACTACAACTTTCCCAAATCAAGGGGAATCCCCCCCCCCCCAAGCCCTCTATTATTTTGTGTTAGTCATGGGGGTTCTGTGTGCCAAGTTAGATACATGTCCATCTTTGGTGGGTTTCAAAGTACTCTTTGATTACAGTTGAACTTTAAATCCCAATACCAACAATTCCCAAATGTCAAGGGCAATTCTCCCCAAAACTCGCCAGTATTCATATTTGGGCATATTGGGTATGTGTGCTAAGTTTGGTCCAGACCCATCTTTGTTTGGGGTCACAGTGCTCTCTGGATTTAGATGAACTACAACTTCTATAAATCAAGGTCGATTGTGCCCAAACCTTTTTGATATTTTTCATTGGTCATGGGGGTCTCTATATGCCAAATGTGGTCCAGGTTCATTGTTAGTGGGGGTCACAGTGCTCTGTCTTAATGTAGGGTGAACTACAACTTCCATCATGTTAATTCAGGCCCCCAAACCCCTCCAGTATGTTCAGCTGTTGATCAGTTCTGCTCTATTTGCTGCGCGTCATAGAAAAGAGTAGGAAAGGGTTATGGGAGAGGCAGTGGGCAGGATCATGCACATTCCACACCAATGGAGAGAGTCAGAAACACTGGGATGTCGGTGGTGGAGGAAAAGGAGAAAATCTAGGATGATATTGTCCCCGTATGAAAGCCTTCACTTGAATGGTGGGCAGTCTTGTGTTTGTGGAGGGCACTGGCAGGGGTTGTACATGTTCATGGTGCTTACTTTAACCTGCAATGTCATTGGAGGGAGGGGCATTGTTGGCTCTTCATAGCTATGGGGAGGCCTGTCTGTGAAAGTGGGCACCCCAGCCACGGACATACATACATATGTTGACTTTTATTATGCATATTGGTATGAAATGTCTCAAAAATCCCCATGTCAGACATCAGAGGCAGTCAGAGGGAAAGTAAGATGAGCAGCAAGTTAAGACTCCAGCAAAACCAGACACTGGAGCAGAAGTTAGCAGCTAGGGAAAACACATTCCATATTCTTCCTTTTTAAAAGTTTGTATTGTAATGAAACTATAAACAAATGGAACTATAACCCCAGTGAAGATCAAGGAATGTGTTACGCCAGTGCTGAATCTTGTAATCAAGAAGGAAGCTCCATCAAATGAATTCATGTTGTAGTGCAAGCATGGACAAACTTTCTAACTTAGGGGATGCATGGCAGCCAGAGCAGGGTGGGCGAGCCAGGAGGAAAGGGATCACCCTAAGCCCCCTGCCTGACTTTTCCTCCTCTTCCTCTTCTCTTTTGGAGGTAGAAAGTGAAGACGGGACACGTTTGGATCCCAAAAAGGTTGGCCTTGGTCAGGATGAGAAGTTGGCTAGGAGAGCAAAAGTGTATCCATTAGACCCTGTATTACCTACTCATGATATATAATCCTAGAATCCTAGGGCTGGAAGAGACCCTCAAGGGCCATCCAGTCCAACCCCCTGCCATGCAGGAAGGCACAATCAAAGCACTCCTGCTAGACAGCCTCTGCGGAAAAGCCTCCAGAGAAGGAGACTCCACCACACTCTGAGATGGCCTAGGCCACTCTCCAACAGCTCTTGTTCTCCAGGAAGTTCTTCCCAATATTTTCAGTCTTTCCCTGCCAATTGCTCCCTTGTGCCCTGGTCTCTAGAGCAGCAGAAAGTCAGTTTTCCCCCTCCTCCTCAATGAGACATCCTTTTAAATCTTGAAGCATGGTTTTCATGTTCCCTCTCAACCCTCCCTTCTGCCAGCTAAACATCCCCCAGGAGGAGAGGAGGAAGGAAAAAGAGATGGAAGGGAGGGAAGGGGGGAGGAAGAGAAGGATGGAAGGAAGGAAGGGTGGTAGAGAATGGAGGGAGGGGAGAAGAGGGAGGGATGAAAGAGAGAAGGAAGAAAACACAAAAGGGAAGGAAGGAAGGAAGGAGAAAGGGAGAGAGGGAATGAGAGATGAAGGAGGGAAGGAAGGAAGGGTGAAAGGGTAGTAAGGAGAGAGGGAGAAAGAGGAAGGGAGGGAGGGAAAAGAGAGAAGGAAATAAGGATATGATGGTGTGAGAGAGGAGGGCCTGAGAAAAGAGCCCAAGAGGCCGCATCCAGTTCCCGGACCTGGGTTTGCCCATACCTGTTGTAGTGTCTCACCCTTTCTCTGAGGAACTCAGAAGCATTTTATATGGTCCTCTCTTCCACTTTTAATCTTCCGAACCATCTAGGAAGGCAGGAGACTATGGCAGAAAAACTGTCCCATAGTCACTCCGCAAGCATCACAGCTGAAATGGGATGCGAACATGGACTTCCAAGTCCACCTGCCTTAACTAATTCTTCCATCTTTCTAACTTATATGTACTTCAGTTAGGGTGATGAGTTCATTCTGCTTTGTGTGTGTGTGCATGGTTGTGCTCCCCTTCACACACAAAAGTATGCTCTGCTTTGTGGATGTCTCCTCTGGCTGCGCATTTGCTCCGAAGAATTGTGCATGCTGGAGTCTGCACCACTTTGACTTTTTCTCCCACCTCCTTTTTCAAGTTCATAATTATTGTTGTTGTCGCTGTGGTTAAAAGCCACTTTGACCATTCCATCACAAAACCCAAAGGCCGGGTCTCTTTGTCCGACAGGAGGCCAACGATTAAGTAACAATTTAGCAAAGCAGCCTAAAAGCCAAGCTGCAGCTATACAAAGAAGCCATTAAAGGTAAGTAAGTACCTCATGGTAAAGTGCCCGTTTTGAATGACTTTGGTGCCCCTGGGCCTTCCTGAGACACATGTGAGTTGTGAATTGTTCAGCAACTGAAGCAAGCAAGGCCTTTGGTACAATGACACAAGCCAGGCCACATTTGACAGCAGGACAAGCTGGAACAAGTGTGCATGCACTGTATGTGGGGTGGGGAGTGCAAAGGGGCCTTGCAAGCAAGAAATAACTGGCAGGTCCCAGAGAGGCAGTGAATGAACATGACATTTCAAAAGCTAAACCAGCTTCCTTTTGTCTCTCTTTGAGCAAGACAGTGATCCCCAATTTGGGGCCACTCAGATGTGCTCAGTTATAACCCACATCCTCTCTACAATGATAGGAGTACATACTTATTTATAAGTATAGACATGTTAGTCAAAGATTAGACCTCCAAAACCTGGGTTGACTTAGCCATGGGTCAATATAACTGTTGCACAGTAACTCTCATCGAAAAAGTAACTGTCCACTTCTCTAAGTAGAGTTGCAAAAGTCGAGAGCTTAGTCCAGGGGTCCTCAAACCTCTTGTGAGGAGGAAACTATAGTTTGTTGTTGTTATGTGCCTTCATGTTGTTTCAGATGTAGGACGACCCTAAGACAACCCTATCACAGAAGTTTATTGTCAAGGTTTATTCAAAGAGGATTTGCCTTTCTCTTCCTCTGAGGCTGAGAGAATGTGACTTGGCTAAAGTCACCCAGTGAGGATGAGCCATCGCGATCCTCATGCGTTCAAGCTGATTTGACCTGCAGCAGGGAGTTCCACAGTTCCTGGGTGCCTCGTTGGTCTAGCACCGTCGGGGAATGTGGCTACAGTAGTAGTTCAACTAAAATACATTAATTTGCCTTACCTCTTTCCCCCAACCTAACATTGTAACAAATACCCCGAATAAAAAGTATCTAAATTGTAACTTTTCCCTCTCCATAGTGTTACTATGTTTCTTTTACTGCCTCAAACTAACCAAAACCATAAGCTTTTCCTTTTCCAGGCCGAGGAGCACCGTCGGCCTGCCTGGAATGCCTCTGTGGCGTTCCGGGAAGGCCGGGGCTGCGTTCCTTTGGACCACGGATACAGAAACCCCTTGGGCCCTGGTATCTGCAAGTCAACGGATCGCTTCCATTTTGGTGACAGATTTTTCCTACGCTAATTCTAACCCTATCTGCTATCTTGGATTTTGCATTTGGGCCTCCCTGCCCCAGGAATAACCTGTTTAAAGTAATATTTTTAAAAGAAAAACCAGCTGATTGTCAGATTCGCCAGTTCCTGCTTCCAGCCGATCCTGCCGCCATTCCCTGGGCACCATGAAGACCTGCAGCTCGGGGGGTTTGCTTTGTGCTTGTCCCAAGGAATGCCACAAAGGCAGGCTGGCCATGCCTGGCCCAGGACGATTTGGATCTGCAGTTCGCCCCAACTCCAAGGATGGAGCTCTGTTCCCACCACAGTGGGACCCTTTTCCTTAGTGCTGGCTCTATGGATTTTCTCCTCAAATATTTCAAAGACTCTCCTGGAGTCTTTTTATGAACTCTGCCCAGTTTCATATGAACTTATCAAGGACTCTTTCCCCTTACCCTGAATACCTTATGAACTTATGAAATAAATGATTTCTTCTGAACTCTGGTGGGTGGAGGAATGGACACACACACACACACACACACACACACACACCATTTCTCTCTATGTATTTCCCTGCATGCCCCCCATATGAAATATCAAAATTAGAAGTAATGTTGCCTTGTTTCCAAGCTGGCAAATAGGAAAAAAGCTGTTTCCCCTGGCAAATATTTGAACAAAAGGTCATCCGCTTTGAATTGCATGAACTATGAGAATGTATACTTCTGGGGGTGCTCAGAGAATCGCATATTTCTACAGATTCACCCCTTCCCTTTGGGTGAAACCCAGCCAAAGTATCAGCCATGAACTCATCCTGTCAACAAAAGATTATCCCTGGGCTGGCTTCCTCGCCAGTCACAGATGTTTATTTGAAACCTCTAAACAATAAGCCATCAGGCTGGAAGGCATATTTGTCATCGCTTGGTGTATGAACACACATTAAGAAACTAATATCCACTCAAGGAATTTCCGTCTTCATTGTTTCCCGCTCAGCCCGCCTCCCTTGCTCTGGTTGGTCGAAATCCAGAAGCGGTGCTGGCTCTCTGGTTGGCTAAGGCGTGCTGGAAACGCTAGCACCTCCCAGCCAGCTGATGACACCAGCCAATCAGCGCAAAGCCAGCAAGGGGGCGGAGGGCAGGAAATGTAAATTTTGACAGCTCTGTATAACTTTTAAAAGGCATGTTTTCCAATGTAACCTTATGTCAGCCTTGCAGACATCAGGGATTGCGGCTTTCATCCTTCTCAGCTTGGACAAAATAAACTTGGTGGCGTTTCTTCAACCTTTGGTGAGATTCATTTTGGGAAAAAGGGAGATTGGGTGTTTCTAGCTCGCCAAAGTAGCAGATCCTCTTTCTTTTGATTCCTAGGGCTCCTGCCCCATCTGAGCAAAGCCTATCTAAATTCCTGTTCGAGATCACCAGTGGGTTCAGAGCGACAGACTGAGGTTCAAACTACTAGGCCACGCTTTCTGAATTCCTTCCCTCTTTTTTCCTGCCTACTTTTCTTTCTTCCTTTCTTCTCTTCCTTCCACTTCCTACCTACCTTCCCTTCCTGCTATTCTCTTTCCCTCCTGCCCTCTTTTTGTCCTACTTCCTTTTCTTTCTCCTTCCTTCCTTCCTTCCTTCCTCCTCTCCTCTCCTCCCTTCTTCCATTTTGGAGGGAGCAAGAATAGGGTGGAAAGGATCCCTTCCATTTTGAGGGGAGAAAGAGGAGAGGACGGATTTAAGAAGCAAGAAGAGTGTGGAGAGAATTCTCTCTGTTTTGGAAGGAGACAGAGAGAAGATAGGAAAATATCGGAAAGGACAGTTAAGGAGCAAGAAGAGGGTGGCAGTAGAGGCAGGGTGCAAATTGCGGTGGGACTTATGTTTGGGGACCCCCAACTTTGCCCATCCCAGAAGAACCTAAAAGAAGCCTTTCATGGTTGGAATCACTGGGTTGTTGCATGGCAGGCATCCTCAGAGGTTGTGACAACATCCTACAACAACCCAGGGAAGCTCCTTGTCAGGGCTCCTGGAATGGACTCGACTCTCACCTTTCACCACTCTTCTCAGAGAAGGGAATGGTTTCTTTTTTGATAACAGTTAATATTGTACCTTAATGCCATCCCCCTTCTCACAAACAATGCCATCCCCCTTCTCTGAATGGCGAAAGGCCTTTCCGAATACCTGAGCAGGAAAAGATGGCACTGAATTCCCTCAACTGAATGACCCTCAACTTATCTACAGCTCATAGCAAAATCCATCATTTTAAGTGTCCTAAACTTAACTTATACATATATAGAATCAAATGCACAAATGATTTTTTTTAAAAAAGAAAATCAACTATTTTAACATCAAATCTACATTCTAAATTAACACCAGCGACCCCAGCAGCTCTTCATTTAGGAGAGTGCTGTGGTCAACACTTGTCCCTCCTGCTTGTTTTGTTTTAAGAATTCCTGCAAATTTTGAGGTTTATCTGATCTTATGTTACCTCCAAAATGGTGCCATTTTGGATATGTAAGGAGGAAGAACTTAAATGACTCTTTGTATATAGAGCAGGGCTTTGGAATATGTAGGTCTCCATATTTGGCTCCCAGCATCCCAAATCTATGGTGACTGAGGCTGATTATAGTTATTTAATATTTACAGCATTTATATCTTTCTTTACCGCTCTTAGAGCCCTTTATGCAGCAATAAAAAGCCAAGCTGGTTCTTGTCCTCAGGCTTGCAGTCTAAAATGGAAAAAGGGGAAGGAAATTGAGAAATTAAAAGAGAGATGGACAACATCGGCAAGGCCAGATTCTACAAAATTTTCTTGGAACAGTTCTGTGTTCCTACCAATTGTAACACATACACGCACCATAACTGCCAAACTGTTATTAATCTACCATCATGCAAAGCACTGTTGCATGCCATCGGTTCTTGAGCAGGGCCAATTTGCCTGCAAGGAATGGATTCTCACCTGCCAGCATTCCCTAGTCACTCTCCTCTTGTGCCTGCTACACCTTGCCCTGCCTTTCCCCAGGCGCTAATGAGATTACCACTGTAACTGATTTACTCAATAAGTATGTTACCTAACCAGCCTGCGTATGGTAGCAGAGTTGACCTTTTCACAACGACACTCCTACACATCCTGAAGTTTTCTAAGAGGAGAAGGTGGCAGCGTTGGTGGCAGAGTTTGGAGGAGCCACCAACTCTGCATCTACAAGTCGTCTTCTGATTTGTCATCAAACTCTGACTCCTGGTGAAGACGCAATAACATGACTTAAGTTTCAGGGTACATTCATGTCCAATCCATGGGCAGTGATATTGTTATTAGGACCAAAAATGAACCGAAATGGGAGCATGAGCAAGTCTTGAGGATCCTCAGACACTTAAATTGATCAGGGATAGGCATGCTGTACTTCTTTGTCTTTTTTGTGTATTTTATATGAACACTAGAGATTAGGTACCCGGTGATGCCCAGATTAAGTCTTTTATAATGCTATTTATAAGAAATAGACATTGTTTGTTTTTTTATTGGTCCCAATAGAAAATACACAAGGATGTGGGTGAACTGCAACTTCCCACATTGTGGTTCAATTTCCCCCAAACATCACCAGTATTCAAAGTTGGCCATGTTGGATATGTGTTCCAGGTTTGGTCCAGATCCATCGTCGGTGGGGTTCACAGTATTCTCTAGATGTGAGTGAACTGTAACTCCCAATATTGTGGGTCAATTCCTCCCCAACCATGCCAGTGTCTAAAGATGGTCATGTTGGGCATGTATGCCACCTTTGATCCAGAGCCATCTTTAGTTGGGTTCACAATGATTTTTGATTATGAGTGAACTACAAGTCCCATCATTCAAAGTCAATTTCCCCACCCCCCAGTACAGTTGGTGATGGTGGTGATGTGTGCCGTGTTTGCTCCAGGTCCATTGTTGGTGGAGTTCACGATACTTTCTGGTTGTGGGTGAACTATAACTATCAAACACAAAAAGGACAGAGGCAGTAATACAAATATAAATATAAACTCTAATTGTAGTGGGCTAAAAGCCTAGTGTGATAAGTGCATCAATATATAAATACACATAAGTAACATACATCGAATCAGGGTCGCTATTACATACCGCAATAAGAGGATACAGAGGAGACGGGTGTGCGACTGGGAAAGGAAGAGCGTTCAGCGAATGTCCGTTGTGTGGACCAAAAAAGTTCTCCATCGCCTTTATGTACTGTATCATTGGACTTTTCTTATATGCAAATGCATTATTATTGCAGAAATGACTGTCCTGTGACGCTGTGTATTTGTCTCGTTGATTGTATTGTGTAACTGCAAAACACTATTTAGATTTAAAATGAACTTCAAATAGTCCTCTTTTCCCCCAGTTCAAATTGTTGACTACATAGGAAAGCGGTTCATTGTAAAATGTTCAAAGAGAGGGGGAAATGGTGGGTTACATACCTGTGACCATGTTTCTTCGAGTAGAACTCTGTGAATTCACACATGTGGAGTGTCTGTGCCTGCGCAGGTCCCAACGGAAACTTCCCAAGTTCAAAACTGCAAGTTTTGGCAGTAACCCTGCCCAATCCCCTCGCAGGGCATAAAAGGCACCCCGCGTGCAGACTCCGCAGTTCCTACGCTGCAAAGGCAACGAGAAAGGAGGAGGTTTGTAAGAGGGGAGGCCGGGTGGGACTGTGTCGAATCCTTTACCCTCTCGATCAAATGGGGTTGATGACTGTCAGCCTTACGTTTGTGCTGCCTTTACAACAACAGAGTTTGGATCAGGATGATGCTTGAGCCACTCCAGGCCTTCATCATCTGTGCGATACCAGGCCTCAATTCTTTTAGAGGTCAGAGGTATCGGTGATGGCACTTTCCAGGATGCTTGAATCACATCAAGCAAGTAAGGAAGAAATGGAAGAAGAGGAGCATCTGGAGCATCATTGTCCTGGTCTTCATCCTCAGATTTAAGAGGTGAAGAGGAGGACGGCATTGGTGGAGGTGGAGGATGAGAAGGTGGCAGTGGCAGCCGTTTCGGCGCCGAGGCCTGAAGTGATCTAACCATCCAGGAGGTTTGCCTTCCTTTTTCTGGTGTGGAGGTAGTTGGAAAGAGCTCTTGTCTGACAGAAGTCTGAGCAGGGGGAAGCTACTGGGCGACCTGAACTACGGTATCCACCGACTGTACTGAGTATTCCGGGAGCTCTTGAAGGACAGGCTAGGCAGGGTCCTCCACTGAAGAAGGTTGCAAAGGCCACAACGGTTGAGCCGGAGGAACCAGAGAGGAATGGCCAGACGAGGTGGCAGAGGAGGCCGTCGTGGTTTTCTTCAAGGACGTTGACAAAGAGGACCGGGGAAGAGCAGATGCTACCGAGCTCGTAGTCGAAGACTGTTGAGGCTGCATAGTCTCGGTCGTGAGAGTACATGGCTGCTTCAATTGCTTTGTCTTCCTCGAGGATTTTGACATTCCTGAACAAGGCTTTGCTGGTGGTTTTGCTGCTGTCGAGGTCGAGGGCTCAATCATGTTAGACGAAGGTCCTGCTGAAGTTGAGGGAGCCAGTTCGCTGGTAAAGAAGATATCTCAAGCGAGCAACCCTATTCTTCCTAGTTTGAGCTGTTAATGACTGGCAATGACAGCAGGAAGTTGTAATGTGGGCCTCACTGAGGCAAAGAAGGCACTTGGAGTGCTTGTCAGAGTCAGGAACCTTCTTGGAACACTGAGAGCAGTGTTTAAACCGCGTTGTCGACATAGCGAGGAAGTTCCGAAGCGAGCTTTGCGGTAGAAAAACAGGAACTGCGGAGTGTGCGCGCAATGAGCATTTTATGCCCTGCGAGGGGACTGGGCGGGGTTACCGCCAAAACTTGCAGTTTTAAACTTGGGAAGTTTTCATTAGGGCCTGCGCAGGCGCAGACACTCCACATGTGTGCACTCACAGAGTCCACGAAGAAAAATCAAAATTCCTCCAAGAAATGTACAGCTCTTATATTTAAAAAGGGATTTTGAACTATACATACAAGCATGCTGGACATCCTCTGGACACACATACTGTAATCATTCTGTTTGTTTTCCAGGCTTAATCACAGCAGGTTAACAACCAGTTGCAGTAAATCTTACCAATCAAAAGGTTGACAGTTCAAAGCCTGGGCTGGGGTGAGCTCCTGGCTTTTAACCCAGCTTCTGCCTACCTTGCAGTTTGAAAGCAAAATGTGAGTAGACAAATAGGTACCGGTTAAAGCCAGGAGATATTTAAAGCACCCATTTTATTTTTTTTATCATATCAGGAGCGAACCAGTTGCAATGTATTTTAAAATAACACAAAGTTTAAAAACTTGGCATTCTATTAAATGTCCTTTGACCAGTAGCTGGCCACTTGGAGTGCCTCAGGTATTGTTATACGAAGGTCCTCCATTGTGCATGTGGCAGGGCTCAGACTGCACTGTAATATTTATTTCTTTATTTATAACCTTTATATGCTGCCCTTCTCACTCCAAGGGGTGAGTCAGAGCAGCTTACAAGTTATATGTACATACAATATATTATATTATTAGCATAGCACAATATTAGCATTATATATTACTAAACCACTATACTGTAATATTATTAGTAATATTACATGTAATATGAAATATACAATTATATTATTATTAGTATTATATTGTATTACATTCTATTATCAATATATGTGGATACAATATATTATATTAGCACAGCATAATATTTGTATTATATATTACTATATTGTACTCTACCACTATACTGTAATATTATTAGTAATATTACATGTAATATAAAATATATAATTATTATATTGTATTATTATTATAATATTGTATTATTATTATTAGTAGTAGTACTATATTATATAATAGGTGGTCTGTGGTTTGCTCTTCTCCATACTTGCATGCTTTGGACTCCACTTTGTGACCCCATTTCTTAAGGTTGGCTCTGCACCTCATGGTGCCAGAGCGCAGTGTGTTCAGCGCCTTCCAAGTAATCTAGTTTTCTGTGTGCCCAGGAGGGAGTCTGTCATTTAGTATCTGCCATGGATTGGGGCACCCATAAGGAAATGTGAGAAAATGCCAGAAACTCTATCAAGGAGGAAGTTTATGAACAAAGCGGTTTGGCAGGGAAGATGGAGCAACAACACCCCCACCACCCCAGCCCCGTGGCTGGAACGGAGCATAAGCCTCCAAGATGCTGAAGACGGGAAACACCTATATGTACCTCTACTGTCTGTCTTGTCGGTGTATAAACGGCCGTATATGTGTTCTGTTATCCAGCCTGAGTCTCCTTTGGGGTGAAAGGACAGAATATAAATACTGTAAATAAATAAATCAATGTCCAAAATGAGTTTTTAAAACAATAACTTTTACACTTTGTAGGAAACCCAGGCCTTGTACATTTCAGATTAATTCCAGAAAAAACTCACAAGTAAAGTAATGCATATTTAAAGGGAAATATGAGACAGAGTTTTCCACACAACTTTTTTCTTTTAAAATCTATTGCCATTTATTTATTTTGCACAAAAATGTATAAATATGTTAACAGTTTTCTCTTAACTTAAAAAATTAAATAAAAACAACAGTAGATGAGAATCATCCCTAACAACCTCCCTCCCCTTCCTTGTAAGGCGAGGGATATTTAAACTTTTGCATTAGAACTGGAACTCTGGGGAAGAAAAGAACCCCTTAGATAAAAACATCACATAAAAAAGCCAACCCAACAATAATCCAAGAGTCAGGTGAACCTGGCAAAACACCCAAAGTGGGAAAATGTACCTTTACATAGCTTTCCTCTGAACTGTTTTCTAAATACAAGTTTACAATCTTTTTTCTTTTAATGCTCTTCAAAAGGCCTTGGTAATTTGTTCTTTCTGATTAAGAAAAATAGGCAATATTTTAAAAATCGAATGTACACTGTATACATTAGATACAAACGGTTTGGATACATATGGGTCTTCTTCTGTACATTGCAAAGGTTTCCCCAAAGTGAGTATTAAGAAACCCAGTCCTTCTCTGACTAGTCCTTCCAAGGGATTAGGCATGGGATTACTATTATTATTATTTTCAATTATAAATTTGATTTAAGGAAAAATATTTCTTCAATTTCATAGAAATTTTTATTATTATTTTTTAACCAGAACAAGACAAACTTTTGGAAGAACTTCAAAAATAGTAAAATATTCTCCAAGAACAGCCATCTGACCTATCTGATTCCTCCTTTTGAGTGCAACAGCAAACATTAGAAACGGGAACTTAGACTATAGACCTCTCTGATCCTACAGTTCAGAAGTCATAAAAATAACAGGATTTGCTTTAAACACTGTTTCAACAGCACACATTTTAAACCTGGTAATTTTCCTGTCTTTGTGATTTTTAATTTTAAACTACAAATGGAATGAAATCGGTTTCAAAAATGATTTCCTTGAAAGAATATTTCTTCTTACAGACAGAAAAATACATCAGAATTGGAACAGACAAGAGTGTAAACAACAACGGTGTGTGTTATATAGTATTTTGACATTTATGTCACTAGAGGACAAGCCTGTGCCAGTTGATAGGTCACTCAGACTTCAGGAATCGGTTCTCAAAGTGTCAAACTTCCCTCTAAATAAATGCTTCTCCCTTCACTTTGCTTCACGGTTATAAATGCTCATAAATGACTGTTGTATCTTGCTGTTCTCAGTTATTCATCAGACCTTTTCAAACCTTACTGCAAACTGGGTTCCTTCACTCTCAGTGACCACCAACCGAAATGGCAATATTTAAATGTTCCTACTTCACTTGCTTTCTGGGTTTTTCATGGATTTAGCCCCAGATCTGAAGAGCGAGAGGTATGTCATTAAATAGTTCTGAATAACACACTGGTGCCTTATAATTTAATAACCCCATAAATAAATTAAAAACAAAACAGCCAACAAACGGAAGAGGATCTCTAGACTTTTCATAACTCTATGGACAGGTTAACAAATGCATGAATGCAATCCACTTTATCCTGACAGACAGAAAACCCCACCATTTATAAACAATGAGAATGGGTTCTTATATGCAGCTACAGCCATTATGTGGTTTCCAAGGATAGGCCACGACAGCATTTTGCTTCCGAATGACAAGGATGTGCATTAAAAAGCTAAGACACTGACTTCTGTGATATGTCGTTCCATAACATCCAGCTACCAATTTAGCACATCTCTGAGGCTTTGATTCGCCCATTGTCCAAAATGCTTGTTGAAAGTGCTGGCATGCTCCACCTGGTATACTCCAGACAAAGAAGAAGCTTTCTGTGACTCCACAAGAAGCACATTGACTGCATGGGCTCTCAAAATATCACGATGATTGCAACTGGAACATATAGGCTAAGTTGAAGGTGACCACCAGTCAGGTGACTAAAGGATATTCATGATGGCGTTGTATAGCTGTGTGAGCACCACAAAGTGGACAGGAAGGCAGGAGCTACGATCCTGAGTTGCGGGGTTGCATGTGAGCCATGAGAGTGCATTGTACTGTTCCAAAACAAACCTAGAGAAGAAGAGAAATAAATAAATAAAGAGGCACATTGGTTTAGCAACTTAGTTGCTGGAGCCCAAAAAGGAGCGGCTTCTTCCTTTCCATAATCTGTGCTTTCCTAGATGTTTATGTTGAAATACATGAGCTTTTTTCTCCCATGCTCCAATGCAGAGAGCAGTTGCTCAAGCTACAGGTGAAGACCAGAAATTGGAGCTTGTGTGCCGCAGCCTTATCTGAAGAAATGTAGTGCTGGAATATGATAGCCAAAAGGTGTTTTCTCTAAGACATAATCCTGATGTAAATCTCTCCCTTGGCTCTAAAATAATACTTTAAGCCAATTGGAAAAACACCAGCAACACATGGGCTATCACTAAGGCTCAAAGAAGAACAATATCAGGTCCTCCCCAGTCTAGCTTAATCAGGAATCTTAGGGACTGCTTTTACTACACCCCTTTCTGGCTGCTAAGATGGGAGAGCTTTGCAGAAGTACGTAGCAGTGGTTTTCCATAATAATAATCATCATCATCATCATCTCAAAAGCAAGCTCAATGGAGGGAATACCATCAAGGCCATAAACACCTGGGCCATACCTGTCATAAGATACACTGCTGGCATCATAAACTGGACGTAGGCCGCGCTGGACAATTTGGACAGAAAGACAAGAAAACTTATGACCATTCATAATTCACTGCATCCTCGCAGTGATGTTGACTGGCTCTATCTGCCTAGAAGGTCTGGTGGCAGAGGATTCTTACAAGTCAAACAAGCAGTTGAAGAAGAAAAACATGCCCTGGCAGAATATGTCAAAGAAAGCCAAGAACCTGCTTTAATTGAAGTCAGTAATTGAAAACTTCTCAAAGCACAGCAGACAAAGAGTCAGTACAAGAAAACTGCACTCCAAACCAGAGCTGACAGCTGGCACAACAAAGTATTACATGGGCAGTTCCTTGACAAAATTGAAGGAAAAGTTGAAAAGGAGAAGACCTGGTGATGGCTCACAAATGGAACCCTGAAGAAGGAGACAGAAGGCCTGATTCTTGCAGCCCAGGAGCAAGACATCAGAACCAATGCCATTAAGGCCAGGATCGAAAAATCAGCTGATGACCCAAAATGCAGAATGTGCGAGGAAGCTGATGAAACTATGGACCATATCCTCAGCTGTTGCAAGAAAATCGCACAGATGGACTACAAAGACACAACTCTGTGGCCCAAATGATTCACTGGAACTTATGTCACAAAGACCAACTGCCAGCAGTAAAGAATTGGTGGGATCATAAACCCGCAAAGGTCATGGAAAATGAACATGCAAAAATACTGTGGGACTTTCGAATCCAGACTGACAAAGTTTTGGAACACAATACACCAGACATCACAATTGTGGAAAAGAAAAACGTCTGGATTATTGATGTTGCCATACCAGGTGACAGCTGCATTGAGGAAAAACAATAGGAAAAACTCAGCCGTTATCAAGACCTCAAAATCGAACTGCAAAGGCTCTGGCATAAACCAGTACAGGTGGTCCCAATGGTCATTGGCACACTGGGTGTCGTGCCAAATGATCTCAGCCAGCATTTGGAAACCATAAACATTGACAAAATCATGATCTGACAACTCCAAAAGGCCACCTTACTTGGATCTGCGCGCATCATTCAGAAATACATCTCACAGTCCTAGACGCTTGGGAAGTGTTTGACTCGTGATTTTTTAATACGAAATTCAGCATATAGATCTCATCTGCTGTGACATACTGTGGTTTTGTGTCAGTAAAATAATAATAATCATCATCATCATCATCATCAAACTGCAAAGACTCTGGCATAAACCAGTACAGGTGGTCCCAGTGGTAATCGGCACACTGGGTGCCGTGCCAAAAGATCTCAGCTGGCATTTGGAAACAATAAACATTGACAAAATCACAATCTGTCAACTGCAAAAGGCCACCTTACTTGGATCTGTGCACATCATTCAAAAATAGACAGTTGGGAAGTGTTCAACTTGTGATTTTGTGATACAAAATCCAGGATATATATCTCGTTTGCTGTGAATAATAATGATGACGATGATGATGATCCCCTCCTTTCTACTCTGTACACAACACCTATCTCAAAGGTCTCCTGAATAGGCCAATAGGCTCCTTCAAATTGAATTGTGTGCAGAAGGTTGGTCAAAGCCCAAATTCAAAGTCTTGAGGGAGAACAACGGAAATACAAAACTTAAAGAGTGTTTACCTCAAGACATCTGATGTGGTTTTTGAGTCCAAAGGATGGAGTGAGTTCCGAGGAGGGAGGAATTCGTCCATCTGTGCAACAGAGATGTGATGATGTAGTGATGCCTGTTCAGGGAAAGACAGGCGTCATGCCATGGGACAGCAGTTTCCTCAACCGTTCAAGATGAGCACTATATAAGCAAAGAACCACCCTGGATTCAGCAAACCAATATCCCAGAGTGATCTGCTTGAAAGGTATCTTCAAACAACTTTCCCACCGCATAGTGGGGAAAGTGGACTCCATCTGCCTCAGACCACATGAGAAGGGGTTACAAATAGAGATGCAACCCAGAGTGTCTTGAAGGAAGGGTGTGTAGGTGGACATAAATGCAAGAAATCAAAACAGGTGTTTACTTTTGCTTATATATCTTCACCAAAAATTGTCCTGCTTCCATTTAGAACTGCCTGACATTAAGTCACGCCATTGATCCATTTAGCCCAGTGTTATCTATTCAAAAATAGTGATGTGAGTCTCAAGTAGAGGCTCCCTCTCAACCCTGCTACCTGATATCCTTTTAAACTAGAGATGCCAGGGATTGAACTGGAGATTGTCCGTGTACAGTCCGCTATCAAGCTTTCCTTAGACTTCACCCCACAGAAACCATCAAGAGACAAGGTTTATGTGAGTGTCCCAACCATAACTCAAACACTTCCCTGAGCCCAGCTCTCTATAGCAGCAGGCATATGCAAAACCGTTGCAAATGAGTGAGTAGGCATGGAGGCTGACTCTGTTGCCGATAGGAGAAGGCTGCATTCAGGCGACAGATGCCACCAAAGAAGAGATTTCCTTTTCCCTGCCAGATACAAGAGGCTCAACAAACCTTCAGAAAGAGGGGGCATTGGTTCTGAGCGTGTGGACAAGAGGACCAGAACCACTGAGGAAGATTCTCAGCTCTGGCAGTGGAGACAAAGTACCCCAGCGCAAGAGGCTGCTGCTTGAGTTCTTCGGGAGCTTCTCGGGAGAGGAGACGATCCCCTTGGCTCTGTAGAAACAAGAAGGAAAAAGTAAATACAAGCTAGACATCAAATCAAAGACCAAGGGACAGGGCAATGGGGTGGCAGGGAGGGCACTCTGCTTTGGTTTTGGAGCATCCCCATTGGAAGTTTCTTACAGATAGAGAAGGTGGCGGCAGTTGACCTTGGCCTCTCTTCAAATCTTCTTGTGCTCCTTGCTCTTGTTGGGTTCCCGCCTATCTCAAGAGATGATTCTCACCTATCTCAAGATACAACTAAAAGATAACCTTTCTTTGCTAATTGTGTATGACACTTGTCAGTAGACAACAGATGTCAATACTTGTGTACTACAACACATTGATATAGGAGCAAACATAGTTCCCTCAAGCCAATCAACATTTAACAAAAGATTGGGCTGCAGATTTAATGGATTGTTTTTGTTATTATGCAGAGTATGCTACTGTATGGAATGTACATCATGTTTCATTTTGATGGTAGCAGCTAAGAGACAAATCTTACCACTCAGAATAGTTAGATCAAACGTTGGTAAACATTTCAGTAGTGCAGTGAATTGGACTAAACTCTCGATGGTGAGCGGGTTCTGTCAGTTTTATTAATAAGGAAATAGAGATATAAATCATGACTGTAGAAGGAGAAGAGATGATGATGCCAACAGGGAGGTGTAACCCTGTACATTTTGTCTTGCCAAAAAACTAACAATCCACAACTTCACACATTTATTTATGGCAAAAGAAAGGCATCAGTTTGATGATTAGGGCAGTTCAGAAAAATAGATTTGTGGGAAGGGGGAAGGATTTTTCAAGAATAGCGGTATTGTCAGGATATGCAATCCTGAAATTCTTGCATGGAAAATAAACAATGAGCAAGACACAACAAAGGATCTTGCAAAATTTTAAAGAAGCCCCCTGCTTTTCTACAACAGACTGAACACAGCTTCTCCACAGGAAATGATTACTTTTCTTGAGACAAAGACCAACTAGAACCTGAGCTACGATGTTCCAGATTAATCAGCTTTACTTTTTCTATAATGATTAGAAATACTTGTATCGACCATTATGTTACCAATACCCATATAAAAATCAAGTGAAAAGAACATCATACAATAATCATAGTGTGTAGATCAGTTCTAGGAGAGGTGGCTAATAAATATATTAGCAGTAGAAGCAGTAGTATTGGTTCTGCTGGTAATACACCAGAAGTCTTTATTTCTAAAAATCCCCAAGTGAATTTTGTGCAATTTATTGACTTCACAAAGCCGCTTAGAAAGCAACTTGTGCAAGTTCCTGAGACCTAAGGAAGTAGTGTAGCAGTTTAGCACCACCAAATCTAAAAGGCCCACTAAAAGTACCCTGCTTAACTAATGCCTTTATTCACAAAGCACCATGGCTTTGGCTGGTTGAAAATTCAATGGCAGGCCAAGGAAGCAAGACTCATTTGCAAACTGCAGCAATCAATTACAAGGTCCATGGATGAAGGGGTGCCCTTCCTTGACCCAAGGAAAACGATCACACGCTGCTGCTTTTGTAAGAACAAAAATTACATCTCAATTACCAGCTTCGTGTTAATGGTTAAACGAGTCAGGCATTCAAGGCATTCACACAGCGGAGGCCTCCTCGGGTTACCAAACTCCCTGACTACCCATCTCATTTGTAGTTGAATTGCCATGAAGTGTTGCAAATAATCTTTCAAAATGGCTATGATTTGGTAGAGACAACAAACACTCTATGCGGTTGATAACTTTGAGTACTTTTTAGAAGGGAAGCCTGCAATATTCAAGGATGGCAGATTCACAATCCTATACGTTTTAAGAAACAAAGAGTGCCCAATGGAAGATGGAAGATATTTAGGGTCCCTAGAGATTGCCTGCATCCTCCAATAAGACTTTTTATCATGACAACTGACAGTGTCTGTTTTCTCCATTCACTGTCACACAGTGCCAAGCAGGACTGCAGCAGGTTTGTATTTCCAAATCAAAAGGAAACCTATACATTAGACACCTTTAAGGAAGTACTGGAAACCTTGGAAAAGGGGATTATCTGCTCTGCTTTGGAACCTAGACATTCATTTTATTCTGAGTGGGAAAAAGGAAACAGATGTATGATATTAATCAGAAACATAGTATCAGAAGTTCTACATCAAGTTTATTGTCCCTTTTATCTTTCAAGAGCAAATGAAGCAACAATATTTTCTTTTTTTCTTTTTTGAGAGGACTCTAAACATCAAGCTGCTGCCATTTGGTTCTGTGAGTTTGCCAAGGGAAGGATGATGGGCATACATAATAGCCCCATGAAGTGTAACCTACCATACACATTTCAAGTGAGGAACTCTGCTAAACACTTCCAACATTATGCTAAACCGTTTAACTAAAAAAAAACAACAACCCCCAACCTCTTTCCTTTTTGGAATTAACAAAATTAATTGAACACGTTCAATAAGCTTTGATACTGAAACTGCCTTCTTAAAAGCCACTTTACAGAACACTGCTGAGCTGGAGACTGAGGAAAGAAGACCTACAGAACATTTTAGCACCTGGAGAATTTCTGTTCCAAAACATTAAGAATTGCCTAGATGGAAGCAAAAGGCACTTACCCGACTATGCTGGAAAGATGGGCCTACTCCAATACCAGGAGAGCAAGGGGAAGGGACAGGAGATGAAGTTGGAGATGAATGAAGATTCCCGGTCATTAGGATCCCAATGTCATTATCCATATCTTCCGGGAATGGAAGGTCAAACATGTCATCTCAAAAGGGAGGGAAGAACAAAAGAAAAGATCAGTAATGTTATTTTTTGTGATTCAGATTATCTTGGAAACGGCTCACTAAGGCCCCTTCTACACTGCCACATAATCCAGGTTATCAAAGCGGAAAATCCACATTATCTGATTTGAACTGGATTAGCTTAGTGTACACTGCCATATAACCCAGTTTAAATCAGATAGTGTGGATTTTATTCAGCTGTGTAGAAAGGGCCTGAGACTTACTGTGAAGGGGCCAATCTTAACAGACAAAACAAAAGCTCACGTGACTTCCTTGTTGGTTAAAAACTGGATCCCTTACTCCTCCTATTGATTCATTTCCTGATATAGCTCTAAGACCACGTAGAAAGAGAGCCACTGCTATGGATTTCTCCTTCTCCACAGACACCAATAGACTTAAGACCATAATGTGACATTCTCTGCCAACAAAGAGCCATTCCTGGATGGGATTTACTTTTTAAAAAATCAGATCCAGTTGGACCTAATCTAGACCCCAGATTCAAATCAATATGTAGAAATCAGGTCTGCTGGTATTCTTCTTGGCAGACAACGGGAGACCAAGACATTTAGTTTTTCTGTGTGTTTCTTCACACACCTCCATGAATTTGGTTGGGAAATTAAAAGACAAAACTCAGAAAGACCAAGCTCAGGTAACAACCAAAGCCTCCTCACAGCTCTTTCAACAACACACTACTAAGAGTGTAGTAAACGAAAGAAGAGATGCAAGAGATATTGATGTCAGTGACCAAACACAATACCTTACTGCAGCTGCAGGAAGGTGGTGAGATTTTTCCTATATCTCAAGATTTACCCAAATTGCTTTAGACTCTTAATGAATTGATATGAAACAATCTAATCCTTAGACAAATTCTTTCAAATGCAACTGATGTGACTCAAGATTTGGCTGAATCAGTTGCATGGCCTTATATTCGAGAGTTGGTGCTTATGAAACTGTAACATCTGCATGCTAAGCCTCAGTCTGATTAAATTCAATGGGATCACGATTACTCATCTGATTTCTTAGTTGCTCGTCTGATTTCTCAGTTGTTTCCAGTTTTCAAATCAAATTGTCTGGAAATGGAAGAAATTGGCTTAACAGACTTTTCAGCTAGGACCATGCAATCAATTTGCCCGAATAACAATCAGGCTGATTGGAACTGATTTGTATGTGGTCTGGATTTGATTGCCTCGTTTCAGTTCTAGAGTGGAAAAAGCACAATCCAAAACACTTTGGATTGATCCAGACATTCAAAATAAGTGGGAAAAAGCCAGACAGTGCCTCTTCAGTATGGCCACATAAAGAAACACCAAGGTAACATGAGTAGGAAGAGAGCTGTTAGACTTGACGAACAATCAAGCTCTATTGTGGAGTCTGGGGCAACAAAATCATCAGCATTCTCCAAGCACACCACTTCCTGGGAAGAATTATGTGAGGTTGAATGGACTGTCTACCTTTTCCAGCATCTCTTCATGTGTTAACTAAGTATGAAAGAGCTTTGATGAGGAATAGATGGTTGCTGTTGGTCACCTGAATTGGTCTCCCTGAATTTCCTTTTGTCTTACTCAACAGTCTGGCTCAATCTTTTCTTTCCATTACTTGTTAATTTGCATGTGTAATGAATCTGTGTTTAAGCAGCAAAATACATTCTGTCCCACCTCACAATTTCCCCTACTTTTTTTTTGAACTTATGTGTTAGATGAAAGGCAATCTTAAATCACAACAAACAAGACACAACTTTGCATGGGAGACTATTTCATGGACGTACCCAGCAGGGAATTGGACTGGATGGCCCTTGTGGTTTCTTCCATCTCTACAATTCTATGATTCTATGTTATGGTTCTGTGCTTTTTAAATGTGATAGCATTTTTTAATTTTACAATGCAAATGGGGAGGACTTGTGACCTTATAAAACAGCACTACAAAAGCCATTATAGTAGAGTCTCGCTTATCCAACCTTCACTCATCCATCGTTCTGTATTATCCAGCGCAGTCTGCCTCCCGCCCGGATCCACAGCTGTTAAATTTGTAAATACAGTAATTACTACATAACATTACAGTTTATTGAACTGCTTTTTCTCTCGAGTTGCTGTAAAACATGATATTTTGAGCCGGAGAGATAGCACAGTGGTAAGAACAGCTGTGCTTGCAATCTGAAGGTTGCAAGTTCGATTCCCGAGCTGGCTGGGACACCCAGCTGTGAGCCCTGTCCACTGTTCACCCAGCAGTTCGAAAACTGTGATTAGATGAACTGGGAACCTGCCAAAAGCGGGGGAGGATTCTTTTCAGTAAGGACTTCACAACACCTGAATAAATAAAGATCGGCTGTCGGAAAGTGGAATGCGGAACAGAGGAACAGAGGCCCTCCGTCATGAGGATGAAGCAACAGCACCCCCTTGTGACGTAATGACGCACCCTGTGACACAGCCAGAAGAAATCCTTCAAAATTTGTATGTGTTGTATTGTAACTGTATGTGTTCCGGCAGGGATTGTCTGCCGTATGTGTGATGTAATCCGCTTTGAGTCCGCTTCGGGGTGAGAAGAGCGGAATATAAATAAAGTGTATTATTATTATTAATTTGTAAAATCCTAAAGTAATTTGACATTTTATAGGCTTTTCCTTAATCCCTCCTTATTATCCAACATTTTCACTTATCCAATCTTCTGCTGGCCCATTTATGTTGGATAAGCGAGACTCTACTGTACTTGGGTCCTTAACCTATCAGGTGCATTTTAGGTATAAGAGCAAATATTAAACCAGGGCTGAGCCAAAACTACTTACTCCTTTATATTCTCTTCTCTCCCTAAAACTGACTTTTAAAAAAACAGGCTTTTTGCAGCTCTCTTCTCAGAATCCCCATTTCTTTTTGGACTAGACTTATGCAGGCCTTCAAATGAAGTACATTAAGAACATCATGTAGCTCCACAAAATATTGGACAGAAATACATAAAGAAATTCAAAAAAATTTAAAAATAAACTTTAAGAAAAAAACGGAATATTATCTTTTGTGAATCACGGACACAGACTTAATATTAGATAAAAATTCAGATAAATTGTTCATATATATGACAACGGCAGCAAGAATAGTCTTTGCCAGACTCTGGAAAATGGAAGAAATTCCCGAAATAGAAGAATGGAAAATGAAAGTGAGGGAAATCAGAGACCTGGATAAATTAACTTTTTTGTTGAGGAAGTACTCGGGCAATCCGATTAAAGAGACAAATTGGGAACTTTTCCAAGATTATGAAAAATTAAGAAGAGAAAATGAATAATAATTAAGAAATTGCAATTTTATTTACAATGAAATATAAGTAATGTAAGCTTGAAATGGAAGTCAATGATTTTATATGTATATTTTTCCCCTTTTCCCCCTAAAAATGGGATTTTTAAACCTTTTTTACCTTTATTTCTCTTCTACTTTTCTTAACTTTCCTATCATCTTTATTGTTCTCACTCTTTCTATGTATCTTAAATAAACAATAAAAATTATTGCAAAAAAAGAACATCATATAGCTGTGTATGTGGCTTTTCGGGCAATCTTCCTGTGTTACTTCAGATGACTTTATGCATTATGTGCGTAAATTCACATATTTGTTTCCGTTCCATATCACGGCTGGAACAGAAGTTGGCAGCAGTAAACTCTTCCTCCATAACCAGTATATTTTCCAATTTGGAGTTGAATTGGATAAAGAATGTCTTAATAGTTGGTAAACAGTTCTGCCCTTTCCAAAGCATACGAAGTGGGGAATCAAAACTGGTGGCTATATCATGACCAAAAAAGAATAACTGCAGCCAAGACCATGCCGGATATTTTCACTGCCACCTTTTCTAAAACCTTTCTTTTTCCTTCCCCTCCAAGAAGTTTTGGTCCTTCCTCCTCTTCCAAACAGAGCAACAGAGGTGTTTTAATTATTAATCAAGGAGCAAGAGTTGAGAAAATTAAATCTAACACCCTTTTGGGACTATTACTCCAATTAGCATGCAAAACCCTAAAGGGCAGGTTAATGCCAGTTAAATATTTGGAACTGCTGTGTTCAGAAGGGAGTCACGAACTGTAAAAGGGTATCAACCTATATGTATTAAGGGGAGGTGTTGCCTGTGAGGCCATTTAAATTCCAGGAGCAAATCAAAAGCAGGCTCCTTAATTCAATAAGGTCTCCTTCATACTTCAACTCAGTTCCTAGTAAAATAACCTCCATTTTTCAAGCTCCTTGATCCAGAGTAGTTTGGAAAATCCCTAACAAAAGAAGATTTTGTGGAGTAAGCGAATTCAATTTTGAAGCTGTTGTATCAATCCAACAAGGAACCACTTTTTCATAGCCACTTTGGAGATAAATAATTATAAAGAACCTTATCCATGCTCTGCTTGAGAAAATGGTCTTAACTCAACAATAACTCTGTGGCCTTTATCTGCTGAACATTTTCTGGTTCTATTCTATCTAGTAGAGAAACACTGGGTTCTTCCTTTCTTGTCCCATGGGTCTTTTAGTGGTTTTCCACTAACTTTTATTCCCTTATTACATTTCCAATCATTATGTTTCTTCTCATCATCGATCTTAGTATTAGGAGCCATGGTGGTGCAATGGGTTAAACCCTTGTGCCAGCTGAACTGCTGACTTGAGGGCCGGCAGTTCAAATCCACAAGACGGGGTGAGCTTCCATCTGTCAGCTCCAGCTTCCCATGCAGGGACATGAGAGAAACCTCCCACGGGATGGTAACACATCAGAGTGTCCCCGGGGCACGTCTCTGCAGACAGCCAATTCTCTCACACCAGAAGCAACTTGCAGTATCTCAAGTCACTTCTGACATGATAAAAAAATCTTAGTATTATAGTATTGAAGTAGTAAAGACTTTTATCATTTCAGTGCTATTATAGAAAAAAAACAGGAAAATTTAATAGAAAATTAGAAATATAAGGTAAAAAATAATGGATGAAATATGGAACATTGATACTGGTGGAGGAGAAGGTGCTGATTCATGGAGGGAAGAGCAAGAAACCAAAGTACATCATATCTCGAGCAGAGAAGCTGTGGATAAGAAACATGGAGCTTGGGGTCATGTAACAATCAGCAATAAACGAAGAAGCAGGCTCAATTGAAGTGTACAGCCCGCTATTGCTTTGTTTTGCATCCTAAACAAGAAGAACATACAGCTAAAGGATCGAGTTAACAGAAAAGGGAGATCCAATCTCCAGAGGACACCTCACAGTCAATGCCAAAAGAAGTTTCCATTTTCAATGTCACAATTCTCCTGTCCTTAAATACAAAGGACTTACCACTGACACAATGCAGAAACATTTTGACCTCACATTATAGGACCAGACAGGACAGAATCAAACTTAGAAAAGTGACCTTTAGGACTAAAACCTTCAGAATTCCCCAGACAAGATGCTCCCATTGGCTATGCTGCCAATGATGGGTGTTGAAATCCAAAAAGTAACTTTTTCAAACTCACCCTTACCTTTAACTTAGTAACTGACTTACCATTATTGGGGCTGAACCCATCCTCATTAGGATAATTTGCTGGGGCAACCTGGATGGTTGCAGAGGTGGGAAAGACTAAGATGTGTGTGCAAGAGGCATCCTGCGGTGTATTCAGCTGGGATGACTGCAAATTGAGAGCAGTGCTGCGACCAAAGACAGATCCCATGGTGACAGCATCTTTGAAGGGAAGCAAAGGAAAGTTACCATGTGTCAAACTGATTAAGGCATAATCAAAAATAGAGTGAGTAAAGACATGAACTTTGGACAAGTAATATTAGTACTAGGCACAAATGGGAATGGGCTCTAAACATTCATTCTCCCAGAGGTCTGAAACTATGACCAGTAGCCTTGGACCTTCAAAATGCAGCCTTGCTGGAAACCAGCTGCTAATTTGCCTGTCTGCCAACTATGTTTTGGTCTTTGAATTTCATGGAAACTATCTAGACCAGGGCTGTCCAACTGGAGGCCCGGGGGCCGTATACGCCCCCCCAGCCTCTTCCCTCCGGCCCCCTAAGCTTTTTAATAAAAAATAAAAATTGAAAAATAAAATAAATAATATTTTTTAAAAAAAAACCTACTTCCGGATTCGGTGCAAGTATTGCGAGAATACGCAATCCACACGGGATTTCGCTGTCAACACGAGATCATGCCGGCGTTGACAGCGAAATCCCGTGTAGATTGCGTATTCTTGCGATACTCTTCGGCTACTCTACTCCTGGATCCTGCGCATTTGGAAAAGGTAGGCCGAAGCAGGGGGCTCCTCAGGGGGCTCCTCATTCCCTCCCCCCATCTCCCCTCATGTATTAAATATAAAATTAAATATATTTAAAGATGAAATAAGGGGAGATGGGATACATTAAGGGGGGAAGGGAGGATGGAATTAAATATATTTAATATTAAATTAAAATAAGGGGAGAGGGGAGGATAGAATTAAATATATTTAATATTAAATTAAAATAAGGGGAGAGGGGAGGATGGAATTAAATATATTTAATATTAAATTAAAATAAGGGGAGAGGGGAGGATGGAATTAAATATATTTAATATTAAATAAAAATAAGGGGAGAGGGGAGGATGGAATTAAATATATTTAATATTAAATTAAAATAATTTAATATTTTATCCCTGCATTTTATCTCAGTAAAAGATTATATTTGACTGTATGGACTGTATGGATGCCCCTTTTGAATGCCCACTCTGCATTTTATCTCAGTAAAAGATTATATTTGACTGTATGGATGCCCCTTTTGAATGCCCATCCTGCATTTTATCTCAGTAAAAGATTATATTTGACTGTATGGATGCCCCTTTTGAATGCCCACCCTGCATTTTATCTCAGTAAAAGATTATATTTGACTGTATGCATGCAGGGGCGGGGTGGGGGCGGAGCCAGGGGAGAGGGTGGAGCCAGGGGCGGGGAGGGGGCGGAGCCGGAGCCGGGGAGGGGGTGGAGCCGGGGGTGGGGGCAGGTCCCCCAGGTCACCAGTGACCGGAATTCAGGCCCCTGGGCCGATAGAAGTTGGACAGCCCTGATCTAGACCATTCCCCAACTTCTTGAAATCTTAACCCTAACCAAGTTAACCAGTTTCACCTTGCGTCACCAACCAGAAGTCTCTGACATTTTGAGGATGCCCAGGAGGGACATCTGGTTGGATCCAGGGTAAAGTCCCGTTAGACAAGCCCTCAGACTGCAAATAATGAACTGCAGAGCAATGAAGGAGGGCTTTCTTCTTCCCACCTCAAGACTGTACCATCTCACAGTGTTCATCATACAATATGAGTCCTTCAACATATGCCATAGATACACCAAGAAGCAAAGTAAGTGTTATTTGGAACACAAAACAAGACATAGCAAACAGGCGGGGATACTAGTGCAGGTAGCATTATTGGCAGACAGTTGTGCCTACATTACCTGGCATCACAACAAATGACCCCTGGGGTTCTATAGCCACCAAACAGGCACTGAGAATTGAAGGTGAGTCGGTCGAGGAGATGCCACACATTCGACACACCTCCTTCAACTGCTTGCTGATTGTCTGCAGTGAACTCTCGCCAAGCAGGATGCTCCAATCTGAAAAAAGAAAGCACAAGAGGAAAATGCAGCTGGTCACTTGGAGATTATTTTGTCATTCAAAATATAAACTTCAGAACTGTTTAATCTCTCTCTTGGCGAGGGACCCCACATTTAACGTATCCCACATTTAAAATGATAAACAGTTAATCGATAAAACACATAAAACAGTATACAAATTAAAAACATATAAGGTGCATAGTTCCATTCATTAAAGCACCACCAACAGACGGCCACCCAGTCTTTGTATTAGTAGTAGCAGCAGTAATAATAATAATAATACTAATAATGCTGTTGCTTAAAGCGCAAATAAATGCTCATGGGCTGTAATACCTTTCAGCTCCCCATGGCCTAGGCGTCCAAGTCGGCCAATCACAACTCTCCAAGGTAGTGATGACATTTGGATGATCCCTGTGCACCATTCCCACAGCTTCTGCAAGCCAATTTTATGGGGAGAAACTTTGCTTCTCTTTGATCTATGGCAGAACAAAGGACAGCAAAAATATTCTTACACTGGGGTATTCCGCTGTTCTTCAATGGAATCTGATTAAATAGACAATTCTATTTACTTATTTATTTGTGGTATTTGTATACCGCCCTTCTCAACCCCGAAGGGGACTCTGGGCAGTTCAGTGTTGGCAACAATTCAATTCCATCAATAAAAAACAGTATAAAACTTCAAAATTGACTCTTCCCTGATAAAACATTAAACATTATTAAACACGGCACATAAAATAACATCACATACTTGATTATCCACACTGTAGCATGTGGCTGGGGAAAGTGTAGCCTATTAGCCACACCTTTCATTGGCCACCACGAGTCCCTTCAGGAAACCCCCAAAGGTTTCCAATTGAATACATGGGTTTGGAAAATGCAGCACATGGACCCCATTTGGGACCTTCATGCCCTGCAGAGAACTCCCAACTCCCTCATTTAAAAAACAACTAATGACCCACTGATAAGTTGACCCAGGTTTTATGGAGTGATTTTCTTTACTAAAATTTCTGAGTATGTAGGGTATTTGTAAAGCATTGAAGGGGACTTGCCCACCCTGACAGACTAGAATCTGAAAATAATGGGAGCCCTGGATCATAAGATGGATTAGATTCCAGTTCTTTGAAGTGAAAAAGAGGGGAATGAAAGGGAAACGGGCATGGTTTCACATGGGCTAAGCTAACAAAAATGCTTCTGTACTGTCTT
Organism: Anolis apletophallus; assembly: GCA_030556195.1. NCBI lineage: Eukaryota > Metazoa > Chordata > Lepidosauria > Squamata > Anolidae > Anolis > Anolis apletophallus. The sequence continues at coordinate 74,313,727 of JARBWK010000011.1, forward strand.
GGTCTTCCTCCAAAAGAATAAGTTGACACTGTGAATGTTACATGGTATATTTTGGTATATTATGATACCAAGAGACTGATGAATGAATTATATGGCAAGAACTGGGGTATTGTTGTTTACCTTGCAGGAGGCAGTACACAACCAAGTGATGCTTAGAAGCCAAAACTTCTATTGCATTTCTAGCCTTGTGGACTTTTCCCATTAAACAGGCTTTGCAGTAGTGAGTTGGCAACTTTGGCAAGCTATATTTTCACATGTGCAAATGAAAATTAGAATTTATGAAGAGGCCTTAAACTGAGTCTGAGATGAGTTATCAATTACATATTGAACTTTCTTTTCCAACTGGCAATGATCTAAAATAAATGAAAATGTCAAGGACTAGACCTGAAACGTTTTCATGCTGCCAGTGGGCTAGCTTTCTAACCTACCTGTTTGGCAGATAAATATTGATCACACAGGTATCCAGCAACTCGCCATGGATGTCAGTGCAGGAAGCCAGGAGCCAGCGTTGATCATGAGACAAACAATAACCGACAAAAAGCACATTGCATTTCTGGCTGGGTTCTCCAAATGTCTCCCCCAACTCCGTCTGTTTGTCCTTGATGGGAGCCAGTATAAATGGTGGAGAGTACATCTGAATGGGGCTGGGCCACTGTAGAAAGAAGACAACACGTACAGATTTTAGAAATAATAGTATGAGAAGTAGCCGGTGTAAACGATAATGTAACTCTTTTACAGGCACAACTTGTATCAAGCTATCTAGGTGAAGCAGAAATGGCAGGCAACTGTTGTATACTCCCAGGATTCAAGGTGCAAACAGTTCAAGATCTACATGCAGAAGCTACTTCATGGAAGCTCCTGACTGTAAGAAGTTACTTGAACCTACTAAGAATGAGCATGCAGCCTGCGTGCTCCATACCCTATCTTAATTCAGTAATTCGGAGGGAGAAGAAGAAGATACAGGAACAGCTCCACAACACTTACATCCAGCCTGACTGCAGTTGCTTTGGCCTTGGAGGGAGAGAAGAGGCCTTATCTGCTGGACTATCTCCCCCCAGGCTACCACTTTCTTCATTTTGTGTCATGGCTTCAATTAGATTGTAAGCCTGGGGGCACTTTGTTCTTTCTCTTGTAAAGTGCCATGTATAGCAATGGTGTTACATAAATAGATGATGTTGATGATGATGACAACAATAATGATGCACTTGCAAAAACTCTAGCTAGCATTTTTTTTATCGATCTAAGAGAGCTGAAAGGACAGAATCAGAAAATCTCATGTGTTTGCCTCAGAAGCCTTAAGATATTTAGTAACACCAAAATAATCCTTGTGTATTGAGGAAATCAAAATGGGGAATGCATCCCACTGACCTCTGCAAATTCAGCTGTTTCACACATAGAAACAGGTTTGGTAGCATAAGTAGTTTGGTTTTCTCAAGCAATGATGTCCAGCTGTGTGGATTATTTCCTCTGCCCTATTTGTCCTTCACAGCAACGTAAGTTGCAAAAGGTCATGTGGATTCAGTGCAAATCTCTGAATTACTGAATTCGGAGCCCCTGGTGGCACAATAGGTTAAACCCTTGTGCCAGCAGGACTGAAGACTGACAGGTTGGAAGTTCGAATCTGGGGAGAGCATGGATGAGCTCCCTCTGTTAGCTCTAGTTCCCCATGCGGGAACATGAGAGAAGCCTCCCACAAGGATAGTAAAACATCAAAACATCCAGGTGTCCCCTGGGCAACGTCCCTGCAGACAGCCAATTCCCTCACACCAGAAGTGACTTGCAGTTTCTTAAGTCGCTCCTGACATGGGAAAAAAGTGCAAATCTCTGCTTGTTGGAGAGACACCCAGACATCCCTGGACTTCTGTGGGTTGAACTGTTTTTACCTCAGGGTTATTGAGAGTTGTCTCAGTGTTGGCAGCTGGCCCAAAGCCTGTCAGAGACTTAATGTGGTTCTGGGTGGGCAGTGGACGTCGGCACTGGCAGTAGGCGGAGAACGCCCTCTCCATTGGCGCCCCCTTGCAGTGGGGGAGAGGCTTGCGTACCCTAGTGAAGTTGTGAGCTATGCTGGCGGTGGCATAATAGCCGGCGGTAGGGCCTCCCATACCAGACAGGTCACAACCGAAGGGTCTGACAAAGAGTGTCAATGGGCAGGATGGGCTCTCTAGCCTTTTGGCAACCATCCTAAGAGAAGGAAAACTCTGATTTCAAACCCGGGCAGATGGTGCTCGTCTAACCCTGTAAGGTCAACCATCTAAGAGAAGGAAACTCGAACCAAACCTACGACCTGAGGACCTCGCTGCCACCGTCCAAGCTTGCTAGGCCCTGGCAGATGAACCTTTGGTTTAAAGGGTGAGGCCAGTTCTGTGCACGCTGCGCTCCACCAGAAAAATCCATTGCACAGGCTCGAAGGACACATCCAACTTCCGAAAAAGCCCTGTAGCGATAGGCGAGGGCGAAAGCGGTAGGTGTAAAGATGCACTGGAAGCCGCAGACCCAACCCTGCATGCAGGCGGTTCAGGACTTTGGTCGCTCGAGACTGACCCGGGAGATGACAGTCTTGTTCGGCAGCATCCTGAGCGACCAAGCAGCCTTTTTAAGGAGAGCACTGCTTGCTCCGTATGGAGAGGGCCTAGAAAAGGTGGCCTAACAGCTCATCCCCGTCTACCTGGTTGGCTAGCCGCGGCCAGCGGGCATCTTCCGATGCGGTCGAACAAAGACAAAGAAACAAAGGCCAACACCTGCCTGCAAAGGTGCAAATAGACTGACACTTGCATGCTGGAACATCAGAACCATGCAAGATTCTGCAGATAGTGGACGTCCTGAGCGTCGTTCTGCTCTAATAGCCCATGAACTATCACGGCTTAACATTGACATCGCTGCTCTTAGTGAAGTTCGTCTCCATGAGGAAGGCAGCCTTAAAGAACACGGTGCCGGCTACACACTCTACTGGTCTGGCAAACCCAAAACTGAGAAACATCTTTCAGGAGTAGGCTTTATGATTAAAAACTCCATCGCCTCTAAACTCGAGACGTTGCCGACAGGTCACTCTGATCGCATTATCTCCTTACGCCTCCCACATGCTGTTCTCTTCAGTATATATGCCCCAACTATGCAAGCTGACCCTGTGGAGAAAGACAAATTCTACTCAGACCTCGCCACCTCATACAAAAGGTCCCTGCAGAAGATAAAATCAGTATCCTTGGTGATTTCAATGCCAGAGTAGGAAAAAACTTTGAAGCCTGGAAGGTGTATTAGGCAAGCACGGTGTTGGAAACTGTAATGATAATGGGCGCCTTCTGCTAGAGTTTTGTGCAGAACAGCAGCTGACTATTACAAACACCATCTTTCAGCAGAAAGATAGGTTGAAGACCACCTGGATGCAAACCCGATCCAAGCAGTGGCACCTCATTGACTATGTTTTAGTGCGCCAGAGAAACATTCGTGATGTCCGTCATACTCGAGTGATGCCCAGTGCAGAATGTCAAACAGACCATCGCCTTGTAAGATGTAAACTAAATCTACACCTTAAGCTCAAACCTAAGAGGGTGGCATCTTAAAGAGGAGACTCCAAGTCAACAGTCTTCAACAGGCTGTTGTGAGAGACAACTTCAGGTAAATCTGCAAGCAAAACTTGAAGTCCACCCTACAGATTCTTCTCCTACAGCGCTCTGGCAACACATCAAAAACAGTATCCTGCAGTCTGCTGAAGAATCCCTAGGATTCTCCCTTAAGAAAAACCAAGACTGGTTTGATGAAAACAACCAAGAGATCCAGGAGCTGTTGGCAAAGAGAACCACTCACCTGGCATTCCTCGCCCAGCCATCTTGCCATGTCAGAAAGGCAGCCTTTTGTCTCGCATGTAGTAAACTCAACAAAAACTCAGAGACACTCAGAACACGTGGTGGATTGATTTATCAGAAAAGACACAACGCTGTGCAGATCTCGGTGATCACAGAGGTTTTTATGAAGCTCTCAAAGCAGTGTTTGGACCTACTTATCAGGTCCAAAGCCCCTTATACAGTACAGATGGTCAAACACTAATTACTGATAAAACCTCCATCCTGAACCGATGGGCTGAACATTTTCAGGGTCTCTTTAATGCCAGCCGAGTAGTCCAAGGTTCAGCTATCAACACATGATACAACAACCAATGAAAAATGAACTGGACACAGCTCCCACTCTGGAAGAGACCATTGAGGCCATACAGCAGTTGAAAAATGGCAAGGCAGCCGGGATCGATGGAATCCCACCTGAAGCTTGGAAACAGGGAGGTCATGTACTGCATGCTAAATTCCACGAGCTCCTTGTGAGTTGCTGGGAAAAAGGTGAACTGCCATCAGATCTCCGAGATGCAGTTATCATCACCCTGTATAAGAAAAAGGGAACAAAATCCGATTGCTCAAACTATCGAGGTATAACACTGCTCTCCATTGCTGGAAAAATCCTTGCAAGGATACTCCTGAACAGATTAGTTCCGGCTATTGCAGAAGAACTTCTCCCTGAAAGCCAATGCGGCTTCAGAGCAAATAGGAGCACCTGAGGGCTCGCACTAAGACTCTAAACTATCTAGTCCGTGAGCTACTTTTTGCTGACGATGCTGCCCTTGTCGCCCATTCAGAAGCAGCCCTGCAGCGCCTCACATCCTGCTTTGCAACAGCTGCAGAGCTGTTTGGGCTGGAAGTCAGCCTGAAGAAAACAGAAGTCCTCTACCAGCCCGCACCACAGGAAGAACACCACCATCCTCACGTCAGCATAGGCACATCTGTGCTTAAGTCCGTTCAGCAGTTCACCTACCTGGGAAGCATCATCTCTTCAGACGCCAAGATTGACAAAGAGATAGATCACAGATTATCAAAGGCATATAGTGCATTCGGAAGGCTTCACAAAAGAGTCTGGAGCAACAAGCACCTGAGACAAAGCACCAAAATCAGTGTGTACAGAGCTATCATACTGTCCATTCTCCTCTATGGGTCTGAAACATGGGTCACCTATCGCCAACACCTACGACTCCTCGGCGCTTTCATCAGCGCTGTCTTCGCACAATCCTAAATATACACTGGACCGACTATGTGACGAATGTTGCTGTCCTTGAGCAAGCAGGGATCACCAGCATTGAGGCCATGCTATTGAGAACACAGCTGCGCTGGGCAGGACACGTCTCTAGGATGGAGGACCACCGCCTCCCAAAGATACTACTCTACGGTGAACTCGCCACGGGTCAGCGCAAGAGCGCCCCAAAAAGAGATATAAGGACTCCCTGAAACAACATCTCAGGCTTGGCCAGATTGATCACCAACAATGGTCCACCCTGGCCTCACATCGGGAGGCATGGAGAAGCACTATCCACAATGCTGCGGCCTCTTTCGAGAAGACACGCCGAATGGGTCTCGAAGAGAAACGACAACGCAGAAAAAGAACCGCAACTTGGAAAAAACATCACCCAAGGAGACTTTCTGCTGCGCTTTCTGCAACCGAACTTGCCTATCTCAGATTGGCCTTTTTAGTCATCAACGCGCTTGTAAAAAGCGTGGGATGAGTCCTTCCTGAATCTTCGTTCGCGAAGTAATGCCGAGAGAGAGAACAAACAGAAGACACCATGAGAAAGCTGTGTCTGGGCATTTCAAAGTATAGGTAGGGATTCAAGATGATGGAACTGCTCTTACACAAAAGCATGAAATAAGTGTATACAGAGGGAAAGCTGGATGTCAAGAACAAACTTGTTAGGCTTTGCTGAGCGGCAGAGGCAGGCAGGGGGTGAGAACTCTACTTTAGAACTTCGGCCAGCCTCACCAAACATAACTGGGCATGGCCCCCACATGACCCAAGAAGCCAGCAGCAGATAAAACAGCCATCACTGGCCCTCTGTCCTACCCTGTCTTGCAGACATGCAGTGGGTGGTGTTTGTATTAGAGCCTAGAGGTTTTTTTTGGATTTGGGTAGTTTTACCACTGCATTTTGCAAGGGCTTCTTGGGTCTTGGATGGTCTTTTTGGGTTCAGGTGGGTTGGATTATTTTAGTTTGGGTCTGGGTTCTGGGTCGAGGCAAGGCCTGTGGACGAGACAAGCTTGAAGCTCTGGGTTTAAGTGCAATCCTACTATGGTACGCCAATCAGTAAGATCTTCACACTATAGGACTTTTACCAACATGGATAGAGACACCTCACCATCACAAGAAAAAAAAAACACCCCATCTGACTCCCCAAGGACCTCATACCACAGTTTGTACCCCCCCCCCCCACACACACAAAGACATGGGTTGCATTCTTGTGCCTAAACAGTATCCACAGGACTCCTTAATTGTGGGGATCTGGGAATCTCTGTGAGGACATAAAGAATGGGGGTGGATGGTATGGGGAGTGAATTGGGAGGGGATATGGTAACTAGATCCATATAGGTCCTTTTTAACTTGTGGCATTGTGCAATATAGTAATTTTAATTCAACCAACACCTTGCACACTCTGACTCAGACACTACCTCAGCCCTGTTGACTTGTAAATGCCTTTTTACATTTAATGTTTTAACTGTTTGCTATTATTAGATTTAGTAAACATGTACTAAATGTTTGATTTATATATTTAAATTTCTAATTTTGTTATTTTTGAGTTCTATAAGTACGCCTGATGTTGTTTATTTTATTGTTTATGAACTGTTATGCTATGCCAGCACTGAATGTTTGCCAATTTTCTGTTGTAAACAGCCCTGAGTCCCCTTGGGGAGATAAGGCAGCATAATAATAATAATTATTATTATTATTATTATATTCTTGGGCCAGAAGCCTTTCATTTTTAAATAGGTTCACTTTTATCTGTGATTCCAAAGTCCAGGGGTGTATCCCATTCATATATGGGGGTCTTACTGTACTTAATATTAAAGCAAATGGGATTAGCTCAATAACTTCATTTCAATTGTTCTACAGGACCACAGTGTGGATGCCCTATGCGAAGCTTAGTGTATGTATGCACTGTACCCTATTTATGGCATATGCACTGTGCCATAAATGTAACTTCCATTCCAAAGTGACAATAAATCCATAAAATATACATAGTTCCTGAAGTATCAGTACAAACTGTGCTCCCAGAAAGTAGCTCAAGAAAGAAAATATGCTGTGCTCAAATGATCGCGTATTGTTGCCTTGTCTTCTGCTGGCAAAACTCCATGTGCTTAAAAAACAAACTACAAACGTATGGACATAAATAAGACACATTAAGAGCTGGCAAGACCACTTCTTGACTGAAAACCTAAGAATAGTATTGGCCTCTAGGAACACAAAGCTCTCCCCTGGAGACACATGCTGATGCAACTCTGATGCAACCAAGGAAGGAATACCTGGAGAATGAAAGAATTCCTCATGTGTTCAGGAAGGCTGTCCACCATCTCTGTGTAACATCGCATGAGACCCAAGAGCCAGAGGTTGGTGGAGGCAGATTCCTCTTCTGCAGTGTAGGTGAAGGGATCTATCATATAAATAACAACAGCCGGAGGATAGGCATGACCATCTACAGACTCGGGCTCAAGGGAAACTCCCATTCTTTCCCTTTCTGCAGTGCTGTAAAAAAAAAGATGGCATTAAATGTTTACTAAAAACTTATGTATGGTGACATGAAGCCATCAATCAATGAATTACATTGGAGAGGCGGGAAATATTATTATTATTATTATTATTATTATTATTATGTTACATATACCCAAGCCTACTGAAATCAATGGTCATGAGTAAGCTTAATTATGTGTTGGGATGTGGTTAACATGGTGAAAAATCTCTATTGTCCCTTTTAATATACTGAGACAATCTACAATGTCAAACACACCATCACTGGATTTACCTTTCCATCCCTTCTTGATTCTGTTGACATGAGTTGTATCCTACTTCGGCATCGCCTCCTGAGACTGAACTTCCTTTGGATCTCTCTGTGGGATTTACCCCAGAAGCTAGGTTCTGACCTTGAGGTAGGCCACTACTGATCCCAGATGAAGAGGTAGTGCTTGCCTGTTTAATACTAGGTGCTAAGGAGGATGCTGAAAACCACGGCAATGTAGACCCCGAGGCCAAAGAGCTGCTCACTGAGAGGTTCGTGGTCCTAGAGCTAGGCGTCGATGTGAAAGAACTGCCCACTGGGGGAGGCCCAGGCACAGCAAAAGGGGTCGAGTGGGAGGGGACCATTGATCGCCCAGGTTTTGTTCGTTCCTGGCTCAATGCCGTAGTCTGTTTAGGTGGGATCAGCAGGCTGCTATCAAGTTGCAAAGTTGCTAAGTAAGGTGCTGAAAGAACACAGATGGTCAGAGATTAGATGGCTCTGAAGAGAAAGCCTTGAACATTCTTTTTAAAAGAAGACTGAAAAAAATGAGACTTTTAATATATCAGCTCAACAAATCAAGTACTTTGGCAATGTTCCTGCAGAGTGACAAGTAGAAGCAAACACAGACTTAAGCTGTTATTGACATTTATAGGGTCAGGAGAGTATACAGTTGTAGGTTACCAACTTTACCCAATGCTCCAAGAACTGGTGTATTCTTGTGTCAGCACCCAGAATGCCAAGCCTACCTGTTCTTCTCGTGTTACCCAAGGAACAGAACACTCTCAATTAATTCATTAGTTTATAGACTAATGACTGCTGAGACCCATGCCCAGCAAAGGTCCTCCAGTATGAGTCTATGGTTAACTTTCTACAGTCATGCTGGAGGAGCTAGAGATGTTTAGAACAGTTCCCTAGGAATCTCTAGGTTCTCCAATGGGATCCTGTGTTCAGCTCCCAGCAGACATTGACCATACAACCATGTTAGAATACACAGAAATTCTTAAAGAGGTATCTTCTCAGGTAAAAAAGCATTTTTTTGCAGTTTTTCACTTTCACAATCCTGTATCCCTAATGCCAGTGAATGTGGAGGGCTGACTGTACAAGGCAAATATTTTGTGCAACCATTAAAACTACTCATCAGAACCCTTCTCAAAGTATATTATTGCTAGGTTACATACCTGTGACCGTCTTTCTTCGAGTGGTGCTCTGTAAATTTACACCTGGAGTGACTGCGCCTGCGTGGGCACCAATGGAAACCTTCCCATTTAAAATTTTCAAGTTTTGGCGGTAACTCCGCCCAGTCCCGCGCATACACTCCCCAATTCCTGCATCCCAAGGCAATGAGAAGGGAGGAGGTTTGTGAGAGGGGAGGCTGGGCGGGTTTGTGTGAAGAGCTAAATAAACACACTGGAACAGTATGATATAAATCATGATAAGTAATATTTGCAGAAGTGTTGGCTGTATCACATAAATTACATACTATACAGAATATGAACCATACAGAATACACAAATGTGTTAGTGAATACATGCAACAACACACAAGGCGCACTAACAGAGAGGGTTCCTACCCGTAGATGCAAAGTCCAGACCCACAATGTCGAAATAATAACGAAAGTTCAATGTAGATTCAAATTCAAAGGCGACTGGAACCAATAATGCAATAGTTGATGGAGTATTCCACATAGGGTGAGGACCCAAGTTTGTAAATCCCCAATGGGATGTAGTGGCCAGAAAGCCGCTATAGAGCATCAAACCACTTCGTGGAATGCAAACGGAGACGGGTGCGGCTGCTGAAGCGACCAGCCGCTTGCCAGGCGGCGAACTGATCCGGGAAATCCGAACGGGGACAGTCGCGGCCGGGGAGACACCACCACTATAAACGGGCCAGTTTGCATTCCACGGAGCGGAATGGAATCAGGGGAGAAGATTGCCCTGGTGGAATCGACAATGACTGCACCGAAGAGGCAGCTGATGATGCCGTGGTAACCACATTCGACGATGTCGAGGAAGAAGATGGCAGCAATGGCTTCTTCTTCGGCGGTTGGGCTGCAGCCGGCCTTTCCAAAGACTTTCCCAGAGTCGGCGGGACCAAGGTTGATGGTACCGCAGCTCTACAGGACTCCTCGTGCGCCCTCTTGAATGTGATGCGCACGGCTGTGGAGGAAGATGGAGTCGCCACAGTCGACCTCATGGAGCGACCTGAATGAGCGGACGCCATGGAACTGGTGCACGAGCGTCGGGCCTGCACGGTTTCCGTAGTCAACGTGCAGGGCTGTTTGGACTCTGTCTGTCTCGAGGCCCTCGACGCCGTTGACACCGTTGAGCATGGCTTCAGGGGCGGTTTCTTTCCCACTGGAGCTGAGCACGCCGGTGGAGCTGCCGAGGTGGTCGGCACATCAGAGTCTGCTGAGGTTGCCCTCGTCGCTGTAGACACTGAAGGGACAGCCGTCACCATCGGTGCAGAAGAGGCCAAAGCCTGGTTGTACAACAAGGAACGAAGTTGATGAGCCCAGTTCTTTTGAGATTGTGCCATCAAAGCCTGGCAGTGGCGGCACGAAGCGGCGATATTTGCCTTGCTAAGGCAAAGAAGGCACTTGGCGTGCTTGTCGGAGTCCGGGATCTTTCTCGAACGAAGCACGCAGTGCTTGAAGCAAGTCGTGGACATAATCAGGAAAGTTCCGATGCGAGCCTTGCGGCAGAATCAAAGGAATTGGGAAGTGTACGCGTGGAGCGCCTTATATGCCCTGCCCGGGACTGGGCAGGGTTGCCACCAAAACTTTAAAATTTTAAACTGGGAAGGTTTCAGTTGGTGTCCGCGCAGGCGCAGTCACTCCACATGTATGTATTCACAGACACCACGAAGAAAAAACTCATATTCCCAGGTCAATCTTAGGGAGAGGCTTAACTACAGGTTGGTTCCCAAGTTAAGGAGATTTGTCAAACACAACACACATCTGCTGAAAATAGGAAACCTTTGCATACGTACCTAGGTGATGACGACACACTTGCGCATAAAGTTTGAGCTTGGAATGATTGTCAGTATCATCACTACCCCAGGGTGTACTGAACCAGTCGCTCACCACCTCATCTGTCAGTTTCTGGGCAGCCGTCTTTCCCACCTGCATGATCCCATCGTGCAACACTTTACAGATGGGCTTATGCTGCCCAAGCCGACACATCTAGAGGCACAAGGACGTAAACTGACTACAGTAGCACAAAACATGCAAAAGTTACAGCTTTATAGCTACACATATCTAGAGGTCCATATGTCTTCTTTGCAACCAATATAAAAATAGTTTTACTTTTAGTTTAATGGCAGTTGTGCATCTTTCTGCTTCTGTACCATTCTTTTCAATGGGACTCAGGCACTCTAAATTCTCTCTGGATGAAACAATAGAAGAGTATTCCAATAAAATCAGAGGCTTTCTGTCTCCCAAATGCCTGCAACTGAGAGGACACTAACTGAATGTGTGTGTTTTTGTATACTTCACCTCTTAATCATTACTGCTTCCTAGTGGATAATTAAAATACTACTAGAGAAACAGGCAGACGTTTCTGAGAATGAGTAAGAAAGTCAATGAACTAGCGATATCAATTTGAGTATCAGACCCATATTTAACACTTAACTTTACATACAAACATAAACTGAAATCCCCTCCACAATGTAACATTGATTTTGCACAGTCACAAATAAATTATACAATGCTGGACTAATAACCAGAATTATTCAATGCAGGCAAGTACCAGCTATCATTCTGTTTCATAAAAAGTATCTATGGATAAGGTACACCATTGGGTACAATGAAAACAAGGGAATTTTTTGCTAGAGCTTCTTCTACAATGCAATTGCAGGAGGGACATCATATCCTAATCCTGGGGACTGCCTACCTCATATACAGTGCTTAAGTCCCTGAAGAAAGTTTTGGCTCCATTAAGCAAGGCCTCATTTTCTGGACACACCACAATATAGGCAATGTTTTGATGACCACCATATGGATCCAATAGTAGCCTCTCCCAAAAAGGCAAGGAGAATGGAGAGATTGTCAGGAAGTCCTTGTCGTAACCCACCAGCAATGTGGGGATGGGAAGAGGCTCGGGAGATTCCTCTGAACCTGAATGAAAACAACAATTACAGAGCTTTGATCATAGACTGATATCAGATACCATAAGCTGGACTTTCTATGAGTTTTTATTATATGAATAATGAAAACTGTGTCAATTTAGACAGAGCTCAATTTTCCACAAGTCAAATGGATAACATTACTTCTTACTTCTGAAACCTTAAGAATTTTATGGCTGTGAAAATGCAATTATTCTCCCAAAGAATACAATCCCTGTTTAATGCAGCCAATGCACTGCATGCTGATTGTATGACCATCACAAGAACCAACCGGATCATTTCTGATGAGGATCACAGTTTTGAATCCCACATCTGCACTATCTTGGGATCTTTAAAAAAAATCCTTGGAAACTTGCAATGTTCTGGACTAGTGCAAAGCAAAGCTAATGTATATGAACACGTTGATCATACCACGTCCAGCCATTTTATGGAACTGCTGCCAAGTGAGGGGTCCTTGAACATGCTGGATGGTCTCCCAGGTCCTGCCGGTCCGTTTCTTCTGGATGGCGTCCTGTAGAACGGGCTGGAGAGAAAGGAGCATGCGCACCACGTCCTGGGAGGATAGAGTGCTGATGTCCAGAACTGCAAAACAGCAATACAACTGGAGTCACTCATGGAGTCAGCTCCATTGCCCATTGTCTCTAGTGTATGATGATTATGGTGATGTTTATTTATACCCCACTTTTTCTCTCCATAAAGGAGACTCAAAGCGCCTTACATTAAAAGCATTTCAATACAATTTAAAATCCAAAAATATACAAACATTAAAATAGGAATAAACATCAGTAGCATTAATTACAACTTAACAGTTAAAATTCTTAAAACAGATTTAAAATATATTCAAAGCATCCCCCGACTTGAACTTAAAAACATTCCTCTTTAAAAGCCTGCCTGAATGGAAGTGTATATGTTAACCAGCTGGCCAGCTCATGGTATCACATGTGTTTGATCTGTTTGCTTCCATGAAAATGCTGTTGAAAAATAAACAGCAGCTGCCTGTTCATGCTGGGACAGAGAGCAACATACCTGATTTTGAACAGTATGTTGTGCAATATTGGCAAGGGATCGACAATCTTTTCCACTCCCTGTCATCTGATCCTTTTAACTGGAAATACTGGAAATATAACCTCAGACCTAAGCTGAGCTGTTCCCTTCAAATATTTTGAATGATTTTTTTTATTACAGTCACAGACCAGGAGTTTAAAATATTTAAAGTTTTAAAAAAGGTAAATGTTTTCCCCTGTCATTAAGTCCAGTTGTGTCCGACTATGGGGGTTGGTGCTCATAATAATTATCATCATCATCATCTTTATTTGTACCCCGCCACCATCTCCCCAATAGGGACTCGGGCAGCTTACATGAGGCCGAGCCCGACAACACAACAACAAAGTAAAATCAAACATAAAACATAAGCTACAAAATACTACAACCAATTAAAAAAATACCATTAAATAAAACCATTCAGGACAAAAAACAGTGAGTGGGCTGCATGTACAGATTAAAATAGAAAAGGGATAAAAACAGGGGATGAGATAACAGTGGTGCGAATAATTTGTGAGGGAGAAAACTCTTTCAAACTGGGGTCGAACAAAAGAACCTTCATGTAAAGGGGGGGGGAGGTGTGCACTCAGAGCAAATATTGAGGGTAAATGATAGCATGATTATATAATTAATCTCCAAAAGCACTGCGGAAGAGCCAGGTCTTAAGATTCTTCTTAAAACTTTCTAAAGTGGGGGCTCGCCTTATCTCACCAGGCAGTGCATTCCATAGACGGGAGGCCACTGAGGAAAAAGCTCTCTCCCTTGTTCCTTATCTCCATTTCTAAGCCGAAGAGCCGGCATTGTCCGTAGACACCTCCAAGGTCATGTGGCCGGCATGACTGCATGGAGCGCCGTTACCTTCCCGCTGGAGTGGTACCTATTAATCTACTCACATTTGCATGTTTTTGAACTGCTCACACCGCTCCCCGGATTCGAACCTGCAACCTTTCGGTCAACAAGTTTAGTAGCACAGCGGTTTAACCCCTGCGCGACCGGGGGCTCCAAAATAATTAAAATAGAGTTTTTAAAATAACATTAAAACCAGAAATTGAAAGCATTACAAGCAGAAAGTCCAAATATTTTGGCAATTCTTTCTCACGCATTTCTTAGAATTTGTATGAATTCTGTTTTGCTCATATGTGTTTCCCATTATACACTGGAATAGCATCACACCCCAGCATCCCGAACATTTTCCCAAATAAAAAGGAAAACAATACCATTACTGTGAGGCCAAGAGTGAATCGTAGCACTTCGGACAAGAGTTTCATCCACTTTCCCACCGATAGGATTATCCACATACTGCCTGCCTTGTTCCAGGGCATTGAAGCACTCAACCCAGGAATCATTGCTTTCGGCCCGAACTCTGTCATAGTTCCAGTTTGTGTATGGGAGTGTTTGCCGGCTATTCGGAGACATATAGTATAAGCAGTTCAGTGAGGCGAAAGGCTGCGTGTGCTGACTCTGAAGGAGGAGGAGGAGGTTAACAGGGAGTTCCTGAACCTTCTTGAATCCCTCTCCCAGCTGAGGCATTACGGGGGACTGACTCATCATCAACCTCCTCTCTGCAATTTGGCCAATGTCTGATGTCTTGCCAAAAATATCCAATTCATCCTCGATGAACAGCCCAGAGTTGTACCCTAGTTTGCGGTTCACGATTGCACTAAATCCACAAGTACACCGATACTGGTCTTCGTTTGATGAATCCGGGATATACAGCCCCACGTCAGCCCCCTTGATATTCATGTTGCATGCGCAAATGCAGCAGCTGTCAAAATTGCTGTCTTTGAAGATGTTCAACACTGAGTCGGAAAGAATAAGTGTGACGTACAGGCTATGGGCCTCTAGAATGGGTTGGACAGTTGCTGGCTCCACGGAATTAAGGGGCCGGGTGGTAGAGGGGGTCGACACCGGCGAACCTTGGTCCGTGCTGTCATATTTCACAGATCCTTGCCCACTGGCAGTGCCCCCACCTCGAGGTGTCCTTGGGGTCCTAGGTGTGCGCGGCGTAGGCACGGAGAAGCGAGGAGTGGCTGGGGAAGGCAGAACCCCTGCTCCACCGTTGCTGGCTGGGGCCACACTGTTTAGTGTCACAGGAGTGCTCATCTGGGGGGTGTTCATCTGAAGATAGTCTTGATCTGCTAGGCTCCCAACACTGGGTATGTTGCTATAAGAAGATAAGGGGGGTGTATATATTGATATCATTCCAATGTTTAAACACAAAGGTGGGCTACAAACCAACCCACCCTCTAACTGAGGTCAAGTAATGAACACAGCACGTCACAGAAGGCCTCACAGGTCTTTAAACTGTATTGACTTTTGCTGATTGTCTGAGAAAGGACAGGAAAAGTATACCACGTGGGGAAAAAAGTATCTGCTGCACTGTAATGAAGTCAGTATTAGCCTTGGTAGATTTTCAAAGACAAAACAACATTCTAGATTTATGGACAGACAAAGAGACAAATTATTCATGAAGGAAACAAAGAGAATCGAATGTATTGGATGAGGGGCACATTCCCAGGATATTGATACATCAATCGCAATGCACTGCAATTGGGTGATTGAGGAAATGAGAAATGTTCAAGACATAGTATGTAGAAAAATGGTTCTCACCCTGTGGGTCTCCAGATGTTTTGACCTTCAACTCCCTGAAATCCTAACAGCTGGTAAACTGGCTGGGGTTTCTGGGAGTTGTAGGCCAAAACATCTGGGGACCCACGGCTTGAGAACCACTGCTGTAGAGGGTAAAGGCATACAAAGGCATACAGGGGTCCCTTACTGCCTAAAGCCCATTTACTATAATAGAAAATGGGAGAAGAGGTGCAAAGGGAATGCTTCATAGAATCATAAATTCTTCGTTCAGCAAGATTTACAAACACTATGTTTTTAATAGCTGAAAAAAGGGAATAAAAATGCTTTTTAAAACTGACTTCTGTCCATAAGGATTTTATTCAACTACAAGTAAATTTTCTAAACTAGTAGAATTTGAGTATTTTCTGCGACTTGCCCACTGGCAAGGAATGTGTGTAGTTTCTTACTTTGGGCCTCAACTTGGCATCGAAACAGGTCTCTTGCCATCAAAACAAGTTATCATTTTCCAACACACATGTGGTCATGGACTTTCACAGAGAGAGCCCCGTAATCATTCTTACTCAGATTGCTAATAAAAACACTTTTCTCAAAATGGGCCCATTTACAGCAATCATTTCCTTGATGGAGTGGAAACCTGCAGACATACTGCTTTGGCATCCATTTTCAGGCTAAAATATTCATTTGGAACCCCCATTCTGCCAGCTATTTGAGAAGGAAGTGCTGTGCAACCTGATTCACTGGAATAATTTCCTTGTTATCTCTTAACAGACTTGAGTAGCATTCAAAAGAAAGGAAGAAAGCCATGCTCAAGACGCTTAAACACAGTGAACGCCACAGAGAAGCAATAAAAGGTGACCTATAAATCTTGATTAGCAATCACTTGTTTGGCCGACACCTGCAGTAATAGTCTTTGTTCTAATTGGATTACACTGGAAATATAAGATTGTTATCCTAATAAATACCTGCAATTAATAATCAGCAAAGGTATCAGAAGATAGTTACTGTAACCAACAACAACAGCAAAACCCAACCCAGGAATTCAATTGCTGTCCAAATAGTGTCAAGGACATCATCATTCTTTCTTTTTGATGACAATTCCTTTAAGAGCCCAGTATTTTCTGTGCAGAAAATAGTACTTTTCTGCAGAAACACTTTCTGATAAGAAAACAGTGTTTCTCAGGCAGAAAATGCTGTTTGTGTAGGGCACCATCACTTGTGAATCAAATATTCCTTCCATTCCTTTTAAGCAGGAATGACCAAAGCACCCACTCTTAAAAATGTGTTGTCGAAGGATTTCATGGCCGGAATCACTGAGTTGCTATATAACCATGTTCCAGGAGTATTCTCTGCTGACGTTTCGCCCACAGAAAGGAGGAAACCATGAAAATGAACAAAATCTGTCTACCAGTATTAAAAACTCTAAAATCAGGATAGTAAATAAAGAGCAACACTCAAAAAACAGGGGAATTCCAGACAAGAATCAATCAGGGCCAGGCTAACACCTTCCAACAAAGGACTCCCAGGCAGCAGGCAGCCAAGCTTTGAAGCTACAAGGCCATTCAATGCTAATCAAGGTGGCCAATTGCAACATTTAAATTGGCCTCCAGCAGACAAGAGTTCTTTCTCCTACCCTGGACATTGTTCCACAGATATATAAACCTCTGAGGATGCCTGCCATAGATGTGGGTAAAACGTTAGGAGAGAATGCTTTCTGGAACATGGCCATACAGCCTGGAAAACTCACAGCAAACCACCCACTCCTATCGTTTGTCTTCTTTTGTTGAAAATGAAATACAGAATGAACTTCAAATGACTACAATGATGACTGAAAATGTTTAACACCACTGAAATGATGTCTGATCACTTTAGCATAATTATTAATTAACACTATGAAATAGGCATTTGTCAAATTCATTATAAGCAAAGCAAAGATCCAGGGTAAGTGGTAAAGCTGATGAATGTTAACACAGTAAACACATTAAATCTGTTTCCTTTAAGAATATATAAACACACACACTGATGTCTGTTTCTATTGCTGTACTTACGTATAACCATCCCGGATGAATGTAGTGTTAGGTGGTAAAGTTTTGGGAGGAAGAGCCCAGGATGGCCGATAGATACAGGCCTCTGGAATCTTCAGAGGTTGCAGGCACTGGCTTGGGAGCATTTTCAAAGGCGCAAATGCAGAGGAGCCCAAAAAGGGCTGAAAGGTTGACATCTTATACACAAAGGACAAATCCTGTAAATCCAAGCAAGTGCATTGCTACTGTTATAGGGCTAATCAAGTCCATTATATATCTTATGTGAATGCGTATAAGAGAATGAATAATCACATAACTTCTCTGTCTTCAAAAAGAGCAGACCCTTTTCTAGCTCTCTCTTGTTTCAGAATGTGTCTCCCTTTCACCTTCTCCAAACAGGAGTGGCTAATAATGGTCAGCAGGAGTGAAGAAACACTCAGTCAACCATATTTGCTGGACTTAGGAGTGCAGAACCTCTGTGAAAGTGGGAAAATCATGAGAAAAAAACGCCCACTTTTAAACTTCAGGGAACACTCTAGGTCCTCCAGCACAACTCAGTGATCAAAGTCCAGTGGAAGGTAACCCCAGAGTTGCACTGAAGGGCCCAGAGTCCTGGAGAGAGATCATATTAATCAAATCTGTGAATAATCAAACCCAAAAATATGGTGGGCTGACTGTACATTGTTTCTATCTTAGATAGCATATAAAGATAGTGATTTCAACGGCTATAGAGTATACAGCAACATGGCTACAGGAACAAAGATGGAACAAACAAGGATAGGGCAAACAGAGAACTGGCTCCTTCCCACAGCAATACCCCAGTTATGCTATTCTGAGCCTATCAATTACAAAAAACACTCAGAGTGAAATGTGATTAGAACAATTTCCTTGCTTATCCTATCCAAATCATATTACAGTTCTACAATGTTCATAGTTTTGACTTACTACCTTTATTTCTTCTGGTTTAGGGCTGCCTAATCCATCTTCCACTTCAATTTTAAACTCTGTGAGTTGATTTGTAGTCATGTTGAAGGCTGGACTTTCCAACATCCCTAGTGTAGTCAGTGTCTCTGAGCCAATCCCATCTTTATAACACATCACTGGAGAAAAAGCAGGGTGCTGCTCCAAGGATGGTGGAGTAGGAAACATCCTCTGCAGGTCAGCCACTGCTAGAGGAGACAATTCAATATTGACAAATTACAAAATAGGCCTTCTGTGATACTCAAACTACAGAACAACGAGGAGTCAAAATTAAAAGACCAGAAAGAAACCAAACTCATAGCTAGTTTCAGAATATGTTTCAATAAAGTTTACCCACAGAAGGGTCAAATCCCATGGAGAGCCCACATTCATGTGATACAGGACATTTCCCACCAACATTTTTGAAGAAAATAACAAGTTGGTTATCTGTACCTGATTCTTCATTTAGTCATCTGTGAACTCTCATACATGGGTTGTTCTGCACCTACACAGAACTACTCAGAACTTTCCACAACAGGATTCCTGATTTTCTCCTCAGTTCTGTGGTGTGACCATAGCATCAGTTACAAGCAAAGAAATGGCCATCCATGAGGGAAGGAGGGCAAGACAGGCCCGGATTAACACATTTTGGCACCCTAGGCCACACTTTGGAAATACGCCCCCTTTAAACCAACCTCTACCGCACCTCCCCCATCACTCAGACCCACACAGCCATATAACCCAGAATATCAAGACAGAAAATCCCACAAACTCTGTTTTAAACTGGATTAAATGGCAGTGTAGACTGAGGCCCCTTCCACACAGCCATATAACCCAGAATATCAAGGCAGAAAATCCCACACTCTGTTTTGAACTGGATTAAATGGCAGTGTGGACTGAGGCCCCTTCCACACAGCCATATAACCCAAAATATCAAGGCAGAAAATCCCACACTCTATTTTGAACTGGATTAAATGGCAGTGTGGACGGAGGCCCCTTCCACACAGCCATATAACCCAGCATATCAAGGCAGACAATCCCACACTCTGTTTTGAACTGGATTAAATGGCAGTGTGGACAGAGGCCCCTTCCAGACAGCCATATAACTCAGAATATCAAGGCAGAAAATCCCACACTCTGGTTTGAACTGGATTAAGTGGGAGGCCCCTTCCACACAGCCATATAACCCAGCATATCAAGGCAGATAATAGACAATTTAAAAAATGCATACCAACAGTTGTTTCTTCCACAGTGACAAAATTCCACAGATATTATCAGGCAGAATGAAAAAACACAGACCTGTGAGCTTCAATTGGGTCAAGCAGATGAATTCCTCGCTGCCAAAGCCTCCGTCTGTTGTCCTGGCCCCGTGGCTCGTCTTCACCGGAGAGGCGGGGGGGGGGGGGAGCGGAAAAGGCGCCCGGGCAGCTTAGGCCAAACGGGGGCCTTTTTCACTCTCCCCACGCCTCCCCTGAAGCCCGAGGAGGCGCGGGGAGAGCGGGAAAGGTGCCCGGGCGGCCTAGGCCAAACGGGGGCCTTTTTTGCTCTCCCCACGCCTCCCCTGAAGCCCGAGGAGGCGCAGGGAGAGCGGGAAAGGTGCCCGGGCGGCCTAGGCCAAACGGGGGCCTTTTTTGCTCTC
This sequence comes from Anolis apletophallus, assembly GCA_030556195.1. NCBI lineage: Eukaryota > Metazoa > Chordata > Lepidosauria > Squamata > Anolidae > Anolis > Anolis apletophallus. Next base: position 74,333,894 of record JARBWK010000011.1, read on the forward strand.
CCCACGCCTCCCCTGAAGCCCGAGGAGGCGCAGGGACAGCGGGACGGGTGCCCGGGCGGCCAAGGCCAAACGGGAGCCTTTTCACTCTCCCACGCCTCCCTGAAGCCCGAGGAGGCGCGGGAGAGCGGGAAAGGTGCCCGGGCGGCCCTAGGCCAAACGGGGCCTTTTTTTCTCCCCACGCCTTCCTGAAGCCCGAGGCGGCGCGGGGAGAGCGGGAAAGGGGCCCGGGCGGCCTAGGCCAAACGGGGGCCTTTTTCGCTCTCCCCACGCCTCCCCTGAAGCCCGAGGAGGCGCAGGGAGAGCGGGAAAGGTGCCCGGGCGGCCAAGGCCAAACGGGAGCCTTTTTCACTCTCCCCACGCCTCCCCTGAAGCCCGAGGAGGCGCGGGGAGAGCGGGAAAGGTGCCCGGGCGGCCTAGGCCAAACGGGGGCCTTTTTCGCTCTCCCCACGACTCCCCTGAAGCCCGAGGAGGCGCGGGGAGAGCGGGAAAGGTGCCCGTGCGGCCTAGGCCAAACGGGGGCCTTTTTTGCTCTCCCCACGCCTCCCCTGAAGCCCGAGGAGGCGCGGGGAGAGCGGGAAAGGTGCCCGGGCGGCCTCGGCCAAACGGGGGCCTTTTTTGCTCTCCCCACGCCTCCTGAAGCCCGAGGAGGCGCAGGGAGAGCGGGAAGGTGCCCGGGCGGCCTAGGCCAAACGGGGCCTTTTTGCTCTCCCCACGCCTCCCTGAAGCCCGAGGAGGCGCGGGAGAGCGGGAAAGGTGCCCGGGCGGCCTAGGCCAAACGGGGCCTTTTTGCTCTCCCCACCTCCCTGAAGCCCGAGGAGGCGCGGGAGAGCGAGAAAGGCGCCCGGGCGGCCAAGGCCAAACGGGAGCCTTTTTCACTCTCCCCACGCCTCCCTGAAGCCCGAGGAGGCGCGGGAGAGCGGGAAAGGTGCCCGGGCGGCCTAGGCCAAACGGGGGCCTTTTTCGCTCCCCACGACTCCCCTGAAGCCCGAGGAGGCGCGGGAGAGCGGGAAAGGTGCCCGGGCGGCCTAGGCCAAACGGGGCCCTTTTTGCTCCCCCCACGCCTCCCTGAAGCCCGAGGAGGCGCGGGAGAGCGGAAAGGTGCCCGGGCGGCTAGGCCAAACGGGGCCTTTTTTGCTCTCCCCACGCCTCCCCTGTCGCCCGCGGAGGCGCAGGGAGAGCGGGAAAGGTGCCCGGGCGGCCTAGGCCAAACGGGGGCCTTTTTCGCTCTCCCCACGCCTCCACTGAAGCCCGAGGAGGCGCAGGGAGAGCGGGAAAGGCGCCCAGGTGGCCTAGGCCAAACGGGGGCCTTTTTCACTCTCCCCACGCCTCCCCTGAAGCCCGAGGAGGCGCAGGGAGAGCGGGAAAGGTGCCCGGGCGGCCTAGGCCAAACGGGGGCCTTTTGTGCTCTCCCCACGCCTCCCCTGAAGCCCGAGGAGGCGGGGGGGAGAGCGGGAAAGGTCCCCGCCTGCCTAGGCCAAACGGGGCCTTTTTCGCTCCTCCCCACGCCTCCCCTGAAGCCCGAGGAGGCACGGGGAGAGCGAGAAAGGCGCCCGGGCGGCCTAGGCCAAACGGGGGCCTTTTTCGCTCTCCCCGCACCTCCTCGGGCTTCAGGGGAGGCGTGGGGAGAGCGGGAAAGGTGCCCGGGCAGCCTAGGCCAAACGGGGGCCTTTTTCGCTCTCCCCACGCCTCCACTGAAGCCCGAGGAGGCGCAGGGAGAGCGGGAAAGGCGCCCAGGTGGCCTAGGCCAAACGGGGGCCTTTTTCGCTCTCCCCACGCCTCCCCTGAAGCCCCCTCCTTCCTCCACTGCGCAGGTGCAGAAGCAAGCACCCAAAGATCGAACTTTTTTAAAAAAAACATTTTTTTATTTTTTTTTAGTTTTGAGGGGTCCGGATCTGCCGCCCCCCCCCCCCATGGCTGCCGCCCGAGGCCATGGCCTAGGGTGGCCTTATGGGTAATCCGGGCCTGGGGCAAGAAGTGTAAAGTTCACAGACAAACACACACAGAACCAACTACAAGTAAACAAACCATTCTTCTTTGTGATATCTGTGATTCACACATCCAAGAGAATAACTAGCAGATTGAATGTGTGGAGGAATGGCAGAGTAAAATAGAAGAACCGAAAAGACAGTAGAACCAAATTCCATATCTCCCCAAGTCCCAATGTTCAGTCTGTAATGCTGGATAAAAGTTAAGATAGTTATCTGGGAAATTTCCAAGGAAGGCATACCCTTCCTTGGGCCATTGATTCTTCTGTTTGGCCGCTTTCAAGGGACTCCAGTCCCAGCCGTCCTGCGCATGATCCCAGTGGGTCAGAGGCGCCAATTGGGGAACTCCAGCCCCGATGGCCTCGCGCATGCTTCACATCAGTAGTGGAGCAGAGGCGCTCACCTCCATGGTGACAGGCTCATGAACTCAATGACAGTTGGCGGCCATTTTTGCAGCATTTATCCTCAGTCTTCTTCCGTTAGAGCTGCCATCTTGGTAGCCAACGGACACTCCGATGTGTGTTTCATTGCTTCCAATCACCAAACTTCCCATTGCCTTGTAGTATTTTCCTCCAATTACCAAATTAGCAATCATGTTAGCTTTCAAGATCATGTGGAAATAGGGACTGACAATAGAATGGATTCAGTCTGACAGTTGAGTTCAGACAATCAACTGTCAATAAGCAATATTTCTAACATTAGTTAATATAATAATAAATAATGTTATGCTATCCAAAATTCATGAGAAACCTTCTCAATTAATTATCAATTTAACCATGAAATAGAGATAACGATTAGTCATCAATAATAATATTATTAATAATATTAATTGATAATAATTAATATTAAATGTCTTCTAATTAAATTTTTATAGTTATTGTACGCTAGTCAAAGAAATATTAAAAAAGAATATTGGATAAGAAATATTATACGCTAGTCAAAGAAGTATTAAAAAAAATTAGATAAGAAATATTAGACAAGATTCCTAGCTGTCGCAACGACGGCGGATAAAAGGATCTGAGGTGGCAGCCCCTCCCACTGGCTATATATGCTGGAGGGGATGTGGGCGGGGCTTCCATTTAAAGAGATATTAGCTTTTAAAAGATTCCGAACTGTCCGCGCAGGCGCGGGAAATACCATAAGTACGATTCACAGTGACCACGACAGGGAACCGAAAAGACAGTAGAACCAAATTCCATATCTCCCCAAGTCCCAATGTTCAGTCTGTAATGCTGGATAAAAGTTAAGATAGTTATCTGGGAAATTTCCAAGGAAGGCATACCCTTAAGCTACTGCCACAGCCCTTGTGGGGTGACTACACAAACTATCAGGCCTTGGCTTACCCACTAAGCGGCATGCCATAAATAAAAATACATTCACCACTTATTCCAGAAAGCTCTGTTTTGACATAGATCTCCACTCTGAGGGGCAGCATGAAACCCAAAAATCTTTGTCAGGGATCCAAACTGCGCAGTCCACTCCACCTAGAATGCCAGAGTCAAAAGGAGGGAAACATCCAGCAGGCTGGACAGATATAAAGGAAATGTAATGTCTGGGTAGATATGGAACCAAGAAAATAATTTTCTGCAGAACAGTAATACTGGAATACATAACTACTTTATCCTAATGAGAAGCTGCATGACTAGTGTCATGACAAAGGTTTTATTGTTGGAACCAGCGGAGTCTGTGCACATGATGGGCAAGTGCCTGGATACTGCAATGGGTTGGATGAACACCAGGCAACCAAAGCCAAATCTCAATACAACGGGTTTTGAGGACTGGAATTAAGTACACAATCTAACCGAAATGGAATTTGGGTCAAGGAGAAGAGGTGTGTGGGAATATTTGGTATCTATAACAGCATCGAGTGCAATATAGTCAGTGATATATATGAGCTTATGGTGGGAAACAGGAGACGAAAATATGAAGGATGTTCTGGTAAGGTTAAAGAAAGGTAAAACCTTGCTTTTATTGTTGCATAAAAAGTAGCAAAACAAAAGTTAAGTTAAGATAGTTATCTAGGAAATTTAGGAAAGGATTAAGGAGCAGCAAATCTGCAACTGAACGTCCCACCCATACATTTCGATCATGTTTGGGCAGAGTTTGAAAACTGAGACTGGCAATGGGTGTGTCTACACCGTAGAATTAATGGTTTGACATCGCTTTAATGGCCATGACTCAATGCTATGGGATTATGGGAATTGTAGTTTTACGACATCCTCAATCTTCTCTATGTTAAGAGTGCTGGTGTTGTGCCAAACTACAAATCCCAGGGTCCCACTGCCTTGAGCCACAGCAGTTAAAGTGGTCAAACTGCTAAATAAATGCACGCCATGTGAAATGGGGGATTCAAAGAGTTATATCTGAAAATGTAATAATATGTGATATAATGTAGTGTTACATTGCATTATAATTTAAAATAATTGTTTAAAATGATTCTATAAAATTATTTATTTAAATAAGTAATTTTATTTTGTTTAAATAAATAATGTTATTTATTATTTTAAAGATAATATAATATAATAATATATAATATAATATAGTGTTACATTGCATTGCAATTTGATATAATATAATGTCAATATATTGTATTATGTTATAGTATAATAATTGTAATGTAATAATAATAATAATAGTATGATTACGGTATGGTATGTGGTATATGCATTTGGTATTGGTGGTGTTGTATTGTAACACAGTATAATACTGCCAATGATAATGTGATACAATAATTATATCGTGATATTATAATTTATATATTTGTATTACATACAATATTGCTAACAATATTGCGATATGTTGTAATGTTAATTGTTGTTTTTTCAGTTTGTTGTAAGCCGCTCCGGCAATATTGTTATATGTACACTGTAAGCCACTCTGGCAGTATTGTTGTTTGCTGTAAGCCACTCTGAGTCCCCTTCGGGGTTGAGAAGGGTGGCATATAAAAATAGTAAATAAATAAATAAATAAAAGAAAGTTATCTAACTTGGGTAAAAGTGTCCCTAATGCCGACTCTCATATCACTGTGTAAGGTACCTTGCGCCAGAGAAGTCTCATGGTGCTGCCTTCTCAAAGAAAGGAGTAATAAAATAGACTAAATACTCCTGTGAAAAGAGGGAAGTAACCTCTTCATGCAGGCAGGAAGCAAAACAACTTGAGTTATATAGGTCTAAGAAACAGAGGAGAAAACAAGATATGCACCATAGGGTTCCCTCTATCTCTCATTGCTCTCTATACAAGTGTTGATGCTTCTTCACGTCCTACAGTGTGTAGGTTTGGAGTTACCCCAAGATGCATCTTTATCACTCCAAGTCCAGTTGTCCTCCACAGATCAAAGTTTTAGGGGCCAGTTCCCACTAGTTTGCCACCTATGGCCTCAGTAGGACTATAGACATCTCTCACTTTGTGGATAGGCAATTTCTGTAATATATTCAGGGTGCTTTAGTATAAAAGACCCTGCATGCTACCACTGAAATGGCACTGAGTCGACAGTCCGTCTTTTCCTCTTTAACAGATTATTTTGCAAAAAATAGAAAGATGTGGAAGAATAAAGGAAGAGTGCAAGATGGCATTTGTTTACTATTGTATCCAAAGCTATTATGATTAATTGCTCTAATCCTTATTGCTGCTATATATGACCTTTACTAACTAGCTCTACCCTCTATTTTTTTTACACCAGTCCGCCCACCTACGACAAGATATTTAATTTTTCTACTGGTTGTTGGTTCTTATATTTGTTTTATATATTGGTTAATGTTGCTGTTTTTATTTTGTTTTATATTGTTTTTGTTATTATCTTATTGTTATGCATTTTAATATTATATTTTAACTGTATTGCTGGGCTTGGTCCCATGTAAGCTGCCCCAAGTCCCTTTGGGGAGATGCAGGCAGGGTATAAAAATAAAATTATTATTATTATTATTAGTTGGGTCCCCAGCAAAATTCTGTAAAAAAGGGGCCAAGGAAATTGCACAGCAAACGGATTATCTGGGAACAGCCAAAGAATATAAAGGCAACTGAGAGCTTTTGTTGGAAGCAGAATTTCCGGTAGGATATACCTGCAGATGTTAAGTTATACAGCACCCTCATGTTCACCAACTCTTGTTCTTTGTAACAAAAGGGAGGTTTTAGGAAGGCACTAGATTTCCACCCAGTGGGGAAAGGCTTTGCTTTGCTTCTAGATTCTGCTGTCCAGCCATCTGGCCCTTTCCTCAACCATTCACACTTGTGCCTGTTCTTCTCACTCTTGAGTAGAAGTTGCTACATCAGGAAAAGCATATGGAAAAGGGCAAGCCTTATCTATTTAACCCTTCTCAAGCTGCTCCGCATTTTACCGTTTCCTCTAGGAGTTCTTCCCCACACCCCCAGCAAATTTCTGCAGTGCAGTGTCATTAAAAAGAAGAAGAAAAGAGTTCAATTAAATAAACCCGCAGAACTGACCAAGGCTCATTATTCATTTTCATATGTGTCATGCTTGAGAAAGCCTCACATATTTTAAGCAAGGCTAGATCTACTAAAACTGTCAAAATCCAATCTCTGTGTACTCCATACTTCTCCATTTGAGTAAATCAGTGCTGCTTTTATGACTCCATAAAACTTTCTGCCTCATCCTTGTGACACCATGGTTTTTCCTTTCAATTTGTTCTCATTACCAGTCAGAGTTAATGAGATAACGTTCAACCATGATTTGCAGCAGAAGGGAAGTGCAGCTTGCAGTGGTCATGGTATCTTTCTCTTTGAAGCCAAGGAACATGTAATTCACAATGATGCCTGTTGTTATCACGCAGAATACTATTTTCCAATCAACATAAAACATTTCTAAAACACATTAAGTAAGAGACAAAAAGAACCTCTGCAAATCTCACAGAATATTACAATTCCCCATGACTCTGGCATGATGGAAGAGGAGCACAATTCTGAAGCTGGGCAGTGGTACAAAAGTTTCATGCCACCAAAATATCCTCTGACTCCACCTAAACACTTCAAGGATTATAAGGAATAGCAGTTTGAACACTTCCTTCAATACAGAATAAGTGAAGATAGAGAAAACCGAGTTGTTGCAAGTTTTTCGGGCTATAATACCATATTCCAGAACCATTCTCTTTTGACGTTTCACCTGCATCTATGGCAGGCATCCTCAGAGGTTGTGAGTGTTGGGATTTGTAGAAATCCAAGTAAAGAAAATTAAATGAGTGTTTGGTTGTTTGGGTATACTCATGAGTAAATAAGGTTTGTATGGCTATATACTTGAATGTAAGACATTTCTAGCCTTTGTAGTTTTGCTGTTAAGTGCAAGTTCTGAGTATAGCTAGTTAATCAGACTCACCTGGGCTAATTGGGTGGGTGGAGTTTTTGGGACTATATTTTCCCCATGTTGCTCATTGTGATTGTTACTCATTCAGGAGTAATAGAAGCTGAGTATGCTTCTGTATTATTTGTCGCTCAAGCCGGAGCAGAAGAAACTGGGTATGTTTCTGTTTTTGTTGCTCAAACAGCAGCAAGAGAAGCTAGATATGCTTCTGAGTTGTTTGCAGTGTTTTTGAGAGAGAGAGAGCTGGAAGAAACAGTCTATTGTTTGTTTGAATCTGCTGTAGGCTTCATTGTTTTGCTTGAACTGTAAGTAGTTTCCTGGCAGAAGAAGAAGTGCAAAGTTTGTGTTTTGCCTGTATCTACCGTTTCTGGTGTTTTGGGGAAGTTTTTTTTTTTTGCCATATTTGAAGTTGAAGTTTAACCAAGTTTTTGTTGAAGCAAGCTGCTGAATGTTTTGTTTAAAGTTTTTCCTGAACAATAAAGATAAAGTTGCCTGCCGTTTTTGGCAAGAACGTCTGTCTGATTTCTCTTGCCTCCTTCATAGTCTGTGTGGGAGAAAACAGCTGTGTGTTTCCAGTGAGCGGGAGCATACAAGCTCCATCCACGCTTAACTTCTGCTGAGAGGGGACTACAACTCACATTATTCTCTGCTAAAACACCCTGCTGCAACAGTGAGGTCTGTTGGAAACTAGGAACATGGGGTTTGTATATCTGTGGAATATCAAGGGTGGGAGAAAGAACTCTTGCCTGTTGGAGGTAGGTTTGAATGTTTCCATTGGCCACCTTGATTAGCATTTAATCCCCTGGCAGTTTCAAGTTCTGGCTTCTTACTGCCTGGGAGAATCCTTTGTTGCTCCCCAAACTCTTAACTTCTCCTTCCTTCCAATGGACTCCTCATTTCGAGAGCCAATCCAGGAATGAATGGCATTCCCAGAAATGTCAACCGAGCCCATTTCCCATCTGAACTGGTTTCCCTGGGGTTGAAAACATGACCAAAATGATCATAGCAAGGCAGCCAAATGCAGGCATTTTCGGATCTGGTTTTTAAAAAAATTGTTATCAAACTAGAATGAAACAAGGCGTTTGTATCATTTCACATCTTTCACAGGTGGATGCAGTGGCTATTTCAACTGTAATTGAAATTATTTTAATGAGAGTTTTTAATCCTAGGTTGTTGTAAGTTTTTTGGGATATCTGGCCATGTTCCAGAAGTATTCTCTCCTGACGTTTTACCTGCATCTATGGCAGGCATCCTCAGAGGTTGTGAGGTCTGTTGGAAACTAGGAAAATTGGGTTTATGTATCTGTGAAATGTACAGGGTGGGAGAAAGAACTCTTGTCTGTTGGAGGTAGGTGTGAATGTTTCAATTGGCCACCTTGATTAGCATTTAATGCCCTAACAGTTTTCAAGGTGTGGATTCTTACTGCCTGGGGGAATCCTTTGTTGAGAGGTGTTTTTCTTGTCTGGAGTTCCCCTGTTTTTGAATGTTGTTCTTTATTTACTGTCCTATTTTTAGAGGTTTTTAAAATACTGGTAGCCAGATTTTGTTCTTTTTCATGTTTTTTCCTTTTTGTTGAAATTGTCCACATGCTTGTGGATTTCAATGGCTTCTCTGTGTAGTCTGACATGGTAGTTGTTAAGAGTGGTCCAGCATTTCTGTGTTCTCAGATAATATGCTGTGTCCAGGTTGGTTCATCAGGTGCTCTGCTATGGCTGACTTCTTTGGCTGAAGTTGTCTGCAGTGCCTTTCATGTTCCTTGATTCGCGTTTGGGTGCTGCATTTGGTGATCCCTATATAGACTTGTCCACAGCTGCATGGTACACAGGAGACTCCTGCAGAGGTGAGAGGATCCCTCTTGCCCTTTGTTAAACGTAGCATTTGTTGGATTTTCTTAGTGGGTCTGTAGATAGTTTGTAGGTTGTGTTTCCTCATCAGCGTCGCAATTTTCCTAGTTTCCAACAGACCTCAGAACCTCTGAGGATGCCTGCCATAAATGCAGGTGAAACATCAGTAGAGAATGCTTCTGGAACATGGCCATACAGCCTGAAAAACTTACAACAACCCAGTGATTCTGGCCATGAAAACCTTAGACAACAAATAAAACCATTCAAACAGATTTTGTGTGCAGAAAAAGTGCACTTCCATGTTGAAGTTTTAAAATGAAGACGGCACTGATTAGAATAATTACATTTCCCCATGGGATTTACTATCACATTTCTGTAGGAACTCAAGCAATAAGTCATTGATGGATCTTGATGACATTTTGATCACTGAAATTATCACAGAAGCAACCACTATTTTGTTGATGTTAACTTCCCTTTGGGTCTCTAATAAAGATGTAAGTGGCAACACAAGCATTGCTGATTTCTCAACACCAACCATTCAAATTACTATTTATTTTATTTACATAATTTATATTCCGCCCTTCTCACCCTACAGGGGACTCAGGGTGGATCACAGTGCACATATACAGGCAAACATTCAATGCCATAGACATACAACATATATAGACAGACGAGCTACACAATTGGTCGAGAGCTCACCCCGACCTGGGCAGGACTCAAACTCATGACCTTCTAGTCAGTAGAGATCTTATGCAGCTGACTCCCAGCCAGCTGTGCCACATTCCCGGTGCTATATCAAGTACCTATTTATGAGGCAATTTTACCTCTCAGGCCTGAAAACAGGACATTTTAGTTCCCCCAGAGCCACATTTTGTTACAGAATCTACACAGGACCAGGCCTATAATCTAAGCATTCTGCAGCATTGCCACTTGCACAGTTAAAAACCATTAATTCCAAATGTAGCCACTTGTCATGCAGTAACATCTGGAAACTGCAAATAAAAATGTCCCTGTGTTATTCATCATGGAGTGATGCAACAAAGTCCTATTGTGCTTTTCAGAAAATGATACAGCAAAGGAGAAATAATGTTTTTCTATTGTCAATGGGATGTCCCCATTTGGGGAAACTGCAATTTAATCCATGGGGAAGTACTGGAATTCTATTTGGAAATGTCTAGCCTTCACTATTCTTTTTTTAAAAAGTCAGTTTCTAACTGTAAAATAGGAGAAAAACCTTGCTGTTCAGTTTCATTTTTAATCCATGAGAACAATGCTGCAGTCATCTGCTACTTACTTGGGGGATAAGGGACTGCTGTTCTGGTATCCTTGCCCAGAGAGCGTTCTTCAGTCCCCTGCAGAGGCACTTTTGCGGAAGGAGAAGGAGAGAGAGCCTAGAAGGACAAAACAGCTATGAATTAAGCTGGCCATACTGCAACTTGCTTCATTAGAATAAAAACTTGTTAAACGGATCTTCTTAACTATCTCTGATGTTCCTGTGCTCAGTTTGTTTTCATAGCCTGTAAGATAGGAAATCTCTAGAAGTTCAGCGATCGCAAAAGAGGAAAGATCCCTTAGTGACTTCCCACGGAGACTGTTGTTGTTACACAATCAAACCCAAAGCAAATTCTTTGTGCCTTGGTTTTTTGGTCTGTTCCTGGGGTTATTTGGGGTGCTGATTCAGAAAATGGTTTCTTAGATAAGGTTATCCTGGTTTTCTATGGGCAACTAGTAGATGGCACACATATGTTCTGTATCTCAAAAACAAGAGCTGACAGGAAAAAACTGGGGCAATTTTTGGAATCAGTAGGACAAATATACCAGAAACAGGGCTCACATTTGAGGCACCAAAACATGTGTTGCCCAATGTAGCAGCAGCAGCAGTAGAGTAGCAGCAGAAGCCGGATCTTTATTTCTATCCTGTCTTTCTCCCCATAGGGACTCAAAATAATATTGAGGGGGTCTCAATTTTGTGTGACGGCAGCAAAAAAGAGTTAGTGAAATCTGGGGTCGCCTCTCCTACTCAAGGGTATTAAATCACTGACAAGGGCTATGTGCCTTTTTAAGTATGTACTGACATTTTTTCCATGACAATGACAACAGGCTATGGCTCTCTGTTCATCAGAATAAGTAAGTACAAAGCAATGTTTATGGTTCCATGGGCTACATTATTAGAAATTGAACTATGTTCAGTGTCATAAAAGTTTGCAATAGAACAATCATTCACATCTTATAAATTCTCCCTTTGAGGAAAAATGTGACATGACAGTTTTGACACCTTTCACCACAAATGCCCCAGTCTGGACCAAATCAAAGAAAGCAAAAGACAAGCCCAAGAACTCTTCAGTCACCTATCCTAGAGACAGTAGACTTTATTTCAAAGGCCAGATGATGTTACTGTGCAGCTCAATTCATCACATGCTTACTTCAGTATCATCTTCGTCAGAATTATCAAAGAGGTTGTCTAAATCATGCAGCGAGGGAGCCAGGTCTGTGACTTGCATGAGGCTACTGGAACCAGCTCGAGTTGCAGTATTATCGTGCCGGGTGTCTAGCGGGAATGATAAAAACATTGAGAATTTGAGAAATGGGAAAACATAGAATTATCCGTGAATGAGAACAAGAAACTGATCAGAAACAACACCCCTGTATTGCAGTTCCTGAAAGCAGGGGTCCCCAAACTAAGGCCCTCCAAGATCCTTGAGATGTAGGGCTGCCCTGAGTCTGAAATGACTTGAAGGCACACAACAACAATCCTAATTAACTTGACTCTCTCATCAGCCAAAAGCAGCCCCACACTTCCCACTGAAATACTGGTAAAAGTTTATGTTGGTAAAAAAAAAAGTCATTTTAAATATTGTATTGTTCTTTCAGGTTTTCTTTTCTTTTTGCACTACAAATAAGATATGTGCAGTTCATGTTTTTTTCAAACTACAATCTGGCCCCCCAACAGTCTAAGGCAGTGTTTTTCAACCTTTTTTGAGCCGCGGCACACTTTTTACATTTACAAAATCCTGGGGCACACCACCAACCAAAATGACACAAAATGACACTCCAACAGTAATACATATAGTTAATATGTTTTTAAATGTATTTATACACTCAGTGTGAAACCTGGGCCTGTTTCGATGAACACAACATAAATATCCTGGCAGGAATGGCAGAAAGACACACACGAAGGTCTTGCTCAACAGCTGTCAGTCTTTCTCTGTGTTTAGTTTTTATCGCAGTCAAACTAGAGAAGCTCATCTCACACAGATATGTGGTTGAAAAGAGGAGCAATGTCAAAATAGCTTTGTTGGCCAGAATGGGGAACTCCTTGGCAACAGATAACCAAAAACTGTCCAAAGGAAGATCAGCAAATTTTAGCTTTAAACTATGATCTTGTTTCAGTTCAATTTATAGTTAACACACAATCCTGAACTCTTGCAAAAATGGAATTGAACCAAACTTGGCATATTGAACTCTCATTACCAACAGAAAGTACTGAAAAGGTTTGCTTGGGAAATGACCTTGAGTTTGGAAGTTGGCATTCACTTATATCCAGAGAGCACTGTGGAGAGCAATGTTATGTTATGTTGTTGTTTGTTTTCTATCCAGAATCACAATGTTGGAAGGAGGCTCACCACTTTCAGTTCCCAAAACAGGCATGGGAAAACTTCAGCCCTCTGAGTGCTTTGGACTTCAACTCCCACCATTCCTAACAGCCTGAGGCCCTTTCCTGCTTAAGTGGCTGAGGTGGAAAAAGAAAAAGGACCTGAGGCTGCTAGGAATGGTGGGAGTTGGAGTCCAAAACACCTGGAAGGTCCAAGTTTGCCCATGCCAGCTTTCGACAGAGACCTCTTCCTCCCCCTTCCCCTTCGCGCCCTTTCTTCCCCCTCCTGCCGAACATTCACTTTTTCTTCTCCACTCGGGCTTCCTTCTTCCCAGCCTCGCTCTGCTTGCTTTGCCTCGCTTTGCTCACGCTGCCGCTTCTGCCACCATTTTGATCTGAGGGGGAAACGTGAGCATGTTCAGGAGGGGAGGGGGAGGGAGGAAGATGTGGGGCGAGTCTGCGCAGTAGCGCTCGCACGGGTCACGTCTTCCTCCCTCCCCCCTCCCCTCCTGAGCAAAGCGGGGTGGCAGTGTGAGCAAAGTGAGGCAAAACGAACAGAGTGGGGCTGGGAAGAAGGGAGCCTGAGTGGAGAAGAAAAAGTGTTCGGCAGGAGGGAGAAGAAAGGATATTGGAGGTTCCAATTTCCCACGGCACATCTGATGTTCACTCACGGCACACTAGTGTGCCCCGGCACACTGGTTGGGAAACACTGGTCTAAGGGACTGTGAACCAGCCCTCTGCTTAAAAAGTTTGAGGACCCCTGCCGGAAAGTAATTCAATGGAGCATCAACTGAAAAGCTGAGGCTTCAGTGGGAGTATGTTGACATATTCAGATACTGAACAAGACTATTATAACCCCCTCATCCAGTTTAGTTAAAATATATAATTAAAGTCTTTAGTTCTTATAATTCTTGATGAGGATTGTATAGGCATTCATTTACCTGTTTTAGGAGCCGACCGGAAAATAGACATTGCATCTTTCCCATCTGACATGGTTGTAGGGTGACCTGCTACAGAAATATCCTTTGGCTCAGTTCCGTCATTTGACTGTAAACACAGAACATTAAATCAATCAGTGTGTGTGTGTTTGTAAGACAGGAGGAATAGGTGGCTGATACGTAAACAAAGAAATAACATTTTTTTTCTTATATCCATATATGAAAAACTTTGTATAGGTGAGGTAACTTTAAGCCTGATACCAAGGAAACGTGGAGATCATGCTTGGGGGAAAAAGCTATTCAGACAAATGGAAAGCTGAGAAGTGCCATGGCTTTCTTGTGTTATAATGCACCAAGACCCTGACTGGAAATAAGCCAAGGAGTCATTTCCATACACACAAGAACTGGGCTCTAAATTGACAGAAATACCTTATTCTTCTTCAGCAATTCTCTGTCAGGTCCAAGTTTATACTTTTTTGTGCGGGTGAAACTGTATTTGATGTCTCCATCCTGAAATGTGTAAGGATCACTGACGTCTCTCAAACCTTTGCCAGGCTGCTGCCGGTTTAGAGGGTACAGGTTAAAATAATGCATTGCCGGCCCAGGGGAGGGTTCTTCCAAGATTTTAAATCTTTTGTTAGGTTGTGTTAAGAGCCTGGGTTGGGGAAATGAAGAAAACAGGGGAAACATTCAGTAAACATTGTCCTGTAGATGTACAGATTTTCTTCCCACAAGTGAATGAAGCCACCTTTTGTTTTCATATACTGGAAATAAAGTTTTTTGTGGTTCCACAGATTCATGCTCATGTTAGCATTCAGCATTTTCTGGCAGACTTGTGAACCCAGATTCTAGACCAGCCACCCAAAAATCAACGTCTTAATGGTACATCCTTTCAATGGCCAGAAACATTACAGTATATAAAAGCTTCTGCAACATTAAATGCTGAAGGAAAGATGGCAATAATCCACTTGCTTTCTCATGTTTGGATTTGATTTTAATGTCTGTTAGCCTTTTCAAGCTAAAGGAGAACTGTACCTAAAAATTTAATAGAGTCAAAGTATTTCAATTGAACTATAATTAACAGCGTGACCCAAGATTCCACTGCCTAGTTATCAAGAAACCATGACAAATAACAGACTATGCAAAGTTTGGCTAATTTATTAATAACCTGGGAACCTTAGTCAAAAAAGGGAAAAATATAGCATTAATCCTATCAATCTGTGTTCAGTTCAAAGCTACAGAGGCAGAGTTGCTCATGCAATTGTGTACTAAGAATTGTACACTGCATACATTTGGCTTTACGTCACAATTCACTAACAAAGCAGCATTGCATAACCATTCTGCGTATCTATGAGTGTTTATACTCCATCTCCTCAATATAGGATTTCAGCCTTGGCATTTACTTTAGACTTTGTCGTGACACACAGAAGCAGAATCCCCATTGTTTCTGTGCTTTCTTTTCCTCTGGACAAACTTCATGCCAGAAGTAGCCCCTCACATCTCTTGAATAAGAATTAATGTAATTCAGATCAGTATCAGCAGGGGCTGGACAAGGTGATTCTCACTGTATATTTCAAATCTATGATCCTGATGAGACGCTGTTGTTCATTAATAAGAAAATCTTGTTCTTACATGGAAAAGGGTCTTGTCTGAAGGAGCTAAAGAGGTAATGAAAGCAATCAAATCACGATTTGAATACCGTTATTGTTGTTGTTGAGTTTTGTTTTTTTTTAAAAGCCGCTTTGAGTATAGACCCAACAGAAAAAATCTGCAAGTCTTGCCAATCAAGCAGAGGTCAATAATAAGGCTGATTATTCAGTGGGCCAGGGGTCGGGAACCTATGGCTCACGAGCCATATCTGACTCTTTCAATGATGTTTTCTAGCTCACCTGCACGCGCCACCTTCGCCCTCCTTCGCCCCAAATTCCGCGCGTGCTCAGCTGAAGGTAGGGACAACGGCAAGCTCTGCATGCTGGCTCTCAGCTGCACACGCGGAATTTGAGGCGAAGGAGGGTAAAGGCCGCATACGCAGCTGAGAGTTGACATGGAGCGCTTGGCACTGGCCCCGCCTCCAGCTGAGCTGCGCGTGCGGCCTTTGCTCTCCGTGGCCCCAAATTCCACGTGCACAACTCTGCTGGAGGCAGGGCCAGCGCCAAGCTCTCCATTGGTCCCTCACATGCCGGCTGAGTTGGGCTCCTCTATTCCTCACCCCCGGTCCGGCTACAGGGAAGGGCAAAAGTTGTTTCCAGCCGCGTTGTAACGGCGGCCTCCTCTCCACGTTCTTTCCCAGCTCATGCCGTGGCAGCTAAGATGGCTAGTGGAGGTGGGACCGATCGGCAAGGCCCTGCCGGAGCTCTTCATCCTCCTCTCAGAACAGATGGAAAGCCCCCACAGCAGCCAGAACTCAAGCCACTTCCCAAATGGCAAAATGGCTGAGCGGTAGCAAAATTCTGGCTGCAGTGACCCGCAGAGAGCCGCCGGAGCTCTTCGGTCACCAGGAGGCTCAACGGCAGTCCCTGGGTACTCTGAGCTTTGGAGCTTCAGGGGAGAAGGTAACTAATCCTTTAACCATCCTGTAAAAAACTCGTCAAGCCTCCAACCAGCCCCTAAACCTCTTCTGAGGTACCAGGGCATTTTTCAGACTTGGGCAGGGGACCACGGAGAGCGGTTACACTTAGTTGTAAAATTTCTCTCTTGGAGCTCAGCAGAGTTGTTCCAACCTTGGCACCATCTTAATTCACAACTTCCAGTTCATCCATTACACACACACACACACACACACACACACACACACACATATATATATATATATATATATATATATCTCACTGAAATAAATATTTCCATATACTTTGCTTTTATGGCTCTCTTGAGTCAAAAAGGTTCCCGACCCCTGCCATGGGGGATCCCAGTAAGCCCAAAACAGATAGTCATCTAGGAGATATCTCAGGGAGAATCAATATCAAAAAGTAATCACTTCTTTCCATTTCCAACCTGGATATTACACCTCCAACTGTTTACTAAACTGAAGATGGAGTTTGGAAGCTTCCTGAAAGCACAATACTTTTCTAAAATAAGTGGTATGTTTCCCAGATGCTTTCTTTCTAATAAAAAGGCAGAAAGTTTTTAATTGTGGACTTTTAGTTATCTTGAGTTACAACATTCCCTCCTTCTGCTCGGTGATTGCAAGACTCAGATAGACAATCCAATCCAGATGTCCTTCACATCCTCTTTCAGAGTCTTCCAGTCTACTTCTTCAGTCTGACCTCCCCTGAAAGCCAAGCCCATTTTGAACCTCTCTGTTTCTGGTTTCTCCATGCTAAAGATTCCTGCATCTCAATCACATACATTCTTCATCTCCAGGAACACTTCTCTTGCTCCTGAAATCAAGTGTTGCTTGATTACCATTCCTAAATCAGTAAAACAGCCACTCTTCCAAACCAAAATAAGAGGATTCAAAGGATCTACTTTCAAGAGCTGTCTATGCAACTTTTATTGCACCCTCATATAATCATTTCTCATTCTCATATAAATTAATGTAAAGGAAAACCCATTTGAATTCTCAAAAGCATCTTTAATCCAAGTTCTGCAGCTATTTGGCCTATGACTGATCAGGTTTTATCAGTTGTGGCACACAAGATTCCTCCGTTATCTCTTGCACAAATTTAAAGAAGACAAATTCAATTGAAATACTTGCACAGCAATTACGGTAGTATTATTGATGCTACTGTTGTTATTGTTATTTCAGACAACTATGATCCTAAAATATGTTGCAGACACAAGGCCTTCTTTTGTGTGGACTTAACGGGTATGCCCTGTCAATATCTTCAGCCAAATCTACTCCTTACTTAAGTTGACCTAACTGCTATCTAGAAACAATACTGTTTCTCCTCCACCTCCTCCTCCTCAAATTATATCTAGTAATACAAAATATATTACTATGCCGTAATATGACTGTACTCTTAACTCCCCCAGCAAAAAGTGACTCAGAGTGGGAAATGTGGCTCTTTTGTATTACTAAACATGTCTGACTGAAAAAGTGGAGGAGGTGGTAACTGTAGATAGGAATCTCTGAAATGTCTAGCTCCAACTTCAGAGACAAAACACTGGGACAAAACATTCTGAACATCCTGTGCTACCACTCTAAGTTTGTATACAGGCAGTCACAACACATCCTCAAAGGAGATAAATGTTTTGAATGCTTACAAGGCTCAATAATAGAGCTCTCCTTGAACATTCCATGCAATTGCTCTTATTTGTAATGGGATCACTGTGATCTATTATACAGTGGCTTGTAAATGGTATTTTTCTTTATTATTTATTTATTTAAAGCATTTATATTACGCCCTACTCACCCCGAAGGAGACTCAGGGCAGAGCACAGCATATATACGGCAAACATTCAATGCCGGGACAAGAATTCATATGAATATGCATAAACATTAAAACATTTATCACAATATTAAAATACACTGTTTAAACCGTCTTGGTCATCTACGTCAAATCTAAATTGGACTGGTAATCTTTCCTATTGCTGCTTTATTGCACTGCCCCGAAAGCTTGGTCCCATAGCGAAGTTTTTACCATCCTTCTGAAGGACAGGAGGGAGGGGGCCGATCTGATCTCACCAGGGAGTTCCATAGGCAGGGGGCAATAACCGAGAAGGCCCTGTCTCTCGTCCCCACCAATCGTGCCTGTGACAATGGCGGGATGGAGAGCAGGACCTCCCCAGAGGATCTTAATCTTTAGTGAGTGCATTCCAAAATTCCATATAAGAGAATCTCACCTTCATCCCTCATAAAAAAGCAAATTATTTCAACTGTTTCACAAGCCTATACAAATATATATTTCATACTTTAAAGCAGCATTCCACATCCTTGAGCCCTCAAGATGTGTGGGATTAAAATTATCTTCACTGCCATGCTGTAAGCGTCCAATACATACTAAGCAGGATTAGGTTGTTGATGGTTATGAAGTAAAGTGATTAAAATGCATATATTGTGATCTTGAACAAACAATGAACTATCCACTCTTTTGTGAGATTTTACTCATGAATAAATGTTACACAATGCCATTAGTACATACAGCTTTTTTTTTTTACAAACAGCAATGTTTAAAAGCTTTTTAATGAACTACAATAGGCACTGCCTGTCAAAATTCTTATGAAGTTCAAAGCAGAAACTGTTCTAATTTTTCCACTAGAACACTGACTCCGATCAGCCTCAAGAGGGAGACATTAACACACACGAAACATCCCGCCTGCGTTCCAAATGTTTTCATGGCAGTTTCCTTCTATGTCAAATATAAAGAAATTGAAAATGTTGATATTTTTCTATAAAAATTACCTGAAACAAAATTCTCACTCCCACATCCAAGAAATACTCATGTTACATAGAGCTTTTTAAAAAGTCCTATTTACAGAAACTGTCCACAAGTGAGCCAGTCACCATTTTAATATGGTTCTTGCATGATATGTTCAGTCATGTTCACACATAGGTCAGACCTGTCAGCACATTTGCTTCAGGATTGCAGTGGACCTAACCACTTTCACCTCAAGCAAACCCAAATAGCAACATTTGGGACAATCAACAAGCCCTTACCTTTTTAGTGCAGTGCTTTGAAATGGTGTGTTGTCATTGATGTCATATCTCTCACAATTGAGTTCTGGAGGCCTGAACTCTTTATTTCCATTGGAGGGAAGAGTATATCCCTGCCACATGTTCAGTGACTCTTGGTTCTGTATAACCCCAGAATACATAACAGTATCATCGACTTCTTCCGTAAGAGGTAGCCTATGTCCTCCATGGACCATCCTGCCCTCTGTGCTGAGTAGTGGCTGGAGTTCTAATCCACTGTGGTAGAGGATGGGAGTCACAGGAATTAATGGTGGGTACAAACTTTCAGCTTCCTGCCCTCTTGGCTGAGGACTAAGGGTGGGGGGCAGAGGGGACGCGGGGGAATGGGGAGAATCCATGGGATTCAAATGTGTTTGTTTGCTTGAGTGTCGAGGTGGTAAAGAGAACTGCTTCTCGTATTTATGGATGCCAGAGGCTTCCAAGGAGGGCTCCATTCCCACCAAGGTCAACTTGTGTGCCGGTGGATCTTGCTCCATACAAAGCTCTTCAGTAACAGCTGGTCGATGGTGAAATGGCAGTGGCGCTCTCTTCTGATTTTTTTCCAGTTTCTCCTGCCTCTCTGTGAGTTTGTGCTTAGACCCAAATGGCAGCGAAGTAGAAGAACTGGGTTGTGATAATGATGGTAGACGGCTAAAACCCAAATAGCGTTGCCTAAAGAGCCTATGCCTGGAAGAGAGAATACAAAGAATTCATCATGGAAAATAATTCATTAGTCGTGATCCATTCAATGAAATATTGAACACAGGCCTAAAAAACTCTTATAGAGAACACATCCTCAAACAGTGAATTATGAAGAGTGTAGTTTTTGCCACTGCACATTACATTCGCCGAACAAATACTTTTTTGATTGGACATTCTGAAAATTGAGGCGTGCATTAGATTAGATGGTGCATTACATTCATAGAAATACTGGTAGGTCAGATCATTTGCTAATATATGTTCCTTTCTCCTCTTTATCTCATTTAAAAATGACTTTACATCTATAACAAGCTTTTCTCATGACCTGCAGTGATGTCAGAAGATGTGGTCACACCCATAACCTCAGGAGTGTGGCCAAGCTCTGTGGCATTAGCCATGCAAAGTTGGAGGATGGGGATCTAGCTCAACATCTACAACCAAATCTGACTCCTGCATTTCCCCATTTGCTTCATCAAGCAGAGTATGTGGTCAAACAAAAATAAGGGAAACAGAGAGGTGGTGGTACCTGCCATAGCATTTGCTATATCTACCAGTCTCATGAGGAGGGAAGGCTTCTCAATGGGGCACTTCATACAAAACTCTACCTGGTCAGTCAAATAGGCAAGCTCCGGTCCACCTACACTACTCAATAGACACATTTTGTACACATCTGACCTGCCTAATGTACACATGACACGATGCCAAAAAAAGTTAACCTCAGATGTAATAATTATGCAGGTTGGGCTTAAATGTGTTGAATTTTACACATGGAAACCCTATCCTAATATTATATCCAATACCTGTAAGTCAGTCAAATCCAGATGTGAAGGGTACCCAATGAGTGATGTGGCTAATAACTCCCTCGTCCCCAATCATACCGCCACTACATAAATTATTATCATTTTCTGCACACAAAACGCTATGTCCTGCAAGGAAAATGTTGTTTTCTGATGTGTGAATTTTATGCAGAATAGATCCCAAACAGCTAAGATTCTTGTCAGTCCAGAATTTGTTTGTCAGTTTCTTGATACTAGAAAAACACATTTTCAACCATTTACAAATATTCCTTGCATCACTAATTCAAAGAAACGTAAGTATCACTGAAATTATTCTACTGACCTAGAGCAAGTGCAGTAAACCCTTTTGACGGGATCAATAAAATCCCAAGCAGCACAGTTGATGAAGGTTCCTCCCTTCTTAATCAGAGCTCTTCTGATGGGAAGAAAAATATGCAAAAGTGTTAGTGTCCTAGGAAATAGAACTTAGGCAGAAGTTTATTATCTTATGTTCTACTCTTCTTTAGAAAACCCAAAACTGGGGAGTGCAGCACTGGGCACACAGCCAATTACTAGGAGCATATCACCCCTAGCTTTAGAAATGCTCCTATACTGATTGCTCCCATAACACTCTCTTTAGTTCTGACTTATGAACATACTGATGAATTTATTTCTGTAGCATCATCCCTTCAGGGCATTTGAAGCATGTTTAAGGCATCATGCAACAATCAGTTCCTCTGGGGATCTACATGTCAGAGGCCACAAAACAGCACTGTGCTGAACTTTTCAATGTCTCTACATTTGTGTTGATATTTGAATGCCCAGTGGAAGAAGAATCCCTTTATGGAACAGGTAAGGAGATGAAGAAAAAATGCAATTATTTTGTGGGGGTTTGCCCAAGTTAAGGAGAGCTCAGAAAGCACTGCACAAAATTTTTCAAACGATAATTTTAAAGCTTTGGTGATATATGCACTCCTTATACAAATGTATAAAGTACATTAAGAGAAAAGCTCCTCAGTCATGAGGAAAAGGAGCCTATCTAATCACTGAACTTGTCTGATAAAATTGTAAGTAGACTCTCTTCACATACTCTTTGTTTAATCCCTCCATCAACTCAAGCAATTGTTTCAAATCAGCTATAAAGCTGTCCCAAATGCATACCTTCCCAATATCAAAACAGTCAATATCTCTACATTTCATTATTAAAACTATTAAAATATAAATGAGGAGAGCATGACCTATGCAGTAAGTGATTAACTGTGAGAAGGGGATGAGTGCTGAAGTTCCTACCAGGGCACTCAGGCAGAACTATGCTCTTACCTGGATTGTGACTTGTTGAGGATCCATTCCTTCCAAGTCCTCTGAATAATGTGCATATGGAATATTGAAGGAATTTTTTCTGATATCTTTGAACTCTGCACAGTGCTCATCCCGTCTGGGGCTGCCGCGGTATGACTGACCATGCTGGGAATGCCTCCACTTTCACCTGAAAGATAATGGGCAACACTATAGGAAATAGCAACCATAAGAGTTATTTGCACAAAATGATATCCTTTGGAGACTTGCTATCCACTGTCCTTCCAACAAAGACACCATCATGGACTTTTCCATCTGAATTCAGTAACTGTATCAAAGACTACATAATTTTATAAGTTTAGTAGCCACAAGAACCAAATCCTGCAAGGAGAATGTTGCATTAAAGTATGCTGGTGTTACAACCTGAAACTGGCATTGATACCACCTGATTTACACAGGACACTCAGTTCTTTTTTTCCATAATTTTTATTGTTTTATAGTGTATATATAAGAAATAAAACAGATGATAAAAAAGAAATGAAATGAAAGAATATGCAAAAGAGTAAGCAAGTTTACAAAATGATATACGGTCAGTGCTCATTATACATATGAAAAATCGGAATTAGCTGTACGATTAATTATACCTTAACATTTCTTATCCCTCTATCCCCACACCCGTGAACTCAACCCACATGACCTTTGACATCCCTCAAAAAAAGGATCACACAGCTAACCAGCAACTACCCATATGTCTTCTTTCACTAATTCCCCTTTGTGGCAGTCATCAAATCTACCTCAGTCTTCTTTTCCAGATACCCAAGTGCCAAATTCTTCATTATTTCCTCCTCTGTTGCAATTTGTCAGCTTGGCCATTTGGATATAATCTACTAATTTATCTCTCAAATATTTAATTGTTAACTCTTTTTTCCCTTCCATATTTTAGCTATTAAGGACACTCAGTTCTGTAAAGGTACACAATATTTTTATTTTTGCACATAAGTTTTGTAAATAAAAGCAAACAAATTGGTTGTCAGTGGCACCAGCCACAGTCTGTCATTCATGTTTCTGGCAATGTACTGTCAATCAAAGTAAAGCTACAACTCTAAATGTCAACTGGGACAGTAGAGGGAGCTTTGAGATTGCTTTGCCTTCTAGCTGTATGCCAGAAATGTTGGAAATGGAGGTAATAGTATGAATCCTCAACAAGGTCAATCATGTCTACAAATCCCCTTGTTCTTATGTCTGGCATTGCCAAAAGTTCCCAAAAGTAAAGCACTGAAAAGAGCCAAAACTTTTTTTAAAAGGGGGTGGAGGTGGTGTCACTGAGAACTGCTACTGCTTTAAACTCTAGATCAGAGTTTTTGCCAATGGCTTCATACATATACTAAAACCTGGTGTATCCTCACACAAGAAGACGGTCCTAACTAAACAGAACTAAGTAGTTCCACTGACTTTACGGAAATACGTCATTAAACAACAGTCAAGAAATAGAGTTTCACTAATCTCAGAGCTCTTCACAATTACACTATACAGGTACATTATGCTATAAGATGCAGATATTTTACCAACATTAATTTCAGTGAGGGGTAACTGTACAGGACAACAGTATACTTTGGTGTCAGTAGGGAGAAACAAACTCTTTCCCCACTTATTGATGTTTACCTGCAGTCTTCTATACCCAAGCTATTTTCTTTCCAGAGGTAATCAGAGGGCAAATCTATTTGTGATGTTATTACATGATGTTAAGAATACAGCACAGTCACTGCAAGCTTCCATCAGTTCACCAGAATTCAGTACAATTACACCAGTAACAGAGACAAAGGTGGCAGCAGCAAGACAAAGAGAAGAAGAAAAATGTGCACTTCAATGGGAAAAAGAGGCTGCCAACTCCGAGCCACTTATTCCTCAAATACTTGGCTGCCAGGAAAGTCCACAGAGCTAAGGCAGCTTGGAAGGGCCAACTTGGGAGACTCAGGAAAGACTTTAAGTGGCCAATTATACTTCTTGAGTCTTCAGGTGAAGTAAGGGAAACAGACAAGGCAAGAAAAAAGCTGGCATAGAAAGTCGGGTTACACATTCCCCACATCTGATTTACAGAGAATGGGTATGTGACAGAATCAGCAACACATGAAGCTGCCTCATATCAATACTGGGTCATTTGAGCTCAGGTATGTCTGTACAGATTATTATTTATTATTTATTTATTTACTAGCTTGGGAACCCTGCGGTGCTCGGGTCTTTTGAGAAGTGTAGCAGGATGTAGAGTGGGTCATGGGGGCTCTGTGTGCCAAGTTTGGTCTTGATCCATCAGTATTGGGAGTTGCAGTGGTATCATGTAATTACTGAAGGTAGTGCAAGTCCCATCATCTGTGGTCCACCCTCCTCCAACCTGCAGCAGGATGTAGAGTGGATCATGGGGGCTGTGTGTGGCAAGTTTGGTCTGTATTGGTGAATGGATGAGGGTTGCATTGTTGTGAGGAAGTGAGTGAAGGTACTTCAAGTCCCATCACCCATGGTCCATCTCACACAAAACTGCACCAGGATGTAGAGTGGGTCATGAGGGCTGTGTGTGCCAGATTTGGTCTTGATCAGTCATTGGATTAGGTTTGTAGCAGTCTTGGAAAGAGAGGGAAGGTACTGCAAGTCCCATCATCCATGTTCTGGCCCCCTGGAACCTTCAGTAGGATGTAGAATGGGTCACTGGGGTTCTGTGTGCCAAATGTGGTCTTTATCGGTGTTTGTTGGGGGCCGCAGTGGTCTGTGGGAATAGAGGGGTGTGAAAGTACTACAAATCCCATCATCCATTGTCAGTCCTCCTCCGAACCTCACCAGGACATGAAGGCAGCCATGGGGGTTATGTGTGCCAAGTTTGGTGTCAATCAGTAATTGGATGACGGTCGCAGTGGACTTAGGAAGTGAGTAGAGGTACTTCAAGTCCCATCATCCATGGTCCACCCTCCTTCGAACTGCAGCAGGATGTAGAGTGGGTCATGAGGGCTCTGTGTGCCAAGTTTGGTGTTGATCAGTCATTGGATTAGGTTTGTAGCAGTCTTGGAAAGTGAGGGAAGGTACTGCAAGTCCCATCATCCATGTTCTGCCCCCCTCCAAATTTCAGTAGGATATAGAGTGGGTCACTGGGGCTCTGTGTGCCAAGTGTGGTCTTTATCGGTGTTTGTTGGGGGCCACAGTGGTCTGTGGGAACAGAGGGGTGTAAAAGTACTACAAATCCCATCATCCATTGTCAGTCCTCCCCCGAACCTCACCAGGATGTGAAGGGAGTAATGGGGGGGGGGGTATGTGTGCGAAGTTTGGTCTCGATCAGTAATTGGATGAGGGTTGCAGCGGACTTGGGAAGTGAGTAGAGGTACTTCAAGTCCCATCATCCATGGTCCACCCTCCTCCGAACTGCACCAGGACGTAGAGTGGGTCATGGGGGCTGTGTGTGCCAAGTGTGGTCTGTATTGGTCCGTTTTGGTGGCCTCAGTGGTCTGTGGGAACCAAAGTGTTTGAAAGTACTACAAATCCCATAATCCGTGGGTCATGTCCCTCAAACCGCACCAGGACGTAAAGGGGGTCAGGGGGGTTATGTGTCCCAAGTTTGGTGCAGGTCCATCACCCGCGCTGGTCACTGTGGCCTGTGGAAGTGGCAGCCAATCAGAACGCTGCCACATACATACAAACACACATACACACACACATACAAACATTCCGCTTTATTATATATAGAGATTATTGTCATTTATATTCTGCCCTTCTCACCCCACAGGGAATTCAGAGCGGATCACAATGCACATATACAGGCAAAGATCCAATGCCATTGACATACAACATATATAGAGAGACATAGAGGCAATTTAACATTCCGGAAATCAGTTAAATTTAGCCTCCCCACAAAGTGGTACCTAAATTTCCTACTTGGCAGATGCAACTATCTTTCGAGTTGCAAAGGTCGACAAAGAGTTACACAAATTGGTCGAGAGCTCACCCCGACCCGGGCAGGCCTTGAACTCATGACCTTCTGGTCAGTAGAGATCTTATGCAGCTGACACCCAGCCAGCTGCGCCACATTCCCGGTGCCACATTCCCGATTGGCAGTAGTTCTCCAGGATTTCAGAGAGGGATCTTTCCCAGTCCTGCCTGGAAATGCCAGAAGCAGAATATAGGACCTTTTCTGCATGGAAAGCAATTACTATTACCATTACATGACAGATATCACTGATTGGGAATACATCACATGGATATGGGGAATCCTTTCTCTGATGTCACAGCCCTAATGAAAATACCAGACAGAGCAAGCAGAAGCTGACAAGGAGGTGAGGATTTTCACCTATACAAGGGAGGCAAAAGTTTAAACCTTTGTCCCAGAATGGTCCCAATCCTGTCCCCCTCCACCAAATTCTGCATCTATTTAACATTTTGCATTCCACATCTAGTTTGGCCTATCAGCTAAACTCAGTTCTACCAGAAGAAACACAGATGGAGGAAAGGAGAAAGATGCCACCCACTGCTCTTCACTTTTAAACACTGTATGAATTTGACACAATCAATGAATATGTAGTTGATGTGCGTGTAGCTAGTCCCGAAGACTGCATAATGAGGGCATCTTTGATCTTAGGGATGTATTCCTAAATAAATAGACACCATCACATTCAATGGTGTAACTTAGGTCTTCTATTTATTTATTTTTCTAATGGGCACTTCTTCTGGAAACTATACCTCTTCTTGTGACTATTAAACTCACTCTTGAGCCAGTAACCATAAAAAATCTTTCCCAAGTAGCTGTAGCTGAAGACTAAAAACCAAGGCCTAAATCCAACAAGTGCTGAAATTTTGTACCAGGCAGCGTTGGGATTATTTTCCCTTGTTTCTGGTACTGTTTCTATCTCAGTGCCAGAAGCTTCCAAAGCTTCAGAGCAAACTTTTGTGAGCCGCCCTGAGTCCCCTTCAGGGTGAGAAGTGAGGGATATAAATGCAGTAAATAAATACATAAATAAACTTTAAAGGTGTTGGGGGGGAAGATTGCAGATGATGGGATTTCCCCATCATGGTGCTTTGCTCACCTATGACAATCTGCTCTGGAGAAATGGGTGGTGTAAGAAACATTCCACAGCTGTGAGCATCTTTCATATTCCCAGGTCCCTGCTGTGCCATGGTGTTGTGGGCTCCAGGTGCCAAAGTGCTTGGAGAGATAGGGATGTCATTTTGAGCAATGAGAACAAAAGCTGAGGGATACACCATCCGGACACCACCTGTTAAGAGGGGAGTGAAGAAGGAACAAGAGGCAGGATATGACTGTGTTTTTTTGAACATTTTCCATTCATTAACAGAAGCAACATTTTATTGTCCATTAGTGTTAAAACTGTAACCATAACTACACAACAAATGGAACTGTTTATATATTTGAAATAGTTGGCTAAGATCCTGTTGGTGTCTTGTGCAAGCATATGTTGCTTTAAGCAGTCAGGTGGCATTTTTGGCTAATTCATTTGAAAGGCATGGAAGTGTGCCTGCAGTTCCAATGTGTATCATTGCACCTTGCATATCAATCTCATGGTTTGATATCAATACACATTTAGGTGTGCAGCACCGTAATTTTGTGACAACCTGCATAGCAAAACTAAGACATAAGTCCAAAGCTGTGAATCTCTGGGATGCAGGATCTCAGCCACTATCAGGAATCATAAAATTGTCATCAACTGCGAGACAAAGAGAGCATCTTCTTAAAGTAAGCTAATACTTCCTGTGTTGTTAACAGAGTCTTAGTAAAAAGTGCTTATTGGTTATGGTGACTATGTGTTTTTTGAACTAGATTACAACAACACAATTCCTACTGAGGAAGAGAGCAGGAAAAACAAAAGGGACTACACCATATAATTGTATATCAAAATAGAATTAATCATTTAAAGGTGAAGCACACACATCCTAGGTATGAGCAGTGCGTACTAGATAACGTAATATATTAGTCTATATATATATCTATATATATATATATATATATATATATATATATATATATATATAGATTCAATGATATAAGGCGCCATATAACAGTATAGGTGAGCGAGGGAGCTTGGAAAAGTCAATCGGGAGTTGTTGATTAGCTGTTGCGACACTCAAGATAAGGCGTATAATTCGGTTTATTCACAGCCACTGGGTTAACACAGCATCAGCATGACCTATTTCTACTACAGTGTTGAACTATTTTGAATTACTTTCATCTACTCCAGTCTACTCACACCCCTCCCGATTGACTTTTCCAAGCTCCCTCGCTCACCTATACTGGTATATGGCGCCTTATATCACTGAATGTATATACAGTATATATATATATATATATATATATAGAGAGAGAGAGAGAGAGAGAGAGAGAGAGAGATTGATATTTACTAATATATTATGTTATCTAGTACCCACTGCTCATACCTAGGATGTGTGTGCTTCACCTTTAAATGATTAATTCTATTTTGATATACAATTATATGGTGTAGTCCCTTTTGTTTTTCCTTTATTGAACTAGAGACATGAAAATGCAAGGTTTCTTTCAAGTGAAATGTTGAACCTCACCAACAATGACTTCTACTGCCACTGGAAAGTCATCATCGTATCGCAATTCTTCTTCTTTGAAGCCCTCTTTCTTCTTCTTCAACACCACAGGATAAAAATATTGCCACTCCTCAATCAGTTTCTGGGTTGCTGGATCGGACATCTTGTATGCCTGGCCCGTTAAAGTACCACTCAAACCATATGGGCTTATCAGCACTGAGAAAACAAGAACAGAACAAATATTTCAAATCACAAACCATTCAGTATGGAGCCTTAAAAGGAGCTCACACCACAGCATAACACACCCAATCCCTGTTTAAAAACCTTCTGTTGACCAAATCCAGTTTCTATCCTGCCTTTCTTTCAACATGGAGCACAAGACAGTTAACACTGAAGATGGAAAACTAAACAGAGCTACATGCCCTCTCCAAATTAGCCTGTGACAATGGTGGAAGGTAAGAAAAGAAATTTTCCAAGCATCTTAACACCCAAACAGGTTCACATCATATGCTCTTTCATACAGTTTAGGCCCAAGTCATTTAGGGGTCTAGAGAACATAACCAATCTAGAAGTGATGCCTAGAAGTGAACTAATAGTCAGGAAAAATAAACAAAGGTAAATGGATCCAATGTTGTTCATTCCACTGCCAAATAGTTCTTATTATCAGGAAGTCCTTCACAACAATCAGTCAGAATCCCTTCTCCCATATTCTGTATCTACGGGTTCAGATGAAGTTCTGAGAAGTAGCTTATAAACGCACCAGGCCCAAATCAGGCCCTTTTGGAGCCCTAGGCCAAAGGCTCTGCTCCCGCCCCTGGCTCCGCCCCACCCCGGATCCTCCCCACCCCGCCCCCGGCTCCTCCCCACCACACCCCCCTCTTTCCCGCCCCCGGCTCCACCCCGGCTCCACCCCACCCCAGCTCTGCCCCCGCCTCCTCGCCAGCTCCTCCCTCCCTCCCTCCTAAAGCCACTATGCCGGCCTGAGAAGCGGCTGAAATCACGGCTTTAGGAGGGAGGGAGGAGCTGTGGGGAGGCCCTGCATCCGTTCCGGGGGTGGGGCTTTCCTTCCTCCTCCTCGCGCCGGCAAGGAGGCGGGGGCGGAGCTGGGGGCGGGGTGGAGCTGGGGGCGGGGGCAGAGCCAAGGGAAGCAGAGCAAAGGAGGGGGGCGGCCGCGGATGGTGCTTACATCACCGCGCGCATGCGCCACTTTTTTTTTTACTTTTGGGGGGGGTCCGGACTTGCTGCCCCCCCAAAGGTGCCGCCCTAGGCCATGACCTAGGGTGGCCTTATGGGTAATCCAGGCCTGAAACGCACATGTAAGGAAGACATTTTCAATGAGGGAAAACCCATGATTTTATTCTACCTAGTAATGTTGGGACTATTTAAGGTTTGCTACTAAGCAACTGTGATCTTCCAAGTGTTGACCATAGGCAATAAAGAAGAATGTGTGAAGCAGCAACTCAACACTGTTTAGAGGGCCACAATTGCCTGCCCCATCCCAAACCTTGCAAATCTGCCAGAAGATTTCATGAGTAAACATGTTGTCCGCTCAGCTGTGGCATAGCAGACAGATTTGAACACGTGATAGCAAATAAGAAGTAGATCAAATTAATTAGGTCTCCCACCCCAGTCATTATTTAAGCCCATCTGATGCTTTTCAGGCTTCAAGGCTTGAGTATGTCAAATTGGAGGATAACTCTGGAGTAAGAAGATTACAGAGTAAGTAGGACAACACGCCCTCTAACTTGGCAGCTAGCTTTTCACACAAATGACATGCAAATTAATTAACTGCGTGTTAAGGGAATTGATCCTCCCCCGTTCCTTGCCCTCTCCAGTTCTACACATTTTCTTCTTCGACACTGGGCTACTCTTCCACACATTGCAGAACCCCAGGCTTTCCAAAGTATCTCCACTGTGCTCTTACCTGTTGAAATGCCCTTCAGCACAAAACACATTTTGACAAACATTGTACAATCCCTATCCAGCTCTGTAAATACTTTTTAAAACTAATACAGGAGTCCCACAAACCAGTATCTACTGGCTAGTGTGCTTCTGTACATTACAAAGCAGGACAAGGGGTTTTTAGTTTCAAGAAGTTTGTTTTCTTTTTTTTAAAAAAAAGTATGTCACTTGTATTTAGCATTTTTAAACAACTTGGTTTAAAATGAAATAAACATGATGAGATCACATGTAATGAAATGATGTTAAGATTTATTTGCCATCCTCTATCAAACTCGCTGTGCTCAAAGTACCTTTGTTCTGTAGATAAAAAGAGTAAAAGAAGGAAGGCACCTGCCTTTTGGAATGAGAGAATATCAGTATTACAAATATGACATGCTATTTATTTACACTGCAGACTTCTATTAAAAGGACTGTACTTTTGCTGCAAAATCAAAATATTGGCTTGGCTTGGCAAGGGCCTGGTCAATGTGTTCCTCAAGAAAAAAAATGCAACACCAATCATTTCCAGGACCACACTTCTAGCCAAAAGGTAAGAATGCTTAAACGTATTTATGGGCCATGGGCCATCTTCTTCAAGCAAATAATCTTGCTTAAAGTGTTTTCTAAGTGTTCTGAGACAGGTAAACAAAAATCCATTCTTTCACAATTGGCTCCCTTGTCTCTTTGAGAAAATGAGTCTTTTTTTTTTTACAAAACTGCAGGGAGCACAGGGGCAAACGTTAGGGATCAAGCTGCTGTGTATTATAAAATATGCATCTTAGTTGTGAACCAGTATTTGTTAATTGTTCCAGCGGCCAATTAGTGTGCGGATCTCTTTAGGAAAGGCATCAATCACCAAATAAGAAACTTAATTTAAACTCAAGGGGGTAGAGAATTACATTGCCTTGATTTAAATCAATTTAGCTTTATCAAAATCTAAGATAACACATGTTCAATTAGACCAGCTATTTCAAAGCAAGGCAAGGCAAGAAAACAAACACATTGCAGATGGATCCGTCTGAAAGAGTCTAAAAGAAAAATGAATTCAAGGCATCTATTAAAATGGAGGAGGAAAAAAGAAGGATTAAGAAAAAAGCAGCCACTGAGTATCTATACTGTCACAGGTTGAAATACCAAAAGTGAGAGATTATGAATTTAGAATTAGAATCTCCAAAACTTGGAAACTATATAACATTCAATCCATTGCACGCAACAAGTTGTTTTTTTTAAAAAAGGAAATAATTACAGGGGTTTAGTGACATAATATGATCGCAGTTTCCTAAGCCCAATAATGACTGATGCTATTGAGATAAAATGGCATCAGTGAAGCACCTCTTTTGCAGGTATATAGGAGGAAAAACAACCCACAAAAAGTGTCCTTGTCACCCAGTCGTGGGTTGCTGTGGCAAGACGTAATGGGGACTAACAATAGGCACTGACTGCAAGGCATGCTTGGTTCAAAAGGGCCGCACGGTTCTTACCGTTGCCATACAAGACCTAATTTCATTCAGCAACAAATTCAGCCCAACCATTAGTTGTTTCTCAGAACTGTGCATGGGATTGAGCACTTCCTCCCTCCACCCCGCCTTCATTCTTTCCCTCACTTTCTAATTCTTGATAATTTGAGGTTACTATTTTATAACAACCAAGCCAGCTATACTAACTGCACACAAAGATTGAAAATGCTTTTAAACAGTGCTTTTCCGATTATGGCTCTGATCAAACAAACTATTGTGATCACAAACCACAGAGGAAAACTATAATACTGTATTTCATAGAATCTAAGGTACACTTTTTCCTGTTTAAGGGGCTTCAAAATGCGGTGTGCTTTAAAAAAAAACTTTCTTCCCTCCGAGTGAGAGGAAGAGGAAGGGCCCCAGTCTCAATGGCTCTACCAGCCCCCACCATTTTGTCCTCAGCCAGACAGCTATTTGCCGATTTTAGCTAAGCACCGCTTCCTGCTTCCCCTGCCTCTCTACAATGAACCCTCAGACTTAATAAAACAGACTCATGCAGACAAGATGACTTTCAGGTTTCTTCATACTCCCTCCTCAACCCACAGGACAGACTGCACCACAAAACCAATTTAAAACAAAAAGAGTTATTGTATATGCAGAGGAAAGTCTAAAAATATTCTAAGGAAATCCTCCCCCCCCCCCCAAACTGAAGCTTCAAAAACAGGGTGCACCTTAGATTTGATGGTGCCTTATATTTGGTGAAATACAGTATATCACAGATTAAAGAGTAAAGGAACCAATCAGAGGATGTGGGAAGAAAGTGGAGAACAAGGAAGTCCCTAAGACTGTAGCATATCCCTTAGTTTTGCCCATATCCAAATTGGACTGTTATTCTCTTAACCACACATTAAATCATTCTTAAAATGGAATGATAAAGTGAATTAGCTATTCTGTCTCTCCCTCTTCCACACACACTTTAAGTTGACTATTATCATAGATAACTACAGCCCTTAGGTTCAAAGCAAAAAAACTACCCATTATCAAGTATTTATTACTAAAATGTGTTCTTTCTTAATTGGAAAATGGCATAAAATGGAAAGTGGTCCTCAAAGTAACTTACTTCAACTACATAGTTGAACTAAGTAGCTGAAGAGCAGTGAAATAAGATATAGACAATTTCAATACACACTTCTGGGAAAAAGTAAGAATTAAAAAAACAACTCTGCCTATAGCAGGCAGTCTGAGAGGCCACTTTGTTTCACATCGAGTTTGTTCCAAAGGAAAACGGGAGGAAAAAAAGCTATTCTGCGGTTCAATGAATTGATTAAAATGACTGGCATGATTGGACAATGCTACTAGCAAGAAAAAGTACCTTAGACATTTTGATAAAGGTTTTGCTTCTGACAACAAACACAACACGGAGATCAGGGATCAACGCCTTCCAGGAGTTGGGGACCCTCAACTACCACAACCCTATTTTCACATTTACCCCCATTTTTAAAAAATCAACTTCAAAATGCCTAATAGTATAACTGAAACCCCTGGGAAGGGCCATTTCATTCCATATTTTTCCTTTATTTAGGCCCATAAAGGCCTTTTTTGAAACCAGAAATGTTTCTAACACTGGAGAAGAGGGATAGAGTAAAATGGATAACTGCCATAGGCATCTGAGAAGAGCAATGGGCCATTTTGGGGGGAAGGGAAGGAATGGGAACAGTAATCCCTGTGGGATGCAAAAATGGCCTACTGGTCCCACTCTTTGTCCACTGCTCACATAGATAATACATGGAAATATACGCAAGCCTACCTTGGAATGGCACTGGGGAGGACTGAGCCATGCGAAGATGTTCCTCATTGATGAGATAGATTGGCAAGTGCTGGGCAATCTCCACACTTGTACACACATTACTTTCCGCATGAAGGAAGAATGTGAAGGCACAGGACAAATGCTCACTGGACAGGAGGAGAAAAAAAGAAAACACAGCATTTAATCATGACTACAGTCCTTCAGAGAATGAAGTATCTGATAGCTTAAGGGGCTCACTAAAACAGAATTTGTAATACATAATGCTTGATTGCAGCCGTATGTGCACTTTCAACTTCAATGAGAGTAGCAAAAAAACAGTATATATTAAGATGTCTCTCAAGAGCAGCAGGCTTATGACGGCAAAGACCCAAAGGAGAAGGTAGCCGAAGGAGTCTTTATACTAATCAGAGCATCATACAGAGAACACATTATGTAGAATATTGAGTTTATTGGAAAGCTTAACATAAATTACAATACAGAACAATATGAAAATGCGTTCACTTTCACACTACAATCAAAGAATCTGCACTTTCACAGAAAAAGTTAGACAGGTTACAGAACAGGGAACAAACAGTTGTCCCCATGAATTGAAAGCATCTACAATACCAACTTTCCACCAAACACTTTTGAAAGAAGGAGATTTTAGCCCAGAACCTCTTTAGCATTGACCTTGTTATATAGTTGACCTTGGAGATCTTGCTGATAAAATGCATCAAGATTCTATTTGACCAGAGTTCCAAGATCGTTGTGATGCAAGTACCCCAAAGGCAGTTCCCTGATATGCAGTTCCCTTACACTGAGATTGAACTGGTGATGAAAGCCATGGGAAACTGATGGTTCAACAGACAAGAGAAGGTCAATTTATTGGACCTGTCTTCTCCAATCTGATCCCCCCACACACACACACATATATTAGACTGAGATTTCAATTTGCCCCAGCTATTACTTTTGGTGATCATACTATTTTTAAGTATATCTCAAATAGACTTAATGGTTTGGGGCCGGCCTACTTAATTGACCTCATCTCCTTCTATGAACACATGAGCCCTGAGGCCTTCAAGAGAGGCCCTACTCTCGGTAGCGACATCGTCTCAAGTGCGATTGGCGGGAACAAGAGAGAGGGACTTTTCAGTGGTTGTCCCACGGCTCTTGAACTCCCTTCCTAAAGAGCTTAGAATGGCTCCCTCCTTGCTTTCATTTAGGAACCAAGTCAAAAACTTCCTATGAAAGCAGGCCTTCCCTGAAGGAAAATAATACCATGGCAAACACCAGATCTATGTGTGCAGTGTGCAAATTATATAGTTGACCTCCAGCAATGGATTTTGACCATGGCCTAAAGGAATGGATATTAGATGAGGTTTTAACTTTTTGAATGTTTAAACTGCTTTGAACGCAATTGTCCTGCTTCTTGGCAGGGAGCTGGACTGGATGGCCCATGAGGTCTCTTCCAACTATATGATTCTATGATTCTTTGTTAGTTATTTATTACATGTGCCGTGGTTTTTATAATTTTTATTAGCTATGTTGTGATTTGATGATTATGTTTTATTCTATGTAATGCTTTTGTTTACATGTTGTTCGCCGCTTTGAGTCCCGATCCGGGAGAAAAGCAGGATATATATATATATATATATATATATATATATAATAAATGAAAGGTCTATATAGCTTTAGAGTTTCAGGAATACATATATACCAGTATTAGGGGGGATCCAGCTGCAGTCACATTCAAAAATATTCAGAAGTAACTCCAGCAGTTAAACAGGCACAAAAGACTGACAAGCAAACACACTTCAATTAGTTTACATCCCTGAGAGAAACCTGCATGCAAACCAAACTGCTCTGAGCCCATCCCATGTCTAAGTAGGTAAATATTTCTTCCTTTTAAACAAGGCGGCAGTTGTTTTCAGCTAGAATCCTTTTGATAAACCATTCATTCACACACAGTAATAGTTCTCTTGGCTTTCCTCCAGGTGGCTCCCTTGTAGTATTTAGAATGAAAATAAAGTGCAGGATACAACTAACCACAATCCAACGATCACAACATTTAGAAGTCAGATCTGTTGCATGAGATACACACACACACACACACACACAAACAATCCTTTGCAGTACAAATAATAAAATCAGGAACCTTTAATTAACCAAGTTTTCCACTTCATCCAAACAAAAAGACTATAGTTTGCAACGTCAGAATAAGCTAGGATGCTAACGAGAATGTGCCTGTTTATGTGAAACAAGCTCGCTTTATCAACATATCTGCCAAGGGTGTTATCGACAATTAGACCCTAGAATCATGAATTATGAGACATGGCTCCATTGGGAAATATAGCTTGCTACATGGTTATCTCTGACTGCTCTTTCATGAATTTATTAAATTTCCCTCCAATCCTGGAGACCAATCAACAACAACAGATAAAGCATTCCAGTCTACCAGCCTGCAGATCCTAGCCGGCCACAACTTGGACCAATCAGCACTCAGAGCAGCACAAAGTCCTTTGTTTAAAACTGCTGTAAAACGACTATAAATATTTCTGAATGTTTGTATTGAGATATGTCAGTTCTTTGGAGGGCTATCTCCACTGACATCTTCGGCTACTGAAAATAAAGCCTCTGATTTTGCCTTCAGCCCGTTTTTGTCTTATCTGGTCCTTTGGAAGTTTGGCACTCCGGGCCCCAAAACTGCAATTTTAGCGGAGCTGAAATCATATAGTAAGGGCACATGAGACTAGACTGGCACCCTTTCATTCTCCTTTTGCCAGCATTGGTGGCATCTGTTTTTACAAAAGAAAAAGCTTTCAAAATCCCAAGAATATAATGAAGCACCACTATACACACTATAATTTCAGGTGCCACCTTCAGTTACAGAAGGTTGTACTGATCACAGTGCTACATCAAAGAAAGCTTGCTATTTTTCTGTTTTTCTCAGCAGAAATAAATGGTCATGTATGTGTTCAGATTCACAGAAACATAAATATGCAACAACATTGGGGATTTATTCAACAAATGTTTCCTTAGCTGACTAGCAACCCTAGCTGCAACACAGCTTGTTTTCTTGTAGCCAAAATGCTTTCAGGTCTACTGAATAGCAAAGAATATTAAAAAAAACAACAAAAACTTCTTTAAGTACATCAGAAGCAGGAACCCAACTAGAAAAGCAGTTGGGCCACTCGACGACAATGGTCAGAAAGGGAAAATCAGCGAAGACAAGGAGATTGCTGAGCGGCTAAATGACTTCTTTGCCTCCGTTTTCACACAGGAGGACAGACAACATATGCCTGCAGCTGAGTCAGTTTTTTCAGGGAGGGAATTA
This sequence comes from Anolis apletophallus, assembly GCA_030556195.1. Taxonomy (NCBI): domain Eukaryota; kingdom Metazoa; phylum Chordata; class Lepidosauria; order Squamata; family Anolidae; genus Anolis; species Anolis apletophallus. The sequence continues at coordinate 74,371,010 of JARBWK010000011.1, forward strand.
AAAGAATTAAAACAGATAAACAAGGAGGATGTTCTCACATGCCTTACTAAACTAAATGTCAACAAATCACCAGGTCCAGACGGCATCCACCCCAGAGTTCTTAAGGAACTCAAGTGCGAAATTGCTGAACTTCTAGCTAAGACAGTGTTTCCCAACTTTTTTTGAGCTGCGGCACACTTTTAACATTAAAAAAATCCGGGGGCACACCACCAACAAAAATGACACAAAATGACACTCTAACACAGTAAAGAACGGCTGGGGGATGGTGGCCTGCTGTGAGCAGCTGCTGGGAGTGCCGAAGCTGGGGGAGGGGGTGGAGCCAGACCACACCATGCCCTGCCCCCTACCCCCGGCTTCACCTCTCCCAGCAGCTGTTCCAGTCTTGAGGGGGCAGTGCCAAGCCAGCGGTGCCAAAGCCAGCACAATGCTGGCTTGGCACTGTCCCCTCAAGGCTGGAGCAGCTGCTGGGAGTGCCGAAGCCGGGGGAGGAGGCAGAGCCAGGCTGCGCCATGCCCTGCCCCCTTCCCCCAGCTTCAGGTCTCCCACAGAGGAGGAGCATGAGCGGTGGACGGGCTTCAGCGGGTGGGGCTCGTCCACGCGGCTTCAGCGAGCGAGGGGCGAGAGTCATGGCGGGAGTAATGGCGGATTGGAGGCTAGCTGGGGAAACGGCCTAAGGAGGCGGTGCCCCGGCACCTTTTTATTCGCCGCCGCCCGGCTCTTCCTCCTCCTCCCCCAAACAGCAGGAGTTCGGCAGAAGGGGGGGGAAGGAAGGGGGGCAGAGAGCTTTTCTTGCGGCACAGCAGGAGGTCCGTCACGGCACACTAGTGTGCCACGGCACACTGGTTGAGAAAGACTGAGCTAAGATATATAACCTTTCTCTAAGATCAGGCACTGTACCCGAGGACTGGAGGGAGGCAAATGTAACACCGATCTTCAAGAAAGGATCCAGAGGTGATCCAGGAAATTATAGACCAGTCAGTTTAACCTCAGTTCCAGGCAAAGTGATGGAAACTATTATTAAAGAAAAAATTACTAGGCACATAGAAGAACAGGCATTGCTGAAAGAAAATCAACATGGTTTCTGCAAAGGCAAATCATGTCTTACTAACTTGTTAGAATTCTTTGAGGGTGTAAATAAACACATAGATAAAGGGGACCCAATTGATATTGTTTACCTTGACTTTCAAAAGGCTTTTGACAAAGTCCCTCACCAAAGGCTCCTAAATAAGCTCTTCAGCCATGGAATCAGGGGACAGGTCTTGTCCTGGATTGGAACCTGGCTAAACTGTAGGAAACAAAGGGTGGTAATAAACGGACATTTCTCTGGGTGGAAAGAGGTGAGAAGTGGCGTACCCCAAGGTTCAGTTTTGGGTCCGTTACTTTTTAATTTATTCATTAATGATCTGGACGTAGGAGTGAATTCTGAGGTAGCAAAGTTTGCAGACGACACTAAATTGTTCAGGGTAGTTAAAAATGAAACTGATTGTAAAGAGCTCCAGAAAGATCTCTCGAAATTGAGTGAATGGGCAACAAAGTGGCAAATGCATTTTAACCTAAACAAGTGTAAAGTCATGCACATTGGGGCAAAGAACCCCAACTACACCTACAAATTGATGGGGTCAAAGCTTTCCGAGACAAACCAGGAAAGGGATCTTGGGGTCTTGGTGAACAGCTCAATGAAGATGTCTACCCAGTGCGCAGCAGCAGTGAAAAAAGCAAATTCTATGCTTGGCATGATCAGAAAGGGAATCGAAAATAGGACAGCAAATGTTGTATTACCTCACTACAAATCGATGGTAAGGCCACATTTGGAGTACTGTGTACAATTCTGGTCTCCGCACCTTAAGAAGGATATAACGGAACTGGAAAAGGTACAGAAAAGGGCAACAAGAAAAATCCAAGTGATGGAGCGGCTCCCTTATGAAACCAGGTTGCAACGCCTTGGTCTTTTCAGCCTTGAAAGACGGCGTTTAAGAGGTGACTTGATCGAAGTGTATAAAATCATGCATGGGATAGAAAAGGTGAATAAAGAAAAATTATTTTCTTTGTCACAAAACACTAGGACTAGAGGGCACTCCCTGAAGCTCCAAGGTAGGAAAATTAGGACTAATAAAGGGAAATATTTCTTCACCCAGAGGGTCATTGGGTTATGGAACTCACTTCCAGAAGAGGTTGTGACAGCTGTCAGCCTGGACAGCTTCAAGGCAGGATTAGACAGATTCATGGATACCAAGTGTATCGGTAATTACTGAAAAGGACATTCAAGTGCCACCTCGGAGTTGGTTGAGGTAGGCACGATTTCCCCTGGGTACTGGTTGTGGGGGGTCGGGAGCAGGTCAGGGTTTTGCCCTCCCTTCTGCTCGAGATCCCCGTGTACAACTGGTGGGCCACTGTGTGATACAGAATGCTGGACTAGATGGGCTGAGGTCCGATTCAGCATGGCTCTTCTTATGTTCTTATGTTCTTATGAATAAATTAACTTTTCTGTCCCATGTCCAACACATCCAGAGTGGGAAGGCAAGGTGAATTGGATGTCAAAATGCTCTAGAAACCATAATCGTTCATATCATAACTTGGACTTGGAAAGTGCTTCGTTTAAAAGGGGAGGGAGTACCTACATGAAAAGTCCATTCCACCCCAGCTCTCTTCTATCTTCCAGGGCTCTTACAATACAGTGATACATTCTCCCCTTTCCTCAAGAAAGGGAGCTGAGGACACAACCTCTTTTGCAGAGAAACTGAAAGTATTTGGGGGCAGGAGGTGACTAACCTAATAAAGGCCTATATAAGGACAAACATATGGCCCATCAAGTCTAAGAAATGAGTGATAGCCTTCCCACATACTCCAGCATTAAGGAGCCACTAATGTGCAGTGAAATTCCAGTGCCTCCGGGTGGAAATTACATAAACAGGATTATTCAGGTTGATCCTTCCCATGGAAATGGAGACCCACCCTGCACAGGTCCCTACATCAATAGCATCAAACCTGGGTGACTTCTACATTGCTGAGAACATAGGGAAAGTACTTGCAACGCTGTGAAAACAATCCAGTATTATACAGAAATCTGAATGTGTTTTTCATAATACTATCATATTAAAGCTAAGCAATTTCAGCAGCAAGAAAACTAAATTCTCCTCAGACTTCCAGTAACAGTACTCTAGATTTCTCTCATAAAACTGTCAACAACAACTATCAGTATGCTAATGGAGTAAACACTTACTCCTCAGGCCAAATCAACAGAATAATGTTAAACTAAAATAACTTCCAAAGACCAAGCATTAGATCTGAGTACAGAAAACTGTCTTCAAGATGGTTCAAAATTGAATTGCATCAGAATTATAAAAGCAAGGAGAACAATCCTCATAAACTTCTCTTGGTTAAGGATTCACAACCATATTTACTCTCTCCATAAATCACAGGGTTCAATTTAAATACCATACCTTAAACTGACCCCAATTTATTTAAAACTGGATCAATGTAAGATGCACTATTTAAGCAGAAATCGGCTGCATATAAATTTGGTTTCTTTGCTTATTTGTTACAAGCTAAGATCAGAGAACCCGACAGCAACAAGTATTGATTTCTGCTGCTCTGGAGGAGCCTGAAATTATCAAATAAAACTCAGAGGGTCAGCTTTTGACATCGAACAAAGCGAAGTGATGACTCAGGAGCTCTGCCAGCTCAAACAAATTTATTGGGAATAAAACACTGTCAATATTAGCGGCACAGCAAAATCTACAAAACAGCTGAAGTTTTGAGGTCAGGATGATCCAATTAGCCGCTGCAATGCAATCCTCTTAACTTCCCCCATCTCGCGTTGGTAGGAATCGCAAGCCATTTGAACTGACTGGAGTGTGACATCTAACTAGAGTTGGCAATTAAACCCCTAACAGCTGCCAGTGTATTAATTAGCACAATGTAGCCATACTTCTAACTGAGACAGATTTGCATACCCTCTGACCTGAGATTGCCGATACTGACTGATCGAACAGGCAAAAACATTAACTGCACCACTGGTCATTTATGTTGCCACCATATCCAATGACACATGAAGAAGTGAACATTGATATTTATAGAAGGGTTCAAAGGTGATACAATGATCACCTTCTTGCTTTCGAAAGTTCTAATAGAACTGCAAATGCTCCGAAAAATTCACTGGACACCATTTGGACTAAAAGAATCTAAACTCAATCAAAGGGATACTTACTTCATACTCTATGCCAACATTTCTCAACCTGGGGGTCAGGGCCCCTGGCGGGTCGCGAGGGGGGTTTCAGAGGGGTTGCCAAAGACTGGGTTCACAGTGCTCTCTGGATATAGGTGAATTACAACTCCAAAACTCAAGGTCAATGCCCACCAAACCCTTCCAGTATTTTCTGTTGGTGTGCCAAGTTTGGTTCAATTCCATTGTTAGTGGAGTTCAGAATGCTCTTTGTTTGTAGGTGAACTATAAATCCCAGCAACTACAAATTCCAAATGACAAAATGAACCCCCCTCCCCCAACCCCACCAGTATTCAAATTTGGGCGTATAGGGTATCTGTGCCAAATTTGGTCCACTGAATGAAAATACATCTTGCATATCGTATATTTACATTACGATTCATAACAGTAGCAAAATTACAGTTATGAAGTAGCAACAAAAATAATTTTATGGTTGAGAGTTACCACAACATGAGGAACTGTATTTTTTTAAAGTAAATTTTATTTAGGGCAACCAAATACACAAATACACGTACAAATACATTTCCATCCAGTTTCACATTAGGGAAAACAAGGTTGTGATGGGGAGGGGTGGTGTCTGGGGGGGGGGGGGGTAGGGAAACACATGGGAAAGACAGATGGGGTGAATAAAAACGAAGTTGACTTCATGACTACATGGATTAAGTCTATCATCTTTCTAATATAAGACCTTAGTTCCTTATATGTATAGTCCTTTCAAGTTGATTTTCTTCTTGTTTTTTATATAGTTCATCAAAGGCATCCAAGTCTCATTGAAGTGTTTTGATGAGTTGTGTCTTAGTAGTGTTGTCATTTTGTCCATTTGTGCTATTTCTAAAAGTTTGAATAACCATTCTTCTTCCTTCGGGAGTTCACTTGATTTCCAGTATCTCGCCAGAGTGATCCTGGCAACAGATGTAAGGAAGGTTAAGAATTTTTCTAATTCTTTCCCTTTTTTTCTTCTGTGATAAATAGGAGGTATAACTCGGGTTTTAGTGTGATATTGATTTGTAGAATTTCTTGGGTTGTTTTATGGACCTTTTCCCAGTATTTATTCACTACCTCACAAGACCACCATTGGTGGAAGAATGTGCCTTTCTTTTGTTGGCATTTCCAGCATCTTGGATCATTATTTTTATATATTTTGGCTAATTGATCTGGGGTGATGTACCATCTGTACATCATTTTAATCATGTTCTCTTTCAAGCTATATGCATAGGTATATTTTTGCTTTATTCTCCATATTTTCTCCCATTCATCTACTGGTATATTATGTTCAATATTTGCCGCCCATTTCTGCATGTAATCTTTTTCTCAATTCGTTCCATATTTACTCATTAGTATATATTTATACAGTCTACCTACGGGTTTTTTTTCGGAGTGTAGTAACAATAACCCGCCCCTTGGCACTATCCATTCCCATCCTACCTTCTTATCTTCTACAAACCTCCTTTTCACTTGATTATATTGGAACCAATTCATATTCCAATCCGTTAGATCCTCTTGCTTTTTCACATATAAATTATTCTCATCTTTTTTTAGCAAATCTTTATAAGTAGGCCAACTTTTTTTTATACAAATCTTTTACTTGGTGGGCTTCAATTGGAGATACCCATGTTGGGATTTTCGTATATAATTTTCCTTTATATTTATTCCATACTTTAAATAAGGCTGCCTTAATGATATGATTTTTAAATTTTTGTCTTGTTATATTTATCATATATCATGTATCCATGCCAGCCAAATTTATTTTCAAAACCCTCCAAATTTAATAATCTCTTATTCTTTAGTTTTGTCCATTCTTTTAGCCCTTCTAAGCAATTTGCTTCATAATATGTGATTCGATCTGGCACTCCAAATCCCCCATTTTGAGTTAGTTCTTGCATATATTTTGTTTTTATTCTTGCTTTCTTCCCTTGCCAAATGAACTTAGCAAGCTCTGATTGCCATCTTTTTAGTATTGTATTGTTTTTCAATATGGGTAGCATTTGTAAAAGAAAATTTAATTTGGATATTTTTTTCATTTTTATAGTTGAAACCTTCTCTAATAATGAAATGTTTAGTTTTTGCCATTTCCCTAGGTTATTTTTAACCTCTTTCCAAGTTTTTTCAAAGTTATTTTTTTACCAATTGGCCATTATTTGCTGTTATATTTATACCTAAATATTTCATTTTCGTTGTTGCTTCCAATTCAAATTTTGCTTCTATATTATGTACCTCGCTCTTTTCTATATTTTTGGTTATAGTTTTTGATTTTGATTTGTTTAATTTAAATCCTGAGAATTTCCCAAATTCTTCAATTTCATTTAACCAATTATGCATATTCTTTATTGGGTCTTCTATAACACATACTAGGTAATCTGCGAATGCATAGATTTTGTACGTATCTTTCTTAATTGTTAGCACTTTTACATCTTTATCTCGAATTATGTCTTTTAATAAGAGCTCAAGAACAAAATTAAAGATCAAGGGTGACAAAGAGCAGCCCTGTCTTGTTCCTTTTTGTATTCTGATATATTTTTATTTTTGTCCATTTACCATAATTATCGCTTCCTCCTCTTTATAAATTGCCATTATGGCTGATGTGAAATTATATCCCATATCCAGTTCCCTTAGTAATAATTCTATAATATCCCAGCTAATTTGATCGAACGCCTTCTCAGCATCCAGGAAGGCTAAACATAGGTTGCTTACCATGTAACCATGGTTCCTTGAGTGGTCACCTGTGAATGCATACATATGATATTTGCGCTTGCACAGACAAACTTCGGAACCTTCTAGCAAGAAATTTCAACAGCCCCTGAAGCCCCGCCCCTCACTCCCCCCACCTCGTATATATAGCCAGTGGGAGGGGCTTCACCCTTCAGTTCTCTCTACGTCGCGAGAAACAACCAGAAAACCTGAAGGCATGACCAGAGGGGAGGAAGGGCGGGCTGTATGCATTCACAGGTGACCACTCAAGGAACCATGGTTACATGGTAAGCAACCTATGTTTGCCTTTTCGTGGTCAACTGTGAATGCATACATATGATAGAATAGCGAGCTACTAACCTCAGTTGGTGGGTGTCATGCCACCACGGAGAAGAGGACTGCACGTCCAAAATCCATCTGTCTCCTGGACACCACATCAAGCTTGTAGTGGGAGACGAATGTTTGATGGGATGACCAAGTGGCCGCACGGCACACAGCATCCAGCGAAACGCCCCTCAGAAAAGCCGCCGACGTGGAGACCGCTCTCGTCGAGTGGCCCTTCACTTGTTGAGGAGGCTCCTTTCCAGCCAAGCGATAAGCTAGGCGAATGGTCAACACAATCCAGGACGAAAGTCTCTGGGAAGACACAGGAAGGCCACTGGCATCTTTCCGATACTTCACAAAAAGTCTAGGAGACTTTCTGACCGAAGCAGTTCTATCGATGTAGAAGGCCAGCGCCCTTCGAACATCGAGAAGGTGCAGACTCACTTCCCCAGGTGTTGTAGGGTTTTGAAATAACGAAGGTAGCGCTAACTCCTCCGACATGTGGAATCTAGAGACCACCTTGGGGAGGAAAGAAACATCTGTCCTTAAAACCACTTTGTCCTTGTGGAATTTAGTATAGGGAGGATCGGCCATCAGTGCGCACAGTTCACTAGCGCGTCTGGCTGATGTGACTGCGACCAGAAACGCAGTCTTCCATGATAAAAAGGAGAAATCAACTGATGCTAACGGTTCAAATGGAGGCTTGGTCAGTGCTGCCAGAACTAAGTCAAGACTCCATGAGGGAGTAACAGGTGCCACTGGTGGGTTGTTCTTCAAAGACCCTCTAAAAAAGAGCTTAACCATCGGAACCTCAAAACAAGATGGAAGACCCGATCTCCTGCGATACCACGCTATGGCAGCCAGGTAGCACTTTAAAGAGGAGTGCGATAAGCCTTTCTCAGAGAGAGAAAAGAAGAAATCCAGTACAACCGATATGGGAACTTTCAATGGGTCCAGGCCCTTGGGGGCAAGGAACTTCAAGAAACAGGTCCACTTATAGGCATAAGCCCGTTTGGTGGCAGGCTTGTGGGCGGCCTCCACAATGGCTAAAACGGGTGCTGATAGGTCCGCGAAAGCTGTCATTCGGGAGGCAGGACCCTCCAGGCCGTGAGTCGCAGCTTGTGCACCTCCGGGTACAACACTCGGTCCTGCTGAGCAAGGAGCAGGTCGACTCTGTTCGGTAGCGGGACGAATGTTCCCCTGGCCATTTCCAGCAGAACTGAGAACCACTGCTGCCGGGGCCACCACGGAGCAATGAGAATGCACCGCACCCTCTCTCTGCGGAGCTTTGCCACCACTCTGAGAAGAAGGGGGAACGGGGGGAATGCATACAATGGGTGTCTGTCCCAGGGGAGCAGGAATGCATCGCCCAGGCACCCTAGAGTCGGGTTTGCGTGCGTTCGTGAGCAGAAGGTTGGGCACTTGGTGTTTTCTCTGGTTGCGAACAAATCTATTACCGGGATGCCCCAAGCTCGAAAGAGTCGGTCCACCTCCCCCTGATTCAGTGACCATTCGTGGTGGGATAGGGGGGTTTGGCTTAGTGCATCCGGCAGCACATTCTGCTCCCCTGGAAGGTGCAGGGCCATGAGGTAGATGTTCCGTGTGATGCACCATTCCCAGATGTCGAGGGTGATGTCCAACAGGGTTCTCGAGTGAGTAGCTCCCTGTTTGTTCAGGTAATACATAGTTGTCGTGTTGTCCGTAATGACCTGTACCACCTTCCCAGCCACCACCTTCTCGAATGAGAAAAGCTCCAATGCATTTATGTGTAGGGAGCGCTCCTGGTGGTCCCAAGCTCCCTGGGCCACTAGGTTGCCGGAGTGTGCACCCCAGCCCATCATGGACGAGTCTGTGGTGATAGTTACTGCTGCCGTCGGGGGGTCGAAGGGGATCCCCGCGCACACGTTGGACGGTTCTAGCCACCATTGGAGGGAGTACTTGACCGGCTGCGGGAGTGACAGAATCATGGAGGGGTTGTCTATCAGCGGCCGGAAGGTACCTAGAAACCATGACTGCAGGGGCCGAAGGCGCAGTCTGGCGAACGGCGTTACCTCAGTAGTAGATGCCATATGGCCAAGAAGAACCTGGACCTGGTTGGCCTGAATGGTCGGGCTGCGGATGGCTTGAACTAATAGGGAGCGAAGAGCCAGGAACCTGTCCTCGGGGAGGTATGCCTTGCCCTCTACGGAGTCCAGGATCGCCCCTATGAACTGCATCCGCCGTGTGGGTGTTAGGTGGGACTTGTCCTTGTTCACAACCAGACCTAGGGACTGTAGGAGAGACAACACTGTAAGTATGTTATTGTGAACGCGGATATAGGAACTGCCCACAATTAGCCAATCGTCTATATAAGGATAGACTGTAATCCTTTGGGTACGGAGGAAGGCCGCCACCACCGCCATGCACTTGGTGAACACGCGGGGCGCTGTTGCCAACTCGAAAGGGAGGACGTTGAACCAGTAAGCCCTGTCTCCTACCATAAAGGAAAGGAACCTCCTATGGGAGGGGGAGATCCCGATATGAAAGTAGGCATCCTGGAGGTCCACTGTAGCGAACCACATACCCTGGCTCAATAGGGGAAGAATGGAGGACAGGGTGACCATCCTAAACTTCTTGGGGACAATGAACTCATTTACCCCTCGTAAGTCGAGTATAGGCCAAAAACCGCCATCTCGCTTAGATACCACAAAATACCTGGAGAAAAAACAGGTCTCAAACAGATAAGGTGCAACTGGGGATATGGCCCCTTTCTTTAATAATGATTCAACTTCCTCACAAAGAACAGGTGAGGGAACTGTCGCCTTGATCTGGCCCACAGGGAGAAGGCAGACAAACTCGATGCGGTAGCCACTCTGAACAATACTCAGCACCCACGAGTTTCGGGTAATGGTTGACCATGCAGAGTAAAAACACTGCAATCTGTCCCCAAACCAACAATAGTCCAACGGGACTGGAGAGTCTAAGGATGGACTCGGGGTTTGAACTAAGACGCCTTCGTCCACGGAGGACATGGAGTCATCAGAGGGGCCCTCTGCGCTGGGGACGTCAAAGAGGCAGGTTGAGACTTGGGACCATTTTGGTAGGATTGCTGACGGGGCTTGTTAAAGTAAGGTTGCCTCCGACCCCCTTGGTAGCGGTTGCCAAACCAGGATTGGTTCCTGCCACCTCCTCGAGAGTAGCCTCCAAAGCCCTTACGTGAGGAGTTGGTAGACGGTTGCCATCTCTGCTTCGGTTGCTGCGAGGACTGCGTTGGAAATCCGAAGCGGTGGGCCGCCTGGCGTGTCTGGTGCTTGTCCTTGAGGTCAGCATCCGTGCCAGGGTTGAAAATCCCCTCCCGGTGCATCGGGAGATCCTCTGCCAGGGCTTTACCCTCATCTGAGAGTGTTGAGGACCGCAGCCAAGCATAGCGGCGAATAGCCTCCCCGCTGACTCAGCCATATACTTAGCCAAGTCCTTCTGGAACTTGGCGAGCTGCATGGCCTCGACCTGGAAGGTCTTGAAAAACCTTTGCTCCCCCCGGGGGGGGGGGGAGGTCCAAGAAGGGCAGCACCTTGCTCCAGAGGTACTTCTGGTAACTGCCCATATGTGACGCATAATGCGCCATGCAGGCGAAAATGCTGGCAGACAAGTGGGCCCTTTTCCCCATGGTGTCAATGCATCTGCCCTCTTTGTCCAACGGGGCTATAGCAGCACCCTTGCCCTTTTTGGTTTTAGCCACATCCACTATGACTGTGTTCGGCTTTTGAGGGCTCAGCATCCATTCAGCCGAGGACAGGTCTACCCTGTAGAGGGTGTCTTCCTTCCTGGGGATGGGCTGGACCGAGTAGGGTGGTGCATCTGGTACCTCGGTCAACTTGAGAAGAAACGGTGAGGGTGGAATGGATGAAGACAGCGACGCTCCCTGTTCCTCTGGCGTCCAGCTAGGATCCTGGACAGCGTCCGAGGCTTTGGAGGGAGGGAGGTTGAGGGAAGTCACCATACGCTCCATCGTTGCTACGAACTTGGCAAAGTCTGATGGTACCTGGTGTTCCTTGTCCGCATCCCTTATCTCTCCTTCCTCCTCTTCGTCTGCGTCAGACGATGCTATATCTGCCTGGGCTTCAAACCCAGGTGCAGTTCCATATGCGGTCGGTAAAGGGGGCCTGTGAGCCATCACCAGTGTGGAAGGGATGATAGCAGGAGCAGTCTGCGGTATGGAGGCTGATGTGGAAGGCTGCGGTACCGGCACCGTGGGGAGGGGGGGGGCGCAGCATAGGTGGCAGCAGGTGCCCATGGAGGGGCCGCGGGGGCAAAGTACATCAGCTGTCCTTGTTGGTTCACCTGCCAGAAACCCCGATCTGCTGCAGGCATTGGAGGGGCTTGCATGGCAGGCAACATGAATGCGGCCGGGTAGGCAGCCGGTCTGGAGGGCAGTGCCTCAGCTGGGAGAGGAGCCTGTACCGGGGCCAGCTGTATAGCGGGGGCGGGCTCTCGCTGGTAAAGACTTGCCTCCACTGTTTGCAGGGGGACCTGCGCTGGGATCGCGGCAGCTTCCACGTCGTCAGGGACGGGGCATAGCCGGCCTCGCCTTCCCCTCTCTCTCCCCGATTCAGAGGAAGAGGAGTAGGGGGAAGTGGAAGAGTCAGCTGGAGAGCGGCGGCGGCAGCGCGGCCTCGAGAGGGGGCCAGCGCACGGCGCTTCCTTAATCCCGCCCCCGCAAAGGAAGGGGGAAAGAGCCCTCGACGCGAACGGCCCCTGCGGGGGCGGAGCCATGCCAAAGCCCGAGGTCCCAACGAGGACTGCAGGCTCCTGCTGCTCCACTGGGGAGAGTACAGGCATAGCCAGGGACGGCCTCTCGTCTTCAAGAGGAGTCCCTGAGCGGGCTGGGCGCTCCTGCGCAATTGGTGCGCTAGCGGCCGCCATGTTGGGTGATTGGAGTGCTGCCGGAGATGGTGTGCTTGCAGCCGCCATTTCTAACGGCTGCAGAGTTGCTGGTGAAGAAGCAGGGGCCATCATGGCGGCCGTTCCCACCAAAACGGCCGCCTCAGCAGAGGGTAAGGACGACTGGGCGCCATCTTTGCTGCTTTTCCCCTTCGTCTTTTTTGCTCTTTTCTTTTGAGAGGCCGCCATTTTCTGGGCCGCTTTTGGCCTGGAAGGGTCCTCCTGGATGGCCGTCAGCTCAGAGAATTGATGGGGGGGAGCCCCAGGCTTAAAAATCTTCTCGTAAAGAGCGGCGCTGAGTCTCACAGCCCTGTTTTTCCTCGTCTCAGAGGAAAATCTCTGGCAGATGGAGCAATCGTGAGCCAAGTGGCCTTCCCCCAGGCAGATCAGGCATGTATCATGGCCATCAATGTCTGGGTAAAGATTAGGGCAGGATGAGCATCTCTTAAATCCCTTAGTGGACATGCTGAGATTCTCTCAGGCAAGGGGATGGTCGTTAGGGCAATCCGAAATCAGGAGTGGAGAAAGACTCACAGCAATGAGACGATCCGAAGTCAAGGGTTGGAGAAGTGAGAGTAGTCGTTCAGTCCTAGTTCAATCTTAATTTAAATCAGTCCAGAAGCAATAATTGCTCAGAATGCTAGCCACAAAGGCAGGAAGGGGGAGTGAGGGGCGGGGCTTCAGGGGCTGTTGAAATTTCTTGCCCAGAAGGTTCCGAAGTTTGTCTGCGCAAGCGCAAATATCATATGTATGCATTCACAGTTGACCACGAAAAGGCAATGCAACCTTCTTCCCAATATTTTAATCAAAATATTCTATACACCTTCTTTGGCAATAATGATTATATCTGCTTCTTTCCAGGATATTGGAATTTTTCCATTTGTACTTATATCATTCATTAGTTTTTTTCAGGTTATTTCTTCTTTTAATATTTTATAACATTGATCGGTTAATCCATCAGGGCCTGGAGCTTTCCCTGTTTTCAAATTACTTATGGCCTCATACATTTCTTCTTCCATGACTGGTCCATAAAGTGGTTCTCTTTCCTCATCTGTCAGTTTTATTAGCTTATGTTTATTCAGGTAGCTTTGGATTTTTTCCCTATTCATTTCATGTTTGTTATATAATTTTTGGTAGTATATCATAAATTCTTTTAGTATTTCATTGTCTTTGGTAAGTTTTTTATCTCCATTTCTAATTTTAGAAATGATATTGTTTTGTACTTTTTTTGAATAGGTAGGCTAGCCATTTCCCTGGCTTATCTACATTTAAAAAAAAATTGTTTTAGAAATTTCCTTTTTTTCTCTAATTTTTCCATTGTCAAGAGTTTTATTTGATTTCTGATTATTTTTATTTTAGACTCTAATTCTTGGTACGAAGGGCATATTTGTAGCTTATTTTCTAATAGCAATAGTTCTGTATTTAGTTGGGTTATTGCTTCATTTCTTTATTTTTTAAAGAAGCAATAACGTGGCCCCTCATAACTGCCTTACTCGCTTCCCATATTGTTGAGATCTCCATCTCTGGGAGGTCATTTAGTTCAAAGTACTCTTTTAACAAAACAAAATTGAATTTGGGCTTCAGATTTTAATAAATTATTATTTAATATCCACGTGAAATGTTTATATCCAAATTTTAAAATCACTTCGGTCGGTGAGTGATCTAAAAATAATCTTGGGTGTATTTTGGTATTTGAGATCTTTAATGCTAAGTTTTTTGTTATCCAAATCATATCGAACATGTTTTCCTTCTCCCTGAAAAAAGGTATAGTCTCGGGAATTGTTATTATTTAAATGCCAAGAATCCTTTAATGCCAAATTTTCTATCATATCAAGAAATGATTTTGGAAGTTCACTTTTAATTGATTAGTTTTTTTATTATTATAATTTATATCCAAATTTGGGTTGACTACTCCGTTAAAATCACCCAAGATTATATAATCCTCACAGTCCGACAAGAGTATCTTATTTTGGGGGGCATATACACATACAATTAGGACTCTCCCCCCCCCTTATATTTGTTAACACAGCCATTAGTCTACCCTCTTTGTCTTTAAATTCCATTGTTGGTTTCAATCTGGGATCTATATTTATTTATTTATTTATTCATACTCGTTTGCCGCCCTTCCCAATGGCTCGGGGCGGCTCACAACATATTCATAAAACAGCAGAACAAAGCAAAATTAAAACCACAGTTAAAACATCAGATAAAAGGCACATAGGCCACACATTGGAACAATGTGGCACAGGAGGTAGAACAAGATGGCAACACGCTACTCCTTTTTGCTTTCTTTCTGTGGAGGAGTAGAAGAGATTTCCCAGTCCCTTTTTCCATTAAGGATACATTGGATTCCTTAATGTGTGTTTCTTGGAGCGCATAAATTTGCGCCTTTTGTTTTTTTAGGTAGTTTTTTTTTTCTTGGCAAATTTAGTCCATTTACATTAATTGAGAAGCACTTTACCTCCATACAAAGTTAGTTTTCTTCTTCATCCGAGGATTGCTCTTCCTCGTCTGTGTCTAATTCCGAGTCTTGTTCTTGTTCCACACCCTCTTATTTTTGGTCTTCTTGTATTGTTTTTTCTTGATTCCTTATTTCCTTTCTCAGCAGCTCTTTTGGGTTTTTTTCCATCTCTTTTGCTTTGAAACAAAGTTTATCCCTTAAACTTCTCTTTTCTGCTTTGTTTCTTTCTTTGGTGAATGGTTCTATTTGTTTGGGTTAGAATGTGGTCCAATTTCTTGTAGAATTCTTCTGCTTTATTCACTGTGTTAACCCAGTATTTTTCATTTTGGAATGTTATCTGTAGGTCTTCTATTTTCTCCCATCTGAATCTGATGTCATTTTAAAAAAAAGACTTATGTTAAAAAGTAATATTTCTTTCTGTTTTCCAATATGGTGTTAGGTATTTCTCTTAGAATGATTATTTTCTTGCCTTTCTATTTATGTGGTGTTATTCTTTGGTTTCTTAGTATTTCTTCGTTGATTTTGATTCAGTTGTATTGTATCAAAATATCTCTTTCTGATTTATTTTTCTCTGGAATATGCTGTATGAATTCTGAATGCCTTGTCTATTTTGTCTTCTAATGTCACTTTTTCTTTCTGCAGTACTGTCGCTGTCATCTCTAATGCTATTTTCATAGTGTCCTCATTCTTTTTCTAGCTCTGGAAATCCCCTCAATCGTAGTTGGAAATCCTTTTGAAATATTTCCAACTGGATGTTTTTCCTAATTCTTCCTGCATTCTATTGAGTTCATTTATTTTTGTGTGGTCTATTTGTACTTTAGTCCTTATTTCGTCTTCTTTCCTCTGTATTAAATCTACCTTTTCATAGAGTGCCATCATCTCTTTTCTAATTGTGGACACCTCTTTTCTCAAATCTTTTTTAGGTCAGAGATTCCTGACCCTTTTCTATCATCTCATTCATTCTCTTCATTTCAAAGAAATGAAATGTTTGGTGAGTCGCGTCGCTCTGTCTCTCGTTCCTCCTGTGTCTCTATTCCTCCCTGTTTCGTCCAGTTCTTCCTCACCTCTCTGCATCACGCTCTTCCTCCTTCCTCTTCCGACTGATTATTCCACGTCACTTCTTTTCTACTCCGCCTTTGTCTGAATCCTCCCCTCTCTGGCCTTGGAACCAGTCTCCTTCTTCACCTCTCCCCTACACACCTCAAGGATTTCACCTCTTCGATCGGTGTCACTCAAGGTCATTTGCTTTTAAGAGCCTCTTTAGCTCTCTATGGGGGGGGGGCTGCATTTTGTCCGTGTTCACCTTGCTTTCTGTCTCAGTGAGAATTATCAACTGTGTTCTCCTCTTTAACTCGTCTTCCTTTTTCAGCAGTTTCTTTTATATTTCCCACTGTTTTCTATTAAATTGAGGTTGAAATTGAAATTATAAAGTTCTTCAAAGTTTTTACTTACAGTTTGTCTCATATCTTTTTCTTTTTTCTTTTTCTTTTTTGAGATCTTTTGAGATCCTTTGTTCAGGTCTCCGTTTACCAAGGTCTTTTTGTTTCAACAAAGTATGAATTCTGTAGCACAGTTCCCCGGTTCTTAGGTTTTTCTTGAAGATCTTCATGTTGTTAATTTGATCTTCTTTAATGGAAATTTGGGTGGCAGGGTGCTGTGGTGTCTCTCCTTCGGATGCAATCACCTCGATCTGTTGCTGATCCTCAGCTGTCGGTTGGTGCGGAACTGAGGACTTTTCCCCGGTCTCTTGAGGAGATCGGGTGTCAGCCCCCTCCAGACCACCTTCCGGAGCTTGAGCAGCTCACCTTTCTTCAATCACTGCTGGGTTTGCCGCTTTTTCTCCCCGAATTATAGCAGCAGTTTCTGGCCTTTTTAGAGCCCTGCTTTTAAGCTGCCGCCACCGCCATCTTCAAACCAGAAGTCCAACATGAGGAACTGTATTAAGGGGTCACGACATTAGGACGGTTGAGAACCCCTGCTCTGTGCCAATAGACAGGAGGAAATACTTCTACACAGCTGTCATAAAGTGAACAGGAAAGCTTTTATCCATTCGAGATCTACAGGTATGTATTGGAGCTACTACAGTAGAATGCATCAGAATAGATTCACAAGATCTGTCAGAGATAGAAATTCTTTTTAAAAACCATTTAAGGATGTTGCAACTGACTACATAAATTGATAGGATTGTGTGTGAAACATCTCAAAAACATGGCAATTGGAAATTTTACACTTCTCTTATTTATAGTTCACTTATTTTTCTACCACAGAACTCAAAAGGACAAACAGAAGGTTCTTGAGCAGGCTCTCATCCAGGCAATGACCAGACCAGTTCAGCTTGAACAAAACAATATAATTATGTGCCCTCAAATCATGCCTTAGAATGATTCTCTATCAAACACTGCAATTCAGCTCCATTTATCCAGTACAATATATAATGATACAACAGAAGGTCTTCTGTGTGTGTCTCTCTATATAGCAGACACAACTCATCAGGAATTTCAAGTTGAAATTCATTAGAGGGTGGGATTCATTAGAAGCAAAAAGGGAAAGACAGGCAAAACCCATCAGCAAATGGTAATATATGCCTCAACATTTCAGAGTGTGTTTTTGGTGGCCATCCAAGTAGCGGGATCTAGTTTCAAGTCAAAATACCAAAGGAGGGGAGGCTATAACACATCATAGCAGACACCTACATTTTTGACAGGGTGTTTTGCTTGTCACCTGGGTTGGAGCAGTCAATTTTATGTTAAAATTACGATTCGCATTGCTCACTGAGAGTTTTTTAAGGTCTACAAAACAGAAAAGAGCTGCCTGGGCTCCTTCTGCTAAGACTGTTGAAACTGTGTAAATAGAAAATGAAACTGAAGGAAGACAATGCCTTAATTTATACACACAGCCCATGTCTGCAAGCTTTCAGGCAGCGAAGGAGTTACAGAAGAGCCAAGATATTCCTGAGTATGGCGCCAGAGAACCACTGAACAGAATGGGAATGGCCCCTCCCCCCTCCCAGCACTAAGCAAGGAGTAGAATAAAATATGCTTGCCTTTGTAGTAGAGGGGCATGTAGCTTGACACAATATCTTTCCCTCTGAATCTCAATCACATACATACATATACACAGTGAAAAACACCATAAAACAGAGGTGTCCTTGACATTGAATGACAACACACTGCTAATCTTTCTCTCTGCTTACACTGATGTGTATCTACAGCCAGGGATTCACATAACCCCCAGAGATGAGATTTTAACCCAAGCAGTCCAATGAGACTACAGGATACCATACTCCCAAATATTTCCCAATGTTCCCAATTATGTAAAGTCCTCATGCTAGAACAAGTCAATGTTTCACTTGTCTGCCATTTTTAAAGAAGAGCTAAAACAATGGTAAGCCCTAAAGAATCATGCCAATTCATTCATGTTAAGCATGGAAAGGGGAAAAGGAAGTCAGTCCCAACTTTAAATTCTTTTATTTCATTTTTGAAGAGAAAAAACACCTGGACACATACTTGCTTTGAGGCAATGCTCTTCTACTGACATCATGCCTGTATCTTTGCTACTTAGAGCTGGTTCCCATGGCAACAGCTAATGTCTCAATGTCACACTATGAATAATTGCTGGTTGAAAAATGAAGAGTGCTACAATCACAACAGTTCTATATTCAAAAGGGAGAAAAATAAAGAAAGACTTGTGTTCTTCTTGACATGAAAAGTCAAATGTTTAAGTTACAGCGCCATTTACGCTATACAAGAACAAAGCAAAAATATTCCTTTTGTCTCGAGCGTTGCGTGTGCGTCTCCTGGGGAAGAAACAGTTGAAACACTGCAGTCTCTCCATGTCTTGGAAGTGCAACTGTATACAATGCGCTGAGTGCTGGTATTTTGTCCTTTTCCATGAACAACTCATTCCACAAGCTCCCCAACAAATACAAAGGACCAAATCCACGAGGGCTACCATGTCCTCCATATCTAACCCAAAGCTCTCAAAACAATGCACAGTTGTGCCTAGAAATTTCGGCGTTCTGGGGGGAAATGTTTGGGGTGGTCAAAGAGCTTGACATCAGAGTGCTGGTATCTCTTTCCATTAGGCTCCAGCACATTTCTGCAAGTATCATCATTCAAAGAGTGACTCTAAAGTTAGGCAGAATCACAAAGTGGATTTTTTTTTAAATGAATACATCCAGGAGTATGGTCTGGATTGAAACTATAGATCTGGGTGGCCACATTTAACCATTCCTCATCCAACTTGAAGACAACCTATGCTTTGCCCTACAGAAGAAATGCACCTGAATAGGAAAGGTATTGCAGCTACTATAACTCACAGGTTTCCTGCCACACCTCATTCATCCCTCAGAGATTGCAGATTTCTGCTCAGGGGAAGGAGATGCGATAAATACATTTGCTCTTAGATATGAATAACAATTACTCATCATTTGACTACTAACTACTCATTCATGTAACAGTACCTCCTTAGTTGAAATCAACCCCATTTCTGTCCCAGAGCACAAAGTTCTAGATGCCGTTATCAACATTAACTTATTTAATCACCTCTGCAAGGAGGATGCGGAGAAAACCACAAGAAATGGCACAGGTTTTGACAAAACAAAAACTTGCCAAAACAGGAGATAATTCTAACTTCTGAAAGACTCCTGTCTAGGATTATGAGCTTCCTCATTCAGGCGGCCTTGAAAGAGAGCCAACCACTTGCATGCTAAAAACTGCTAATTTCTCAAGGATCTTTTTTAACATCCTATCGGTCTTGTATTTTGACAATGTGTTGCACTGGCATGTTTCTAATTGACTGGCATTGTTTTCATTTGAATGTTGTCGTTCATTTGATGTTTTATTGTTGTTTGTCTCACTGAGAACCATTTAAAGGAACAAGGGGAGGGGTATGTGTCACTACGTCACATGTCATGCCGTCACATGTCACAGTGTCACATGTCACGACATCACAACTTTCCCTCAAAATTGATCTTCATTCCTTTTTTCTTCCAGACCAGTGTGGTCTATTCTATTCCAAAACATTTAGTCTTTCCTGGTGAGCTGAAGAACTGTTAGGAAAGTCTTGGGCAGTCATATTTTCTCTTCCCAGTGAGGAATCCATTTGAAGCTACTGAAAGTAGAGTTTCTCACATCCTCGAACATGAAAACGCACATTGCAAAACGATTCCAATGAAATAGCTGCTGCTGAGGGTCACTTTGGTGGTTGAATCTGGTCCTCAATCACTGTAGTAGAATGGTTAAAAGGGCAGGTGAGGCATTTGTTCTAAAATAGCAGGGGAGATGAACTTATTAAGAAATCCAAGGCCCAATGCACATTATGAAGGGAGGGTCCATAGAAGTTCAGGAGGCTCTATGAAACACATACTCTCAAAGTTGAGAGATTTTCCTCTTCATTGTATCAAATGCTTTCCAAAAGAAACTGAGGAAGAGGTTGCTCCCTCACAGATTTATTTATTTACCATATTTATACCCCACCATTCTCACCCCAAAGGGGACTCAGAGTGGCCTCACAATCAGCAGCAATTTGATGCTTTTTTAACAGATAATAAAATAAACATATACATTTAGACAAAGAATTAAAAGCAATATAAACATTAAAACACATTATTTAAATCATGCAATCCGAGGACATAGTGCTCGGATTGTGTAAGAAGCATTTGTGCTTCTTTTACATGGAAACATAAATACCTCTTCTAAGTCTGTGGATGCATATGCACACTAGAATTAATGCAATCTGACACAATTCCAACTGCTATGGGCCAATGGTTTTTAGCCTTCTTAGCCAAATAAGTCTGGTGCCTCACAAAACTACAGCTTCCAGATTCCAAAATGAGAACTTCTACAGATGTCTGAACTGCTGGAAGTGAAGATCTCTTGTACGCCACAAGATAAGGGAGTGCTAAGGCACAATCTGAGAAGCAGGACAATTTGAAGAACTTGCGTTGGATGACACTTTCTTCTGTTGCTGGATCCCTCTCTTTGCCCATTGACCCACAATACAGAAAAAAGGAGGGAAACAAGAGCAAAGAATATTAAGGCCTTGAAAATAAACCCAGGACAAATAAAGAGTTTGATCCAAGGCAAATTTAGCCAAGGAGAACTTCAAGATGAGGAGATCAGGGAAGCATGGGAGAAGCAGGGAAGAGCTGAGGAGCTCTAACAGTAAATGTTAATTGGGCAAAGGAAGGCACAGACAGAAAGACAGACAGAAAATGAATGGGCTAGAAATGTCTCAAATGCCAGCAAACCCTGGTTGTACTCTTTCTGGACAGTAATAATAGCTATAAATGTGTAATTTGGTATGGAAGAGCCAATTAGGCTCTTACAGATATGACAATAAGCATAGCATCCATTTACATCAAAAGCAAACATCAACATGCAACATTAATGGGAAAATAATACATAAAGTTTAAAAAACAACAATTGTTAAAATGATACAGGCAGTCCCCGAGTTACAAACATCCAACTTATAAATGACTCCTAATTAAGAATGCGGGTGGGACAATAGGAAGTGAGAGAAATCTACCTGTAGGAAGGGAAGTTCACTCCTGGAAGAATTATCAGGGGAGGGGGGTATCTTCACTGAAGATTTATCACCAAACCTTGTTTCCACAATGAGGCAAATTTTTCAAAATCCAATTTTCACAGAGACTGAAAGTGAGGTGAAATCTTCTGTACAGACAGCGAAACAAACACCACAGGGGTGTCAAAAATGTGATCCAAAGCACACATGAATCCATGCATGTGCATATATGTGTGTGTGTGTGTGTGTGATTTTTGTTATTTATTCGTTCAGTTGCTTCTGGCTCTTCGTGACCTCATGGACAAGCCCACGCCAGAGCTCCCTGTCAGCCGTGGCCACCCCCAGCTCGTTTAAGGTCAAGCCAATCACTTCAAGGATACCATCCATCCATCTTACCCTTGGTCTGCCCCTCTTCCTTTTTCCTTCCATTTTCCCCAGCATCATTGTCTTTTTCAAGGTTTCCGGTCTTCTCATTATGTGGCCATATCTTTGCCTCTAATATCCTTCCCTCCAGTGAGCAGTCAGGGTTTATTTCCTGGAGTATGGACTGGTTTGAGTTTCTTGCGATCCAAGGAACTCTCAGAATTTTCCTCCAACACCACAGTTCAAAAGCATCTATCTTTCTTCGCTCAGCCTCAGCCTTCCTTGTGGTCCAGCTCTCACATTCATAGATTACTACAGTGAATACCATTGCTTGAACTATGCAGATCTTTGTTGCCAGTGTGATGTCTTTACTCTTAACTATTTTATTGAGATTGGTCATTGCTCTTCTCCCAAGAAGTAAATGTCTTCCGATTTTCCTGGCTGTAATCTGCATCTGCAGTAATCTTCGTGACTAGAAATACAAAGTCTGTCACCACCTCCACGTTTTGATTATAAAACCTGGAACCATGCAATGTTTGGACATTTTTCATTTAAATCAGCAGTACTTTGGGTTTGTGGGTTCCTATATAGCAGGGCCCAAGGACTATGAGGACTGTGTGTCTTGCTTAAAGGCAACACTAAATAACAGGGTATTCAACTACTTTTGTAAACCAGTAACAGACTCTTTAAAATCTCTCTCAAGAGTTCATGGTTCACAAAGTGGTACAGGAGTGATGTTTAAAAGCAAGTCTTCCTCTTACACGGTGTTTGAGCAAAGATCCATATACCAGCCCTTGATCTGGAAAGAGCACAACCCTTGCTCTTAACTTGGGGAACTGGATCTCTAAAGCATCTTGGTAGATATTGCATGGGTATCTTTATGAAAGACATCAAGAAAGTCAATGTCACTATTTTCCTAGATAACCTGTTCACGGGTGAATAGTTTTTCCAAGCAGTCTTTCCATGTCCCTTAAAAAATCTTCAGTTTTCTTTTCTAAACTGTTGATAGCTACAGTCTTTAAGATGGACTGATGTGGGGCAGGTGGGGTCATGTTGCTGATATTGTATGCAGCTAAAGTTGTTTTTAATGGTATCCTATAGTTTCTTCTGCAGTCAGAATAAGCAACTCCTTTTCTGTTTAAAACTGATTTGCCTGTTCAGCTAAGTGATCAAGCTGGGTTTTTTTTTTAAAGTAAGGGGACGCCTTTGCCTTTACTACTTCCAATTATATTTTATCCTCTCCAGCAATTATCATTGGTGGCATATGCAGGCTGCTTACTGTCCCTATATGACAAGCGCATAAGCAATGATGTCTAATGAGACTACCACAATTTGTTCGCTCTCATATTTTTAATGATCAGTCAGATTAACATCTTTAAAGGCCATTTAATTTCCATCCCAAACCTGTGAATTATTTCGTACCGCACCACATCATTGGGTATCAGTGTCTCTACTGGAATTCTCAACATCTGGAAACACCGAACAAAGCCTGAGATTTTTACAATGCCTACACTTGTTTCGACATAATAAACTTCGAGGCAAGGTCACTGTAAATTATAAGTGGATTATGAAGCACAAGTCCAAACAAGGTATCGCAGAAGTAATTTTCTCCTCTGATGCTTGAGGGGTGGGCACAGGGTTTTAATCCTATTTGCGTCCATATCGAGACAGTGTGCAGACCATCATTCTGGTACATGAATATCCAATCAAGTTAAAAGCTTTGTTGAAAAAGGATAAAGCTGGTGGTTCAGCAGGCTTAAAATGCAGTGCCGGTGTATGAAAAAAAAGAAAACAAACCCTATGACTTTAACAATAACCACAATCAGACAGTCCCAATGCCTAGGAATTGGAAATCATTTTCTAATCTATCTATATGTATCTATCTGTATAGTTAAAGTGAAAATATGTTTCTATGTATGTGTATGTATCTATGTTTGTGGCCAATTTCCAAGACGGCTCCTACTTCCAGAGAGTCCTGTGATTCCAACAACCAATCTGGACCAAACTTGGCAAACAGACTTCCCATGACCAACAGAAAAAAAAAACTGGAGGGGTTTGGGGGAGAATGGACCCTGGACGATGGGAGTTATAGTTCACCCTGTATCTAGGAAGCCCCATGACTCCCACTGATGATGGATCTCGACCTAACTTGGCACACAGACCCACCATGACCAACAGAAAATACTGGAGGGGTTTGTGGATGGACCCAAGACAACGGGAGTTGCAGTTCACACACATCCAGAAACCACTAGAATGGTGGATCTGGACCAAACTTGGCATACAGGCCCATCATGACCAACTTCAAATACTGGAGGGGTTTAGGGGGCAGTGACAGAGGATGATGGGAGTTGCTGTTCACACTGCATCTAGAGAGCATTGTGAACTCCACAGACGATGGATCTGGACCAAACTTGGCATATATACACATCATAACCAACTTTTAACTGCTGGTGCGATTTAAGGGCTATGACCAATGATGATGATCGGAGTTTACCCACATACTTATGCACTTTAATAGGTATGATCACAAATTGCTAAACCCAACAATGACTATTTTGGTAATGTTTATCCTTAGCATTTCTAGGTACCTAAGCTACTATATTACAAAACCAAAAATATACAGTATGTTTGTATATAAGTATGTTCCAAGATGGCTCTTACCAAGTTTGATGGATCTGGACCAAACTTGGTACACAGACCCATCATGATGCAACTTAAAATACTGGTGGGGTTGGGTAGGGTGGGAATTGACAGATGATGGGAGTTGTAGTTCATCCATATTCAGAGAACCGTGCACATCCCACCCATGTTGTACATGGTATACAGGTCCATCATGATCCAGCTTAAAATCCTGGCAGGGTTGGGGGGAATTACAGCAGATAGGAGTTAAGATTCCAACCAAACAATGGGCATTTCTAATAAACAGCATTAGAAAACACATAATCAGGCAACACCGGGTACATAAGCTATTCATACAAATAAGAATATGTCAGCCCAGTGGGCAAAAATACATACCACAAATGTTTTATCATTAGGCCTCCTGCCCTAGAGAAGAAGCATATAGGCAGAAACATTAATTTAGAACTGACAGTACTCCAGAGAGGGGACGAATGAGCACAAGTGCCACAGGCCAGTATACAGGAGAAGCAAAATGGAACAAAGAGCGACAGCTGCTCCACTGCCAGCTTGCCAGAAAAAGACAGGGTATCAATGGGAGTAGATTTTCTCAGCTCCTGGATTCAACAGGGCAACATTAAAGCTTAAAAAGAGACTGTGTATCCATGTATGTCACAAACCTCAGAAGCCAAACCATTTAGAGCAGTGCTGTCCAACTGGTGGCCCGGGGGCCGTATACGGCCCCCAGCCCCTTCCCTACGCCCCCCTAAGCTTTTTAATAAAAAATAAAAATTGAAAAATAAAATAAATAATAAAAATTTTAAAAAATGCCTACTTCCGAGTTCGGAGAAAGTATCACGAGAATACACAATCCACACGGGATTTCGCTGTCAACGCGAAATCACGCCGGCGTTGGCAGCGAAATCCCGTGTGGATTGTGTATTCTCGCGATACTCTTCGGCTACTCTACTACTGGATCACTGAGGCCCACAGACGCGATTAGGACCTTCTTCGACTCAGTCGGTCGTTGCCTCTCTCATCGTCCGGGTACTCCTGGATCATGTGCGTTTGGAAAAGGTAGGCCGAAGCAGGGGGCTCCTCAGGGGGCTCCTCATTCCCTCCCCCCATCTCCCCTCATGTATTAAATATAAAATTAAATATATTTAAAGATGAAATAAGGGGAGATGGGATACATTAAAATAAGGGGGAGGGGAGGATGGAATTAAATATATTTAATCTGTATACCTTTATAAAGCGGAATGTTTGTATGTATGTGTGCGGAGGGCGGGAGGGCGGGAGGGCGGAAGGGCGGATATGTGGCAGCCACTTTCACAGGCCACAGCGATATGTGGCAGCTATTTGCATAAAGTCCTTTGATTGGCCAGCCTTGGCACTCCAAAATTCTAAGTGCCAGCTATTTGCATAAAGTTCTTTGATTGGCCAGCCTCGCCACTCCAAAATTCTAAGTGCCAGCTATTTGCATAAAGTCCTTTGATTGGCCAGCCTTGGCACTCCAAAATTCTAAGGCACCAGACAGAGGGCATTGATAGCCACAGATTAGCCAGCATCCCAGAATCCAGGCCTCTACATTCAAACAACAGGATTTCTTCCCACTGAGGGAAAAATGCACCATCAACATTCCCTCCCACTTGGCTCTGTGAAAACAAAATGGAATCCTGTTTTCTCCTCCCCTCAGCTTTTAGAAAATGGCTGCCTGCCATTCCGCCTTTTAAAGTTACCAATCACCAGCAGAACAGGCCAGAACATTACAGGCCCCAAAAGAGAGTTTAGGGCAGGATGGCCCACGAATGATGGGATTTGCATCCCAATTCACTTCCCAGAAAACACTGTAGCCCCTACAAATCACAGACCAGGCCCAAAATTTACAGTAAGGCTTCATTAACTTGATTTTCCTGACTAGGCCTCAGTTAATAGGACATTGTGTATAGCCAGGCCCCAAAAGAGAGTTTAGGGCAGGATGGGCCACGAATGATGGGATTTGCATCCCAATTCACTTCCCAGAAAACACTGTAGCCCCTACAAATCACAGACCAGGCCCAAAATTTACAGTAAGGCTTCATTAACTTGATTTTCCTGACTAGGCCTCAGTTAATAGGACATTGTGTATAGCCAGGCCCCAAAAGAGAGTTTAGGGCAGGATGGGCCACGAATGATGGGATTTGCATCCCACTTCACTTCCCAGAAAACACTGTAGCCCCTACAAATCCCAAACCAGGCCCAAAATTTACAGTACGGCTTCATTAACTTGATTTCCCTGACTAGGCCTCAGTTAATGGGACATTGTGTATGGCCTGAATTTCCAGTAACCAACCTTGGCACACTGAGCCCCTATGACCCATGATTCATTCTACTGCAGTTTGGAGTAGGGAGGACCATGGATGATGGGACTTGAAGTACCATCACAGGTTATGAGATTTGTAGTACTTTCAAACTCTTCATTCCCCACAGACCAAGGCGGCCCTGAACCACAAGACCAAACTTGGCACACAGTACCCCCATGTCCCACACTCCATCCTACTGCAGTTTAGAGGAGGATGGACCATGAAGGATGGGATTTCAAGTACCTCCATTCACTTCCCAAGCCCGCTGCGACCCTCATCCAGTGCATAATCATGACCACACTTGGCACAAAAAGCCCCCATGACCCAATGGACGTCCTGATGCAGTTCGGAGGGCGGACCACGGATGATGGGACTTGAAGTACCTCCACTCATTTCACCAGACCATTGCCAACCTCATCCAAACACTGATCAAGACCAAACTTGGCACACAGAGCCCCCATGACACATTCTACATTCTGGTGCAGTATTGAGGAGGATGGACCACGAATGATGGGACTTGAAGTACCTCCACTCACTTCCCAAGACTGCTGCGACCCTCATTCAATGACTAATGAAGACCAAACTTGGCACACCCTCAACCCACTCTACATCCTGCCCTCTTGCAGTACCTTCACTAACTTCCTGACCACAAGCCACATACACATCTACATCCACAATGCCTGGCACCGCCGGTGCTAGTATTAAATAAAAATAAGGGGAGAGGGGAGGATGGAATTAAATATGTTTAATCTGTATCTGTATACCTTTATAAAACGGAATGTTTGTATGTGTGTATGTGTGTATGTGTGTATGCGGAGGGCGGAAGGGCGGATATGTGGCAGCTATTTGCATAAAGTCCTTGATTGGACAGCCTCGCCACTCCAAAATTCTAAGGGACAGAGGGGAAAATTTCTTCCCAGCCAGCATCCCAGAATCCAGGCCTCTACATTCAAACAATCAGAATCCAGGCCTTCTTCCCACTGGATTTCGGGAAAAAGCCAGCATCCCAGAATCCAGGCCTCTACATTCAAACAACAGGATTTCTTCCCACTGAGGGGAAAAAAGCCAGCATCCCAGAATCCAGGCCTCTACATTCAAACAACAGGATTTCTTCCCACTGAGGGGAAAAAATGCACCATCAGCATTCCCTCCCCACTTGGCTCTGTGAAAACAAAATGGATTCCTGTATTCTCCTCCCCCCTCAGCTTTTAGAAAACGGCTGCCTGCCATGCACCCTTTTAAAGTTACCAATAGCAGGCCATAACATTACAGGCCCCAAAATAGAGTTTAGGGCAGGATGGCCGACGAATGATGGGATTTACATCCCAATTCACTTCCCAGAAAACATTGTAGCCCCTACAAATCCCCTTCTCCCAGATAGGCCCAAAAGAGGCATCCATCTTCACTCTTCAACACAGTGTCAGAGAAAGGCAGCTTCTGACAGGATCTTTAGAACAGGCACTGTCACTCTACAAGGTAAGGCCCTACTTCACTCAAAAGACACAAGAGAAAACAATAAATACCTTTCTCTAATGCCTTTTAATGCTTATATAAATAATTCTGGCCCAAAGCCCCTCACCCAGCCTCATTGGACCTTACTGCTAATTCCATGCAGGCCTTTTCCATTTTTTTTTACCTTTCTGTTTTACACCGGTATACTTTCACAGGCCAGGGCGGATATGTGGCAGCCACTTTCACAGGCCACAGCGACCAGCGCGGGTGATGGACCTGCACCAAACTTGGTACACATAACCCCCCTATGACATGACCCACGTATTATGGGATTTGTAGTACTTTCCAAGACTTTGGTTCCCACAGACCACTGAGGCCACCAAAAGGACCAATACAGACCACACTCAGCACACACAGCCCCCATGACCCACTCTACGTCCTGGTGCAGTTCGGAGGAGGGTGGGCCATGGATGATGGGACTTGAAGTGCCTCTACTCACTTCCCAAGTCCGCTGCAACCCTCATCCAATCACTGATCGAGACCAAACTTGGCACACATAACCCCCATGACTGCCTTCACGTCCTGGCGAGGTTTGGGGGAGGACTGACAATGGATGATGGGATTTGTAGTACTTTTACACCCCTTTGTTCCCACAGACCACTGTGGCCCCCAACAAACACCGAGAAAGTCCACACTTGGCACACAGAGCCCCAGTGACCCACTCTACATCCTACTGAAGTTTGGAGGGGGACAGAACATGGATGATGGGACTTGCAGTACCTTCCCTCACTTCCCAATCCTGCTACAAACCTAATCCAATGACTGATCAACACCAAATCTGGCACACAGAGCCCTCATGACCCACTCTACAGCCTGGTGCAGTTTACTGCGAGACGGACCACGGATGATGGGACTTGAAGTACCTTCACTCACTTCCGAAAAACAATGCACCCCTCATCCATTCACCAATACAGACCAAACTTAGCACACAGAGCCCCCATGACCCAATCTACATCCTACTACACTTTGGGGGGGACGGGACACACAGAGATGATGGGACTTGCACTACCTCCAGTAATTTCATGATACCACTGCAACTCCCAATAATGATGGATCAAGACTAAACTTGGCACACAGAGCCCCCATGACCCACTCTACATCCTGCTGCGCTTCTCAAATAACCCGGGCAGGGCCGGGTCCCCAAGCTAGTATTAAATAAAAATAAGGGGAGAGGGGAGGATGGAATTAAATATATTTAATATTAAATAAAAATAAGGGAAGAGGGGAGGATGGAATTAAATATATTTAATATTAAATAAAAATAAGGGGAGAGGGGAGGATGGAATTAAATATATTTAATATTAAATAAAAATAAGGGGAGAGGGGAGGATGGAATTAAATATATTTAATATTAAATAAAAATAAGGGGAGAGGGGAGGATGGAATTAAATATATTTAATATTAAATTAAAATAAGGGGAGAGGGCGCCGGGGGAGAGGGCGGCGCCGGGGGTGGGGAGGGGGCGGAGCCAGGGGCGGGGACAGAGCCGGGGCGGGGGCAGACCCTACGGCCCCCCAGGTCATTAGTGACCGGAATTCAGCCCCCTGGGCCGGTAGAAGTTGGACAGCCCTGATTTAGAGAATCCAAAACCAATTTTAGTTCCCAATCTCAAACACCTCCTGCAACAGGTGGGATTTACCTACATGGTGACTATGATTCCCCATTCATTTCAATGTTTCTACTTCATTCAGGATTGAAATTTAATATAGTTCCTCGGCAATATTATATAGGTAATGTTATATCCTTTCAAGAAATAGCCCTTGTGCAAAGGTCTTATAATAATAATAATAATAATAATAATACTTTAATATTTGTGAGTCGCCCTCCACCACCGGTGCTCCGGGCGACTTACATCATTTAAAAACCCCAAAATACATCAATGTACAGCAATTTAAAAACATAGATACAGACGGCGAGGAAAGGCTCAGTCATTCAAAGGTACCGATCAGGCCCCAAACGCTAGGCGGAAGAACCAGGTTTTTAGGTCTGACCGGAATCTAGTTTGGGTCAGAGTGGCTCTGAGGGCAGGTGGCAGTGAGTTCCAGATCATGGGGGCCGCCACGGAGAAGGCTCTCCGCCGGGTCTCCATCAGCCGAGCCTCTCGCACCCCAGGGATGGTCATACGATCGC
Organism: Anolis apletophallus; assembly: GCA_030556195.1. NCBI lineage: Eukaryota > Metazoa > Chordata > Lepidosauria > Squamata > Anolidae > Anolis > Anolis apletophallus. Next base: position 74,401,113 of record JARBWK010000011.1, read on the forward strand.
CATTTATGGCACGTGCTGGCCTCTCGCTGCGTTGGACCGTCAGCCGGGCACTCAGGTAGGCTGGCCCAATATTATGCCGAGCTTTAAAAGTGAGCATTAATCAGACACCCCATGCAATTAAATTCATTAATCAATTACATATCTAATACAGAGATCATTAGAGAGACATTTCATGTGAAAACATGTTTAGCATTGACGATATTACTGTTTCACAGTCGCCAGAGCTATGATCCCTATGACCTTTGAAAAAGTTCAGAATGCAGTTGTTCGTCTATTTATGAGAATAGGTCACAGAATGTAATTTCCTTGCAGCTTAACCTGCTATATTCATATCCACTTCCAGATCCAACCATAAGCTTTGGTGCTGATCTTTGGAGTCCTAGAACCTAAAAAGAATGGGACTTCGCAGAAAAGATTACTCCCTTTGAGTTTTCCAGGAACTGGAATACACATACTTGTTGATTTCTAGGTAAGGATGGAAATGCAAGACTTGAACACTTCACACTATAAAGGCCACTCCAGTCTTGTTTTTAGAAAGACATTTGACTCGTTTAAAAAAGAATACCTTGTCAGTAATTTTGCTTTCCTGACAGTTCTCAAAAGTTTCCAGGTTTTTTAATGGAAAAGAATGAAAATGTGTCTCCTGCCCAATTTTCTCAAGCTTTCATATCTTTAACGTTGCTACAAAGAAAGATGGTCCCTGTGATCTTATTTAACTCGAGACATGCAACACTGATTGAGGTTCCCTCTCACCGAAACCCCAAGCAATTAATATTTAATGCTAAGCACCCGACACTTCGACATGGTGTGGTGTTGTTCCCTTGAATGTGTAAATCAAAGCCACCAAAGCTGTAAAAAAACCTTCAAATGACGCTGTAATTCACCTCTTCTTTAGAAATGGCTTCCTTCACATAAGGCAATTAACTTACAGGAGTTTGCATTTTCTACAACTCACATGATTTAATGGTAATCAGGACATGGTGGGGTTTTATTACCCGCTCAAACGGTTTTCTAAGTAAGGGAGCTGGCTGCTCAGTATACCATGGACAATGGCACGAATACTCCAGGAGCTACTTGATGGGAACAGGAATCACTCTATTGATAATTTCCTATTTGGCCCACTAATACTTTAAGTATCTGCAGTGGACCAAGCCTAAGCCAGCCCTTTAGACAAGGGTCTGCCCCAACTCTCCCTCAAAAGGTCATAGACTCAATAAGGAACTTTCTACAACAAAATACATGCTCTACCACAGAGCTTTCCAAACATTTCATGTTGACAACATACTTTTTAGGCCTGCATCACTTCATGACACAGTAATTTACTTTCACAAACAAACAAACAAACCCCTTACAAGAGATACAGAAATATACACAAATTGTAGTGAAATGTATAGGGGCACAACATTTCTCATTTATATTTTTTAAACTTTATGGCTTGTAGGTAATAACATACTTTCCAAGGTTTTGTCATGTGTAAATATGTGCAAGAATTTTTGTAAAGTTGCATCAGTTCTAAAAGTTAGTTCACAAAGTTAATTAAAGGCTTAAGATCCTTGCTCTGAAGGTTATTCCAGTGGAGAACTGTACAATATTTTGCCTCAAAGCCCAAGTACAGTATTTATTTATCTATTTATTTGTTTATTTATTTCCTATATTTATACCCCACTGTTCTCCCCCTGAAGGGGGACTCAGGGCGGCCTAACAAAAGCTTCATATGATGCTAGCATCATAAAAACAACCACAGTACAATCAAAATATTAAAAATATTGAAACAACAATTAAAACAATTATTAAGACACATCAATTAAAATCGAAATCCAAAAACCAGTCCGGGTCAATTCATTGCCATAAGTAGTGTGATCTCCTTCCACTTGCTGCTCACTGATCAAACGCTTGGTCCCATAACCAGGTCTTGATTTTCCTTCTAAAAGACAAGAGGGAGGTGGCCAATCCGATATCTCTAGGGAGGGCGTTCCATAGGCGGGGAGTCACTGCTGAGAAGGCCCTATCTCTTGTTCCCATTAACCACGTTTGCGATAGTGGTGAGATCGAGAGCAAGGCCTCTCCTGAAGATCTTAAACTTTGTGATGGTTCGTGGCAGGAGATACGTTCGGACAGGTAGTCTGGGCCAGACACAGTAAACACAATTGATCAATGAGATTTATGTAAGTGTTGACTCATCATTCAACAATTGATTTGATGGTTAACATGAGTCAGGACTACCAAAAGGATTGCAGGCCTTGGTTTTAAGGGACAAAGCTTTTCCCAAAAACGAAGCGTTTTTTCTCCTGTTGTATAATTCAAGCTTTCATGAAGGCACAACCACATTAGAATAGCCATTCAGACACTAAAAAGGAGCTGCTCAGTATTTAGTGATGCCCTTAAGACAATTCATTATGGATATAGTAAGTGACAACACTGTGTGACAGGATGCACAACTGGGACTCCTGACAAATCTAATTAATGGCACATTGTGGTTCTTTGCCTATCCTTTACATACTCTGCCAGCTTTGAGTGTCTAATGAGGAAAGCAGCTTAAACATTCCTAGAACTTCAGTAGCTGGATAACGCAGTCTGCAACTGGTCCTCCCCTTCTTCTCACCAATATGCTTCCCATGTTTGAGTAAACACAGACATTCCCATGAATGCATCTAGAACAGCTCTATATAACACTAGTAAAGAGAGAAGTGTGAGAAAGTGAATATGCATTCTTCACAGTCAGCTTGTGAACTACGCATTGTTTGTATTACTGTCACAACAAAAATACTGAAACATAATTTTATAATCAAAACATTCTAACTTTAAACAATTTGCCTTTTACCTGTACCCTTCATGAATACAGGAAAACATTCTCTGCAAATTATACATGAGAGAAGTTAGGCTGAACTCTCAGAAACACCAACAGACAATTTAATCTTTTAAACTCAATATACAAAGTCACAACGATAAATGTGACAACCAAGCAAATTCGTAAGCTGAAAGGGTTTGCTATCTGCTCTACTGAAACACACTACACAGTCATCCACAATATTAGTCCACTCAATACAAATCACAGATACTACCTATAACCCACAGGATGAAATATAAAGGTGAACCTTCCCACATCAAAGAAACATATCAGACCATATCAAGAGTTACCAAAAATACATACCATACATTCAGAAAGTCTGTACAATTCAAATTTTTGAACTCCGTGTAAGCTATGCACAGAGACTCCCTTTCTGTAGAAATCGATTTGCAACATGAAACCTTCAGGGCCAGCAATGCAAAACTTACTACCTCTTCAACACATTAATTCACCTTTTGCATAAGTAACCTGAAAAGACTGTTGCTATACAATCCTTGAAATTGTAGTAGGGCTGTCATGGGGGGAAATCAGGAATGCATAAAAATATTACTATGGCCCCAAAGTAGCCAGACTTTATAATATTCCAAGTTTCCCCAAAGAAAAAAATAGACACGGTGACAATATCTGTAAGTCTGAGGAAGAGAGAGAGAGAGAGAGAGACTTAGAAGCTGAGTGAATGAAGTGCTACCATATTTCTAATAGATCTTGAATGAAGCTTAAAAAGCAAATGATCTCAAGCAGATTTTCTTTAGGACGCCCCAACATATTCAGAGGGGACATTGTGTACTTCAAACCAAATATACCCAGCACTTCACTATAAAAAGCAGACAATAGAAGCAGTATTGGAAAGAGCAATAAGAACACAAGAAGTGTGTGGGCAAGGGAAGAGCCAGGATTTCAAGTACCGTCCACATATCATGGCCACTTGTCAGTATAGAGTTGTCACGACAAAGCACCTCAAACATTTGATGGGTCTCTCTGACGAGTCAAAATCACCTTGGCATTCATTGCATGAGTCAGTCTTCAGACAAACACAAGACCTCTTGAAACAATTGCACCAGAAACAGAATAAGTGTTGTCCTTGCCAATATAAACACAATGGTAAAGGAAAGCTGGCAAGCCACATTCTTAAAGCCATTTCATCCCCAAAGTTCAAGTACAAATCCTACACACTGTGGACACGGTTCATAGAACAAGTCTATTTTTCTCCTGGTAGGTATAATACAAAGCTGTATACCACATTTTTAATTCAGCATCTCAGTGACAGGACTATCTGAATAAACAAAATCTCAGGAAGCTATCTTTCACTGGTTTCTTCGGTCTACATCCAACCAAAATTTTGGAGTTTGGTATCTCTCTCTTAAAAGAAGACTATTCAATTTATCTACTTTGTACATGGACTGCATGTGCCTTCTGGTCAACTCTTGGTAATATATGGCCCCATCTACACTGCCATATAATGCAGTTTCAGAATGCAGGTTAACTGCATCGAACTGGATTATATGGCAGTATAGACTCATATAATCTAGTTCAATCTGCATTATATGAGTCTACACCATTCCTAAAAGCTGGTAAACTGGCTGGGATTTCTGAGAGTTTACATCCAAAACATCTGGAGGGCCGAAGTTTGCCTATGCCTGGTCTACACTGACCATTATAATGCAGTTCAAACTGCATATATTGCAGTGTAGATGGGGCCTATGACTTTACTTACTTTGCTTTGTTTAGGCGATCCCTTGTAGCTCGAGGATGACGTTCTTCCAGATGTGGTGTCTTGGTGGTGGGTCCGTAGGTGGTTGTGGAGCCCTATTCTTGATCCGCATGTTCTCCCGCAGTGAGGACACCACTTTCCAGACAGAAGGCGGTCCCGGTCAGGGTTGGCTTGACATGACTTTCTCTTGGCACATTTCTCCCTTTCACCCTCCATTCGTGCCTCTTCGAATTCTGCAGAACTGCTGGTCACAGCTGACCTCCACTTAGAGCACTCAAGAGCCAGAGCTTCTCAGTTCTTGGTGTCTATACCACAGTTTTGAGGTTGGCTTTAAGCCCATCTTTAAATCTCTTTTCCTTTCCACCAACATTCCGTTTACCGTTCTTGAGTTCAGAGTAGAGTAACTGCTTTGGAAGATGGTGATCGGGCATTCGGACAACGTGGCCAGTCCAGCGGAGTTGATGGCGGAGGAGCATCGCTTCAATGCTGGTGGTCTTTGCTTCTTCCAGCACACTGACATTTGTCTGCCTGTCTTCTTAAGAGATTTGCAAGATTTTTCAGAGACAGTGCTGATGGAATTGTTCCACGAGTTGTATATGACCTCTGTAGACAGGCCATGTTTCACAGGTGTATAGCAAGGTTGGGAGGATAATGGCTTTATAAACAAGCACCTTGGTATCCCTACAGAAGTCCCAGTCCTCAAACTCTCTCTGCTTCATTCGGAAGAATGCTGCACTCGGAGTGCTCAGGCGGTGTTGTATTTCAGTGCCAATGTTGAGAACATCATAGATGTTAGGCAAAGAATACTCAGAAGTGGTTTGCTACTGCCTTCTTCTGAAATTCAACTGATAGTACCTGGTTGTCCTTTATGGTCTTCTAGATAAAGAATAACCATGTCTGGCACTGCCTAGATTTTAATATTTAATGGGATCTTCAGGGTATTTAAACCCACTTGGGTTAAACAAGAACAAAAGGGGCATCTGTTGAACCATCCATGACAATATCAACAACCACAGGGATATAATATATTGTGGGGAGGGAGGGGGGGAGACCAACTACCACCGAAGGAAGGAAGGGAATTAATTACTACTTTTGTGGGAATGGAGCCACATCTTTCTCTCATTCTAAAGGCTTTGGGGCTTTCGTGCTCAATCTTAGAAGCCATGTACAAAAATGTACACCAGCTTGCTTAAGGAAGTGATATGTCAGCTAAGGAATGGCACAAGTATGAAGGCAAGCTGGAGTCCTCTGATTAGCATATTCTGTATTGCAGAACCACATGTCTGCTCAGTGGTGCATACAATGCCTCTTCCAAGCTTTCCCTGACCGTTACTAAATTATTAGGAAAGACCATTCTTTTTCACATTAAAATCACATGTGTGTTGCTGCAGCTTTTACTGCTAACTTCCACTTTTAAACTAAGCAACTGATAAAGTAAATGCTGGACTCCCAGAACCTCAGAAACCAGAATACATTCCTGCCTTTCTTAACAGCAGGGAATACAAACAGCAACAAGGTGGCGGGGGGGGGGGGGGACGGGACGGGGGACACTGTTGCTATTTTTACTTGAATCTTGCTTGCTAAGCAAAGCCAAGTTCTGAATAAGAGCCCTGCACTAGGACTAGACTTTTTAAAAATGAAGCTAAATCAACCAGAGATTGGTCTGGAATGGCCAATTAATGTCTCCCTGCACACAACATTTCTGTACCAATTGTGTTTGTATTATCTGGCTACGATTAGCCTATGTCTGTGCTGCTCTGATAGGAATGTTAAGAGGAATAAGAGAGCATAAAATAACCTTTGAGTATGTTACAGAAATGTTTTCTGTCGACCAGTAACACATATGGTATTCAATCTATTTGGGGAAATTTCAACGATACTCTGTTTTCCGATACTTTCTATAAAGGAAAAAATGGCTGAGTTTCGGCGAGCTTTAAAAACATGCTAGAAAGAATACGCACACAATCACCGAACAAATTGGACAGATCTCTCTCTTACACACACTCTATTATTTTCTAATTTACAAAATTAACCACTCGTTCTCAGGAATACTTTTGGGAACACTCGGATCAAGTTGTCTTCCTAAGATACTCATGAACTACAAACTTAACTAGGACAATCTTCTGGTCCTGCTAGCCTCAAAAAGCAGTACTTTTTATTGGCTAATCAAGGCAGCATGTTGGGGCAAGTTGCCCCCAGTGAAAAGATCAAGCCCCATCCTCAGTAATCCAGGAATACATGCTCCTACAACAAACTAAAAACAATTTTCCTGGATGAGACAGATAAGTGTATGGTTGATATTATTATTTGAACCTTTGCCTTGACCTTCAGGGCTGGACCACTAAGAAATGTGTAGACATGTATCCCAAAATATGAAGAAACAGGTATGTAAATGTCCTGAAGGAGGGAAGACAGACAATAACGCCTCCTTCAGGTAACTCTTAAAGCACAATTTGAAATCAGAAGGAAGAAAGTAAACCATTATTTCAAGAGATTCAAAAAGCCTTCCCTAAAACAGGCAACAAGTCTGAAGGCTGCTCAAGTTTGGGAAAAAATTGGCCAAGGGGGGAGTTAATGTAATAGCATTGACCTCACTCATAGGACTTTGTGATATTCATCATGCACTGTGTGCACAAAAGAGGGGAGACAGACAATCTGTTGGGATATATGAGGAATAAAAATAACCTATTTTAAGCATCCAAATTGTGTTATTAATACGGTAGTTTATGTCCAAGTACTTGAGATCCTTACCTTTTGTTAATGGGCTTTTCATCTTTCTCATAGGGCCGGATGAACCATTTCCCAATCCTTACAAAGTTCTTATCCATTAGGCATCTTTGTGGGGGGAAAAGACACACACACAAATCATAATTACTCAGTAAGTGCTGGAAATATTAAGCTCATCATCTTCACTCTGTCAAGCTCTTCCCATCCTTGCTTAGACTCTTACGCAATAATGGTAGTAACCTTGTGCCTCATTGCCCCCAAGTTACCAGTTAAATGAACTGGTCCCTATCCATTTCCAGTCCGGACTACATCAAGTTGAAACTCAGAAGCAGTCATCCTCAAGGAGGTTTATTTGCAAGCAAAACATGCCCATGATTATAGCAAAATTATTAATGTTTCAGAAAAACAGATTTTGCCATTTTCAACAAGCACAGAAGACTGCATTCATTTTATTATTTGATGTTGTCACTGAAATAAAATAAAACAACAGTTTGGTTTTGGATTAGGGACTATGGCCTACTGGCTATTTTTCATTTTAAAAATAGACCCTAATTTGGGGGAAATGAAGGATTACAAGACTGTAATGGCTGCAAAAGCATCCTTCAGGCCACAAGTGATCCATATGCCAACCTTTCCCCACCACAACTTTAAATCACTGGCCTTGATACAAAATTAATATTTTAATGTCAATATAATTACACCTTTTAATAATGTTAAAGGCTCTATAAATATGAATGATTTACTAACAGTACTCCTCCTTGGCTTTTATCCTAGAACAGTAGAGTCATACTGGTGTTTCAACATTTTATACAGAGATATGTCTTCATAAATACTAATAGGGAACTAATTCTCCAAGTACCTATTCTTATGTAGCCAAAAAGTAGTATCTACACTTAGGAGGAAGACATCATGAGGTTGGAAAAACCCATAATGTTTGCAAATGTATTTTTTAAAAATCGTTAGGAGAAACAGTAAGAGTAATAACATTAATTAATAACAGTAATAAGAGTAATAGCATTCCAAGCATGGTATCCCAACGGTTGGAGGACAGCTGAGGCAAGGATATAAATAGTAGAGAGCATTAGCATTTAGTAAGATTTTTTAAAAAGGTAACTGTGCTAGGTAGGCAGCAGGCCCATCGTTCAAGTAAAGTCTCCATCACAGCTTTGCAGAAAACAGGACAATATCTGTGTTCAAAACAACAAAATGGTCCATTCAGCATTCAGTTATTGGTATGCCTATCCTACACTGAATTGTATACTTCACTAGAGATTACTTTTCTCAAACACTTTAAAGCCAAGAGGAAATGTTGAGGGGAGACATGATAGCCATATAAAAACATGTGAAAGCATGCCAGAAGGAAGAGAGCACAGGCTCATTTTCTGCTGCAATGGAAACTAGGACTTGGAGCAATGGGTTCAAATTACAAGAAAAGAGATTCCATCTGAACATTAGGAAGAACTTCCTGATTGTAAGAGCTATTTAGAAGTGAAACACTCTGCCTCAGAGGTTGGATGGCCATCTGTCATGGGCAATTTGATTGTGCATTTGCTGAATGGCAGGGGGTTGGATGAGATGGCCCATGTAGTCTCTTCCAACTTTATTATTCTATGATTACTCTATGATTCTAAAAATGAAACTAGTGCATTTCTCAATGTTTTAAATACTCTATTTTAATTGTGGAATTTGTTGTGTGTAAGTCGCCCGGAGCACTAACGTGGAGGGCGACTCAGAAATAATAAAGTCAGTCAGTCAGTCAGTCAGTCAGTCAATGTCTTTACTTAATACAATGTCACAATCATTGTATTAGATCCTACATAAATAGAAGATAAGAAGAGGGTGACTCTTTCAATTATTATACAAAAGAGAAATCTGTCAGTGCATCTTGGTGATCATGGCTTCATATTTAGCTACTCAGGGATCTTTGAACCCAAGGTTATTTGAGATTATGAGCATAGAACATATTTGTCAACAGAAAGCCAACCAGGGAAATAGAGGGAAGAGGGAGAACAATTCCAAGTAGCAACTGGGAATTAAAAACCAATGTGGGATCGTGGTTTAACTACTATGGGAAAGGCCTAAGCTCAAATCTTTGCTCAGGCAGCAAATTCACAAGGCCAGACAGGCCCAGTCAATCCTTAGTCTTCACAAGATTAACAAGGCCAAAGACTCTTGGGACTTACACCATATAGGGCTATAAGAGGTCAAGAGTAGCAGCTTGGTGCATGAAAACAGGACAGCGGTCTGTGAAAGGGTTCCTAACAAATCTCGACCATGGAAACCCACTTGGGCAAGTCCCTCTCGCTCAGTCTCAAAAGAAAGCAAAGGTAATCCCCCTCTAAACAAATCTTACCAAGAAAACCCCATGATAGGGTGACCACAAGTCAGAAACACCTTGAAGCCACACAAGAAAAGCCAATGTCTTTCGAGATGTTTTGGACTATAATACTCATCATTCTTAAGTACTGGACATTCTGGTTGGTACTTATGGATGTTGCTTTTGAAAACACCAGAAAAGCATCTGGCTACCTATCCCAAATGTTATCCCTACTGACATATGAACAGATGAACTGTTTTGAGGACAGGGATGAAATGAACACAACAAAGGTTGATTAGTGATAAAAGAAATAAAACATAGAAATGAAACTTTACATGAAGCTTGAAAAAAGACAGATAAGAAAATGGTATATGCCTGTATCGACAGACTGACCTTAATGTCCAATCTGGATTAAACAAAACAGTAACAAATCAATAATGTAGCTGATCTATGTAAACAGGCAGTTAATAGTCAAACAGCAAACCGATTCAGGACACTTTAAATAGGTATTTAAATTAACATGAGAAAATACCAATTGAAATCACATTCCCTGTTTGTAATTCAGGATGTTTCTTAAGCAAGTGCATACTAATTGGTTGAGACATTAAAACATGTTGATTTAAATACAGCTTTCAGAGAGCACAGGAAGGTATACTTTTATGTACCGCATTCATAGCCTACCTGTCAAAGCACTCACTTTGTCAGTGTGCACTTTAGAAGAATGGCTTACAATTTTAAAAGGAGAATAGGGATGGAAAAGGAGAATAAGGAAATCCAGGTACATTTCTGGGAGAGCAAGAACCAAATAACAGATGGTGATAGCTAAGACAACGGACAAAGTATTTTTGTCTCAACTCATAATCTGACTGAATTTCAGGAAGAAATTTTATGGGTATCATAGGTACCAAAACTGAAGCAGCAATAGTAAGTACTAGACATCTATTGATAAAAGAGAGGGTACACATAATTTCAGTTACAATTTGAAATGTATTTAATGCATTCCTCGTGAATATTTTAAGTTGCCTTGGAAGGCAAGCCCACACAACAGTTCTAGCAAATTTTGAGTCAACAGCCAATGAAGAAATGATTAACACTGACTCATTAGGCCATTGAACTGATGGTGTTCTGTTGCAAACAAATCATACATCAAAAACAACGCAAAGGAGACTTGAGACATGATAAAAACAAAACACCAATGGCTTTATCACAACGCAAGAGATCAACATTTCAGTCAAATACTAGAAATGCACAAAGGATGGAATTACCATATTGATCTTTGTACAAAATCAGTGGAACTAAGGGCAAAACATAGGATGACTGTATATACACAATGAGTAATAGCAATGAGCAATAATTTCATACACCACAACATGCTGTGCAGTTACACAAAAGAATAGTAATATTATGATATAATATTATTTATTTATACCCCACTTTACCTCTCCCACAGGAGACTCAAAGCGGCTTAAAATAAAAACATCAGCATACAACTAAAAATATACAAATGTGCAAACATTAAAATAAGATTAAATGTAAATAGTATTTTAAAAAATTCCCAGTTAAAAACCAATTAAAAACCACAGCACCCCTGACTATATCTTTAAAACTTTCATCTTTAAAAGCCTATCTGAATAAAAAGGTTTTAGCCTGCCACTGGAAGGGCAGCAGGGAGAGGGCTATTCTGTATTCCATGGGCAGGGAGTTACAAAGTTGAGGGGCATCCACTGAGAAGGCCCCCTCTCTCATTCACACCCACAGAACTTGAAATGGAGGTGGGATTGAGAGAAGGGCCTCTCCTGAAGATCTCAGGACTCGGGCAGGTTCGAACAAGGGGATGTGGTCAGCCAAATAGCCTGGAGCTTAATATTCAAGGTCAGAGCTATTAGAGCAACAAAGCTAACAGTATAGAATCATAGAATTATGGAGTTGGATGAGACCTTGTGTGCCATTCAGTCCAACCCCATTCTGCCAAGAAGCAGGAAAATCACATTAATAGCACCTCTGACCTCTATTTAAAAGCCTCCAAAGAATGAGCCTCCACCACACTCCGGGGCAGAGATTTCCACTGCTGAACAGCTCTCAGAGTTAGGAAGTTCTTCCTAATGTTCGGGTGGAATCTCCATTCCTATGGTTTTAAGCCATTATTCCGCATCCTAATCTCCAGGGCAACATGAAACAAGTCTGCTCCCTCCTCCCTATGACTTCCCCTCACATATTTATATATGGCCCTCATCATGTCTTTTCTCAGCCTTCTCTTCCACAGGCTAAATATGCCCAGCTCTTTAAGTTGCTTCTCATAGGGCTTGTTTTCCAGACCCTTGATCATTTTAGTCACCCTCCTCTAGACACATTCCAGCTTATCAACATCTCCCTTAAATTGTGGTGCCCAGAAATTGACACAGTGTTATTCCAGGTGTGATCTGACCAAGGCAGAATAGAGGGGTAGCCTGACTTCCCTGGGGCTAGACACTATACTATTATTTATGCAGGCCAAAATCCCATTGGTTTTTTTTAGCTGCCGCATCACATTGTTGGCTCATGTTCACCTTCCTGTCCATGAGGACTCCAAGATCTTTTTTCACATGTACTGCTGTTGAGCCAGGCATCATCCCCCATTCTGTATCTTTGCATTTCATTTTTTCTGCCAAGTGGAGTATCTTGCATTTGTACCTGTTGAACTTCATTTTGTTGGTTTTGGCCCATCTCTCTAATCTGTTAAGATTGTTTTGAATACTGCTCCTGTATTCTGGAGTATTGGCTATCCCTCCCAATTTGGTGTCACCTGCTAACTTGATGATCATGCCTTCTAACCTTTCATCTAAGTCATTAATAAAGATGTTGAACAGAAGCCTGTCCAGGATGGAACCCTGCAGCACTCCACTCATCACTTCTTTCCACAATGAAGAGGAAGCATTGGTGAGCGTCCTTTGGGTTTGTTCACTTAACCAATTACAGATCCACCTAACCGTAGTTTTGCCAACCCACATTTGACTAGTTTGTTTGCCAAAAGATCACGGGGGACCTTGTCAAAGGCCTTACTGAAATCCAGTTGAAATCCAGTAGTTTAAAATGATCTTATTCTATTGTCAAAATTTTAATTATCTGTTGGCTCTCTATTCAACTCTGACTTTGACAATTAGACTCTATTTCAGGAGCATTTTTAGTGACAATACACACTACAGCGGGCCCTTGGTACCTGTTGAGATTTGGTCCCGTGCATGCCCAAATCCAATCATATACAATGACATAGGAAAATGGCAAAATTAGGGTTTGTCTTTTAGTCTTAATTGATTAGGAATATTTTCATGCCAACTGCATTGTACAAATAATCCCAGACAGAAAAAATAATAAGATCTGGGACTGCTCCAATAGAGAGGAGACATCATCTGCCACATGAGGCTAAGGCAAGCTGTATTTTAGTCTGGTATAGTCCAGGACAGCTGAGCTCTTGGTAGATGATACTTCACTGACTCTTAAATTGTATGAGATCAAAAAAGACTGCTTTTATCCCAGGCTATTGTCCACTGTCATTTATTGTGTATGAAATCTTTGTTTTACATTGTTATTTTCACTGTACATATACTAGATTTTGTCTACTCTATAGTGGCACTGGCCGCAATGTAGTTATGGCTAATGGCAGGTTTCCATGTTATCACTCCCACAAAAAGAACAATAGATGCTGTACATTTCCCCCTCTTTTGGCATCTCTTTTATTACACCTATTATTCCCTGAAGTGGCAGTTCTACCTCTCAAACCTATCACCCTTTAAAAGCTTATAGTCTGATGAAAGGTGCCAATTATGGGATGGAATCATGGTTTTGTAACTTAGAAACACACGAAGGCAGGACACAGGCTTTGCTAGTATACTGCTGATACTGGAATTTGTTTCCCCGAGAGAAACATGTGAGTGGAACATCAATGTGTTATGGAGGACTCCTTTACATTTACCCCTCATGGGAAAGCATGACTTATCTCTCTAAAAGATAGGCTCAAATGGCATATGGTTGTGCCTTATTTTTTGTGAACCATTTGGGAAAAGCCGTGTCTTCTCCACAGTTAGCCATAGGAATCATGTTCCTGTTGACTGTTCACCTTATTATTATGGCTCTACCTGTTGATGATCGATTTCCACATACTAGGCTTCACTTTCTGAGATTTTAGATTCCAGGTTTTCTTTTGCACGATCAAACCAAGCTCTGTACTACATGAGCATATGTACCATATGCAGCCATGCTAAATGGCATTGGTATTAAAAGGTGCAGAAGAGATGTAGCCCAATGACCACAATCATCCTACCACCAGCAAAGTTTCTCACACTTAATTTAAACATTAAAATGACAGCCCACAAGTAAATATGTGAATACAACTTAAGTCTGTGTTATAGGGTTGTGTATGCAAAAGAAACTTATATAGAGATTGTGTCTCAACCTCCGTCATAGTTCTACAACAGTGAAACATGGACTGACTAAACGTAGCATGTATACTTAAGCATCTTGAGATTTAGCTTTTTAAAACGCATATTAAAAGGGTCTACTGACTGATATCAATATAAATATTTCTACACGCAACACTGAGGTACTGGTTAACAACGCCAGGCTCTTTGGAATTAAAAGCTTCCTTGGAAATATGCACAGATAACCTTGAGATTCACAAATAAGGTGTGAAGATGGTTTTAAAAGAGGCAGTGAAGAACCAGCCTATTTTGGTTGTAATCCACATGGTTTTGCCCAGCTAGCTACTGAAGCCTGCCTGTGCTTGGCTCCAACTGTGTAGACAGCCGATATATTTTAAAGGGGGAATCTTCTGAATGGGGCAGAAGCAGTCCTCATTTCCCATTATGGATAATATTACCTAAGGAGAACACAGAGGAAAGACTGGTGAAAAACCGGATTTGGGCTTGGTAGGCATTTTAAAGAGGTATTTCCCTCTCTATATATACAGTAGGCTCCACAACATTTTAACTGTTTCAATAAACTCTGTTTGTAGTCTGCAATAATATCTTAAACCACTGGGTGCCAGGCCTTCCCTAACTAGAAACAAAGCTGGAAGCAAGCTTGGAAGATTCATTTCTCCCACAGAACTTCTAGGAAGTGTCATGTATTGTAATGATTTCCTCTGCAACTATTTCAGCTACTCAAAAAGAGGGAGTTGCTGTCTAGACGAGGAGTGATAGAATGAGTACTGGGGTAGATGGAGGGAAGATCCAAGAAAAACGAGTAAAAGAGAGGGAGAGAAGATTGAGGAAGAGCACTGACTTTCTTTAGAGAGTATTAAAAACTTTACAAAAAAGAGTTGAGTGGATGACTGAAGACAGGTAAGAAGAGAGATCATCAACCCTACAAAGATAACTACTCACAGGTATATTGCTTGATACAGATTTTTCCATCACTTTTTTCTCTTGCTTTGTAAAAATGTCAATACACAGATCAGGGCTCAGGAAATTATATTTAAAAAGTAACTCACTCATGTTGCTAGTCTAGCATTTGCAAATGTTATCCATTGTTGTTTTCCATAACAACATTGGGAAAGGTAACCCATTTGTTACTTGTTGCACTGCTCATTGCTGTTTTGCTATTTTGCAGTACTTCTTTTTCTTTTAAAAACAGGATCGGCAATGGAATTACACAAATCACTAACCATGTCTGCCAACTACTATAATGTCAGACAACTGTTAGTTCTGAAGCGGAGGAAGAGTGACTATTTACTTTCCAGTGTGGAGTATTTACAAGCTGGGTAGCACAATGTTTGGTTAAGATTTCATTACTCTTGCTGATCACTTAACCTCTTTTCTGAGAGAAGGTTTCAACAAGAAAGGAAATCATTTACAGTTATAAAAAAAACAGAGCATATAGGATGGAACCTTTATATTCAAGGGGGTGATTTTTTTTTCTGTGAGCTATACTGTCTATACAAGTGAAATCCTGTATCAGTTGCTCTCCTGGAATGAAGCCCATTAAGCACAATGAGACTACCTTTCCCATTGGACCAGTAAAGAATGCCTAAGTGCACAGGACTACACTTATAAATCTGATATTTTAGACTTGCTGATATGATCAAAGCATATCTTTCACTGCAGGCCTTTCAAGGCACTATGAAGAGAGTGGGGTGGATTATGGTATAGTGTATTCTAGCAGAAGAAGCTGGGATGCAAGAAGGGTCCATCATAGTATTCATATTTTGGGTTTGGTAGGGTTGATCCGAGATCCAAATTACCTTGTTTGTTGGACTTTAGCATGGGCTAAACCCATTTTGCTGAAAAATAGAATGTTTATATCTGTACAGATATTTGTGTCCCTGATCTGCCCCCTTTATTCAAGTCATTTAATACAAAGATCAATATATTACTTTTCATCTTTATGTATTTTGTGCATTTGATCCCAAACTGTTGTCTCTTCACATGCCTTGAGGCACATGGATATGAGGATTCAAGTCACAGAGTTTTAAAAGTTCAAGAAGAATTCCAGGAGATTCATAATATTGGATTTCCAGCCCTCAATGGCATTTGCCTGGTTGTTGGAATTGGAAGAGAAAAGTTCTTAACAGCTAAGGTGTTGTAGTTGAGTTGTAGTTAACATCTGTTTGTTAATCTGCCTTGGAGTAGCCTGTTCTTCTTGGCTGGTTGTGACCTTGGGCTGCTCACACACACTCTCTCAGCCTCATTTCCTCTTGTGAAGGAATTGGAACTTGGAGTTTTCTACCTATTGGTTTGTCTCATTATTTTGTTGTGCCTTTTGTTATATTTGAGACACTGTGAGAAGCTTTGGGGCTGTTGCTAATAAACTCTAATGGTTTACTTTATTGTGCCTGGCTTCTTAAGGTGGTCTGGCCCATGACATAAGGCCTGTGAAGTTCCTTTAAACAAGCCTAATTCTATGAAGTCTGGGTTTGCTCATGCCTTTTGTGGCTCCTAGACCATATCCCTTTTGCAAATAGCAAAGAGAAAAAGGGAGTGGCCACAAGACAAGGGCATACAGCTGATCTTTTCTGACAACCAGGATAGAAACAGCAGCCTAGAATATTTCACACTACTTTCTAACATTAATTCTACTGGGATGTTTCAAACTGCCAAACCATCCAGTTCTACCCACATAATACAAACACTGCTGCTTTTCCATCAGGTTTGGAAACAAATATTTTATGGCAAGTAAAAACTGCAGGCAAAAGAAAGAAAGAAAGAAAGAAAGAAAGAAAGAAAGAAAGAAAAGGAAGACAGACAGACAGGGTTTGAATGAGGGGAGGAGACTGATGAGAGGTAAACCATAAACACATTCATAGACCCCTGCAAAATATAACACTATATTCACTATACAAACTTTGTGCTCTTACCTTTCTAGCAGGTTATGAATTGCCTTAAAAAGAAGTGTCCTGCATTCATATGAAAGTCCATTCTCCCAAAGTCCTTCTTCCACCACTGCAAAAACAATATTATGTTAGAATATTACAGGGAATGGAGGGAATTGTTCATGACAATTAAAACATTATACTTTTGAAATAACAGGAGGGGGTCTCTCATTTATATTCTCTTTGGTTATGAAATTCCTGCACGAGGTTGAAGAGAGCATTATGGAACAAAGAGATTTTCAAGCAGAGTAAGAAAAAACCATAGGGACTTTTATTCGAGTCTGAAGACCAGAAAGGAATGCCAAAGTGCTCACAGAGCATTCAACCAACTTATCAAAATACTGCTGCGTTCAATACAATGTACTACAGAAAAAGACTACTGCTGCCAACCATACAACAGTCCTTGTTCATCACAAAAACTAGGCTGGGCCAGTGAACAGAGAGATACAAACTGAAGTTCAGCTCAAGAAGATGAATACAATTTCCATCTTCTCAGAGGATTTCCTCTACCAATTCTCAGGCACAGAAAGCAGTCAAATTGGGCGATAGAAGGAGAAGTACAACACATACATACATACATACATACACATAAAATGCCCTTGCTCACAACAAATTAATTACCAAATGCCCATTCAAAATTTAAAAATATATTTCCTTGCCAGATAAGGGAGGGGAAGTGGGGGAGCTCTACCACTTTAATACAAAACACTGATGCTTTATTTTCCATTTCAAATGTTAAACATTGCTTGGAGGAAACACTTCTCTCCCTGCATCAGTACCACTTACAAGAGGCTGGAGCAATACAGAAACACATAAGTAAAAGCCAGACAGAAAACAGACAACCAACAACATGTTGTATTAATTATACAATACAGTACACTACACATTTATTACAAGTAACAGAAATTATAGATTGTTTGCATGCAGGAATATAGCAGTGGTTTAAGTACCACAAAATTTATAGAACAGAAAACAATTGCCGGGAGGAAGAAACCTCCAAAGACTCTAGTGAGCAAATAAACACACAAAAAGATGTGTGTTGAATCAGAACTGCACTGGAACATACTACTAAGAAAACCCAGGCCTCTAAAAAAGTCAATCTTCTCAGAAACCTTAATTTTCTATTTTATACATATTTCACTCTTTCAAACTTTTTAAAACAATAGGTAAAACTTTAAAACAGCGAAGAGCAATGATCAGAACAGTGGCTCCAGGTCAGGTAGGGATAACTCTTCCTCCCATACCATTGTCTTGCTGAAGCTATTAGCCTCACTGAGGAAAGTGTACAGGCATCTCTATTATTCTCACCTTAATAACTTGTTTGAGACAGTGAGATCATGAAAAGACCAGAGCTATACAATTGAATCCATCATTCTAAAGTGCTTCTGCTTCAATCAAAAATGGTACCATATATATACATCCTGCAGCTGTTTTTCAATAATCCAATAACCAATAGGAAGGGGGTAGTTAGCCCCATTTCTACATCAGTGAGTAGATTTAATTCAAACTTACTTTGTTGAACACTGAGAAGAGCCTATATTAGAGGACACAGCTGAAATGTAATCTCCCTTTTCTGGGCAAGGTTCTAGAGAGGGTGGTGGCTTCTCTGCTTCAGAGTTTCTTGGATGAAACCGATTATCTTGATCCCTCGCAGTCTGGTTTTTGGCCTGGTCATGGAACGGAGACAGCTTTGGTCGCTTTGGTGGGTGACCTCCACTGAGAGCTAGATGGGGGAGTGTGTCCCTGCTAGTTCTCCTAGATCTCTTAATGGCTTTCGATACCATCAACCATAGTACCCTTCTGTGTCGGCTCTCCAGAATGGGTCTTGGGGACACTGCTCTGCAGTGGTTCTGCTCCCTCCTGGACGATTGTACTCGGTTGGTGATGCCGGGGGACACCTGCTCGGACCACTGGCCATTGACCTGTGGGGTCTCACAAGGTTCCATTTTCTCCCACATGCTTTTCAACATCTACATGAAACTGCTGGGTGAGGTCATCTGGAGTTTTGAAGTCTCTACGCAGATGACACACAACTCTACTACTCTTTTCCATCACATTCCAAGGAAGCTCCCTGGATCCTGGACCACTGCCTGACAGCTGTAACGAACTGGATGAGGGCCAACAAACTGAAACTTAATCCAGATAAGACAGAGGTCCTTCTGGTCAGTTGTGGGGTCGATCGGGGTATAAATTGGCAACCTGTGCTCAACATGATTACACTCACCCTGAGGTCACGGGTCTGCAATTTGGAGGTCTTACTGGACCCAGCACTGATGCTTGAAGCTCAGGTGTCATAGATGGCTGGGAGGGCTTCACACAATTAAAATTTGTGCGCCAGCTGCAACCGTACCTCAAAAAGCCTGATTTGGCCATGGTGGTCCATGCGCTAGTTACATCTAGAATGGACTACTTCAATAAACTATGTGGGCTGCCTTTGAAGATGACTTGGAAACTGCAGTTAGTGCAAAGGTTACTAACTGGAGCTAGTTATAGGGAGCATATAATGCTCCTATTAAAGCAGCTCCACTGGCTGCCAATGAGTTTCCGTACCAAATTCAAAGTGCAGGTTATTAGCTACAAAGTCCTATATCCTTCGGGTCCAGCCTATTTTCGAGATCGCATCTCTTTCTATGAACCGGCGTGGGCATTAAGATCTACCAGAGTGGCCCTCCTCTCGGTCCCGCCTCCATCTCAAGTGCAGTTGGTGGGGATGACAGATAGAGACTTCTCAGTGGTAGCCCCTCATCTCTAGAATGCCCTCCTGAGGGAGATCAGACTAGCCCTCATTCTTCAAGCCTTCCATACACAATTGAAGACATGGTTTTTTCAACAAGACTTTGACCATATTTAGATTCCTTTAATGAATATACATGAGGATTCATAGATTTCACTAAGCACTTTACATGGCAGAGATTGATTATTGTTGTTTTATACCTGTAGATATTGCTGTATTTTACTGATCTCAACCAGGGGGTTTTGTGAAGAAAGATGTTTATGTTGGCTGTTATTGTTTTATGTTATTGTTTTTGCAATTTTTGTATTTTATGTGTTTGCACCTTTGAGTGCTTTGTAAGCCACCCCGAGTCCCTCTGCGAGATGGTGGCGATGTATAAATAAAGTTTATTATTATTATTAAATGTATTGCCCTGTTTTGCTGAAACATTAAAACATGAATGCATGAGACAAAAGTGGGATTATTCTGCCTTCCACATTTCTTTCATCTTTTATGAGTCAATTAAAAATCAAATTCGTTGCTGAATATCTACATTAAACATATCAGAAAGTTCATTTAATGTAGACATGTACTCAATCTTTCATTTTATTTTTGATTAAAGTTATCCTTTTAGTGGGAAATGAAGTTTCTATGCAGCTTGGAAACTGCTGTGCCAAAAGGAGGACAATTGTACACTGATCCTAGGAAAAGCAGTAGGACCATAAAATATCTAATTAAGTGCAATGCTTAAGGGATTAATTAAGTGATTGTATGTTATTATGTTGTCACTGATGCCTCTGTAAAATCATAGTTCGAATTCCATGGTGGGTAAATGGGGTTGCCATCGCATCAAACACAATTTTACTTGCCACTCTGCTGGCCTCACAATCAGAGAGCTGAGAGAGAAGTACTATACTTTAGTGTCAGGTCATTGGTACTAAAATGCACTTTACAAGACAAAAAAAGTAACTGCTTGGTCAGTCTGTAATCTTCAACAAGTGCAGAAAAAGAACCTTTTCTTCTTTTTAAGGGTGTGCACGAATACGCCTACATTGTTGCTGATTTTCTGAGTGGTCAAATGCAGGAATTTTTTTTTCATCCTCCAATACAAGCTTGTTTGTACAATGGTACTGTTAAGAGTTGTCAGTGCAGTATCTGACAACCCCTGTCCCTAAGAAAAGAGTTTTACACCCAAGATCCGAGCAGCTGTCCATCACCACTCTTCCAGCAATAGCAAGAAATCCCCAGCAGCTGTACTGGCTGAAAGGCAGCTGCCTCATTAGCATTTATCCACCAACAAAACCCACATCCAGCAGCTCTAGACTTGCAACAATCATCTTAAAGAGCATTTTACAGGAGACTTAGCTCTCTCACGGAGGGCACTCGGTGGAGGGATCGAGAGAACACAGAAACACGATTCATTAGACATGCTTCAAGTGACACCAGCCAAGCTCCTTCTTGCAGCCTTTCACTTTCCCATAGAGTGCTGAAAGTAACAGCCATTCTCACAAGCAAATTCATACTATATTCATCTTTAATTAAGAAGATAACTAAACTAGAAAGGCAGCCAATATCTCCTTTTCAATATATATTCAAAAGAGGCTTTTCAACGTGTTGATGACCCACAGGCACAACCGTCCCTGAAACCAAACACAATAAAATGCTACTTAATAGGTCTGTTGTGAAGCTTCTGCTGAAGGCTCTCTCCGACTTCATTTATCTTTAACCTGCTATCTGTTTGATCTGTCCCACTATTTTTCATGTCTAGCAGTAATTGGCTTCCCTCGAAATGTTGTTTGTGCAACTCTTCAAAACAATGCCTCATATTTGCTTTTTCTGCACGTTTTCAGAATTGCAGTTGTCCTGTGCTTGGATTTCTATATAGCTGCTCCCCTGACTTTTTTCTACACAAAATCATTCATTTTGTGACAACTTCAATGCATTTTATGGACAGTCATCTCAAAAGCTACTTTCGGTTACAATATGGCAGGTGGATAGAAAAATGTATTCAAGTTGTCATAATTCTTGCAGCACTTCATATGAAGTGCTGGTGATGGGAACACAGGACAACATGAATGTTGAATGCATCCATGATTCCTATCTGTATAGTCTGGGGAGGGGGGAGGACACAGAGCTTTTTATTTAGACGCAACAAGTCTCTGTTCCCAAGGGGAAATATCTAGATACAATTAGGGCAGGACAGTTTCTATTGTACTCCTGATTTATCCCAATTTCTTCCAGTGGCTGATTGACCTAAGGTCAGCCCATGGGTTTCATGGCTGAGTAGCAATTTGAACCAGTGTCTCCTCTCTTAGTTTGACACACAGGGCACTATATCACACTTCATTCTCTTTTGCTGTTCTCTTTTTAGTCTTAAGGGACTACATTACTTCACATAATGTAAATATAGCTGGCAGATTTAATCCACCCAAGTCTGAATTGGTGGTTGTTCACAGCTTTACAGTAATGATAATTATTTTCCCTCTCCTTGTAAATAATAACAGGCAGGACCAATGCAAACTACTATACCTAAAGTATCCTACACTTACACATATGTGCGCAGACCAAAATAACAACACCAGGCAAACACTTTGGCAGCCGATCAGATTGTGCGAAACAATGTCGTCTCTCGAATGAAGGACACACCGCCAGCAGAAGGAACTTCACATGCTGTTCTTTAAAGCCAATTTGTCTTTTGTGAAAAACAACACATCTAAAGCACATTTCCACACAGACTATTTGAAGAGGTTGTGCTGGAAACTACAAATGCCCATCTCATACAATAAGGGGAGGAAAACCGTTGAGAAGCAGAATCACTTCCAAGACAGCCACTGTATCAAAGGAAAAAAGGAAGAGCAGCCAAGATCAGCTAAAGACATACAACTCTTCAGTTAAAATAAAGAAAGAAATCAAGCTCTGTGTTCAGTAATAAAGACCCTGTTAATTTCCATAGTCAGGTCTCTGCACATCTATATCAATCTACATAAACCAGACCAATGTTAAGAACCTTTCTTTCACAATCTGAAACCATCTGCCTAGCAGTCTTTTTTAAAAAAGCCAACCAAAATACCAGATCACAAATAGCAGAATGTGTGCAGTGTACTAGTAAAGTCAGAGGTGAGCAAGATACCTCTCAATAAACCAGGTGGAAAGAAATAGCAAGAGCTTGTATTCCTTAGCTGCACTAGAACAGGTTCCATATCGAAAGCTTTCAGTACGATGACAGGTGGAACAGTGTATCTACTGACATCCAGTAAAATACCTACAGAAATCATGGACACCAACAAGAAGATTCAGCATGCAGGGGCTTCAACGCCACTGCCCACAACCAGTCAAAGCAGAAAATGGTAAAAGCAAATGAAGATAAAATCCCACAAGTAAAATTCTGTAAGGTATTTATAGGCTCCTGGATTTGGGTTATCTGGATGTAGAAAAGAATTGCTGCTATACCACTAAGTAGAGTCCAAACTTTTTCCATCATCTGGGAGACCTTTTTGCTCTACTCCAGTCTTGAAGTAGTGCACCACACCCATCCAAAATGTTGATCAGTCATGTCTACTTTAAAAAAAAATACTCTTTATGTGTCTAAAAAGGTAGAGAAAGTATGTTCACATAATAAATTGGACCCTAGAGCCTTCTGTAGTGTGATCTGTTATTGAGGGACACACCAGAGTCTCACAAGGGGCCACACTAAGAGTCCCAGGACCCCATTCTGTTCATTTCTGCATTTCATGTTGAACTGGAAAACAGCCAGCATGCCATATGTACTCGGGATAATCATGTCTTCTTGCAGGACAAGTGCTTTAAGGATGTGCAGACTATTGTGGTGTGCAAGGTAGAATACACATAATCTAAAGCAGTCACCAGCATGTCACCAAAACATTATTTCCATAGACAAAGGTGATAATGTCAGGATATCAACTTCTTCATTCTGATTGCATAAGAAATTACATTACATATAAATAACGGTCCAGATTTAAACTATGTAGGAGAATTTCACATGGTAGATTTCACACTCCAGTATAGACGCTCAATGCAAAATGTGTATGCAATGCAATCAAATGAAAGGGATGTGCACATAAAGCTCATTGCATGCCACTTTAAAAGACTCGGAAGAAGCAGTTATTTTCCTCCTGTTTCTGCTTCCAACTATCTGAAAAATCCATAAAGTTCTATAATTGCTTGCCTCTGTACTTAAATGTGCATAAATCCTAAAACAAGAATCCTAAAAGATTTATTCCAAGCCATCCTGCCACCTCTCTTTATGGATGTAATAATGACACCAAGTTTGGCACTGATAAAAATTATTACCTTAGACCTCTGAGGTTAATACAAACGGACGAAAAAAATGTTTTTCTTGATCAACGTATCCTGATAAAAACAGGTCTAGTACAATTAACTGTCTGATTAAGCTGGCATTGGAAGTCTTTCTTACAATGCTATTAATGCCAAGTGTGTAGTAACTGTCATGAAGAACAACATTTGCTCTATTTTCCCAAATATAAAGTAGTTCCTAAGCATCTATAAAACAGAGACCTTAACAGCCAAACAGAAAGCTTTATCTGCAACAAAGGCTTAATGGGAATTCGAACTGACACTGCCATCCCTGCCATCCCAGTGTAGCCCTAAGCTGAGATCTGTGTTCTGGATGACCATGCAGCCCATGCCATTGCACATTAGCTTCAGAGAACTCAGTCAGCAAGCATCTCAGCCTTTTGCATTTCCCTGAGGCTAACACTTGCTTTGGCTTATAGTCAAACCAATTCTCTTGGGCAGACACACCTACATTTTGTCAACCAAGTGGACTGTGGGACCCTTGAGATAATTTCTCATTTACACAAAACTCACATCCAAACTAAACTTAGGGGGCAGAATTACACTAAAAAAGTAATCTAGAATTAACATTTTGAAGCCATTCCCATATGCATTCTACTGCATTCAGCTTTCTAGTCCACAAGCCTTGCTTCTAACAGTGCACAGAACGTGGTTTGCCCTAGCCACTGTTTATTAACAAGCTATGCTTTTGAGATTTCGAAAAGGACCCTGATTCACAGCTGACATGTCCATCACTTTCCTTTGCCTATGCTTGGCATTTTCATTTCTGTGCTGATGTAGAGCAACACCTCTCTTGTTTGTCAGTTGAAGCATCACATTAACAACAGACAGTAAAGACAGCAACATAATTGTTAATTGGTAGACACTGGAGTTCAAGGTTAATAAAATTCGTTTCACTTGACCTTTTTCATACTTTCACAGCACTTCATATACAACTAAGGAAATATGTTGATCATTAATAGATCCCTGCAGCCTGGCTGAGCTGGTAAGAGGGCAGAGTGCTGAATGCCTATGGATTGTCACAGTCTCATGCCTGATGTCTAGAAGTCATCAGGTATGCGTTCTCTTCTGTTAGAGAGCAAAATCTCCCAATTCTTCCCTTGCACTACAGGGATAACTTAAGTGGATGAGAGACCACTATTCTAACTCAAATACAATTTTTAATACAGGGGTTCCCAAACTAAGGCTCACAGGCCCAAGACATTTAAACTTTAGGCTCAGGGTCACCCTAACTCTGAAACAACATGAAGATGCACAACAACAACAACAACAGCAATAGCAATCCTAATTAACTTGACTTTCTCATCAGCCAAAAGCAGGCCCACACTTCTAACTGAAAAACTGGTAAAATTGTTGGTTAAATTGTTTTTCATTTTAAATATTGTATTGTTCTTTCTTTCTTTTTTTGCACTAAAAATAAGGTATGTGCAGTGTGCACAGGAATTCGTTTGTGTGTTTTTTCAAACTATAGTTCGGTCCAACAACTCTCGGAGGGACCGTAAACTGGCCCTCAGCTTCTAAAGTTTGAGGACCCCTATTCTAACACAAGATGAACTTTAAGCAGGTAATCCAGCAATTACGGTAATATGGGTGAAATGCACCACTGAAAAGGTGGGGGAAAGCCTTTTCCACAACAAACTGCCATCTTACACAGCCTTGTTTAAGTAAATGGAATATCAATTCCAAGTATGTGCACTGAGGGCAACACTTTTAGCCAACTGATCCCTAAATAGAAATAAATAGAAATATGCACTCCACTCACATCCACTTCTTGACACCACTTTAACACAGAGAACTTTAAAAAAACCAGATATTTCAATTTTCTGGCCAATTAACCACAAAAGATTAATGTCACCACGCTACTACAAAACGGAGTGGGCCCATACAGAATGCAGCCATTCAGGCAAAAATCCTAAACATTCTTCCTTTGGCATTATCCTCAGAGAATGTAAACATTCATAGGACTGTGCTGCCAGAACCTTGCCTGATATTTCAAGCCATGCAAAGGTATATTGACCTTAGAGACATGTTCTGGAAACTCAGATATACATGCACCCTCCTCAATGCATGTTCCTAACTAAGAGATTTTAGAAAATCTTTCACAATTCATGAAATTTAAATCAAGCAAAACTTCTGTTTAGAAAAAACGACCCCAAAGTTACCAACAAGTTTTAAGCAGATTCAATTTTGATAGTGTGTGTGGTAGGGCACTTTGATTCACATACGAGTATGATTGATATAGAGCACTTTCACATTCAACGAAAGCACTCCCTGGAATAACAGTCATTATTTAAATCTAGTTGCCTATTCAGAGAAACTACCATCACTAAAGTGGAACGGCAACTTGATTAGCACTGAAATAGAGAGATAAAGGCCTGGGAAATATACACTTTCCGCTTTTAATGTTGTGAATTTGGTCTTAATGTTAACGCTTTTTTTTAAAAAAACTCTGTAATGTTTTAAAGTTTTACACTCTTGGTCTGTGACTGTCATAATAAAATTCATTCATACATTCAAGGCCTGGGCAAGGAACAGAAAAATGCTCAGGAGGGAAGAGGGGATTGTTTGTCTTTTTTTCCCCCACTGAGGACAGGTTTTTCATTTTTTTCAATAGAAAAAAAACCAGAAACTTTGGAGAAAACAGAAAAAGTATTTTCTTCTCATGATTTCTACGGCAAGGTTTTACTTATCATATATACTTGCATACAAGCCGACCCAAATATAAGCCAGGGCACCTAATTTTACCACAAAAAACTGAGAAAATGTATTGACTCGAGTATAAGCCGAGGGTGGGAAATGCAGCAGCTATGAGTAAATTTCAAAATAAAAATAGATACCAATAAAATAAAATTAATTTTGGCATCAGTAGGTTAAATGTTTTGTAATATTTACATAAAACTGTAATTTTAGATAAGACTGTCCAACTTTGATTAAACCATTATTCTAACCTTCTTCAATGTAAATGAGCTTATGGATCCTTCTAATAATAATGAGAGTAAAATAGTAAATGTAATAAAATAATACTAATAGAGAAAAATAATGGAAATGTAATAATAACAGTAATAATAGAGTAGAATAATAAATGGAATAACAATAATAGAGAAAAATAAGTGTAATAATAATAGAGTAAAATAATAAATGGAATAAAAATAACAATAATAGAGTAAAATAATCTAAATGTAATAATAATACTAATAGAGTAAAATAATAAATGTAATAATAACAACAACAACAATAGAGTAAAATAATAAATAACTTTGTCTCAAGTATAAGCCAAGGGGGGCTTTTTCAGCCTAAAAAAGGGACTGAAAAACTCAGCTTATACTTGAGTATATACAATACTCAAAATGCTAGGAACTGCACAGAACTGTGTAAAACAGTAAGAGAGGACAATTATTTGAGTATGTACTCGTAATATTCAAACCCGAGATATATTTCCGCACCTAGTGGATGCTGACATCTCTGTAGGAACATGCAGGGGAAAGAGAACTCTATTTTTTATGATGCAGTCTTGGAAAGTCTAGAATTTTCCATGTTGAACTTTAGAAGGTTGGACTGGATGTGATCTCTTCCAACTCCACAATCAATATACTGGAAGTATAATTGTTAAGAATGTGACTCCATGTAACTGTTGTTATGCAAATAATACACCTTTTTCCAAGATGTTTTGCACACTGTATTTATTTTATTTTAATAATTAAGCAATAAAGTATTATTTTCAAAATGAAGTTTTCCCTTCACTAGTCTTGGGAGAACTTAAAAGAGTTTTCATCTATACTTTCAGAAAATTTCAGAACCCTTCTCTTAAACTTATCTTATTTATAATGAAATGTAGATTGCATTCATAAAAACCCAAGAAAAAGCAATTTCAACACAAAGGGAAGGGGAAAGTCAAGCTTAAAAGAATTTTAAAAGCTTACCTACTCCCCTCCTAAAGTCTTTTATTAGTATCAGAGTAATTCTTTTGTCTGTCATGTGGGCCAGTTTATTTAAAACCTTTCTTTCCTGTACACTAGCAAACACATCTTTATTTAATGGCATGTGCCCAGAGGGATGGTATATTTTTGTAGCAAGCATTCAGGGAACTTTTACTCTCTAGATGTAAATCGTGTTTGAAATATCTAGGTTAAAACAAATCTGGATTGGTAAAGGACTTCAAACCAAGGCGTCAGCTCACTTTTATGAGACGCAATAGGATTTAATCAAAACCGTAATTTATGCTCTTTGAGCTGCCCTCGTCAGTTTATAGTCAGGTGTGAATGCAAACATTTGAAAATGCTCTTTCCTCTATTAGCTCTGTCAGGAGCCAGTAGGTGTATCTGCTGTAAATTTATTAAATTCTTATTTAAAGCCATTTACACAATGGACCATAGTAGCACTGAAAGGAAACAAGCTGTGTGGCTTTCATTTAAAGAGGAGCCAAAGTGGGATAGTGGCTTCAGCATTGCATTATGACTCTGGAGGCCAGGTTTGAATCCTGCTCTGTCACAGGAACCACATGGAAGCTCACTGGACAAGCCATACACTCTCAGCCCCAGAGCAAGGCAGTGAAATCAGTGTCATCTCAACAAATCCCATAATCGGGTCGACTTAAAGTTGTAGTAAGTTGGAAATGACTCAAAAACACACAAACACACGCTTCGACTTGGACGTCAACTTTCATACAGTACCAGGTGAAGTAATCAAGGCATCTGTCGGTTCAATCTTATTGGATTCACTTCAGCCTGTGCAGCCTGATGACGTGACGTGGGAGCAGTAAGAGCAACCACATACGCGCTAGATCCTTGCCCTTCGTGGCTTATAAAACTTGCTGGAGGGTTAGCCGAGTGGTTTCCCAGAATAATAAATGCCTTGTTGGAGCAAGGGCAAATTCCATCATGCCTAAAACAGGCAATCGTGAGACCACTTTTGAAAAAGGCGTCCCTTGACCCATCAATACTAAACAACTATCGGCCGATTTCAAATCTTCCTTTTCTGGGCAAGGTTCTGGAACAAGTGGTTGCTTCTCAGATCCAGGGATTTTTGGATGAAACCGATTATCTGTGTCCATCGCAGTCTGGGTTCAGGCCTGGTCATGGTACCAAGACAGCTTTGGTCGCCTTGGTGGATGACCTCCGCAGATAACTTGACAAGGGGAATATGACCTTTTTGGTTCTCTTGGATATCTCAGCAGCTTTCCATATCATCGATCATGGTATCCTTTTGGGGCGGCTCACCAGAATGCATCTTGGGGGCACTGCACTGGCTCCACTCCTTCTTGGAGGGCTGCACCCAGTTGGTGAAGTTGGGAAAGACCTGCTTGGACCCCTGGCCTTTGACCTGCGGGGTCCAGCAAGGTTCCATTCTCTCCCCCATGCTCTTCGACATCTATATGAAACCACTAGGTGAGGTCATCCAGAGTTTGGGAGTTCACTGCCATCTCTATGCAGATGACACACAACTCTATTACTCCTTTCTACTTCACTCCATGGAAGCCCCTCCAATCCTGGACTAGTGTCTGGCTGCTCTCGCCCGGGACTTGATTACCCATAAGGCCACCCTAAGCCATGGCTTAGGGCGGCACCTTTGGGGGGGCAGCAGGTCCGGACCCCCCAAAAAAAGTTTTTAAAAATTCCAAAAAAATTCCAAAAAAAATTCCAAAAAGAAAAGGGCGCATGCGCGCGGCGGCATAAGCGCCATCCACGGCCGCCGCCCTCGGCTCTGCCCCACCCCGGCTCCACCCTCACCTCCTCGCCGGCGTGAGGAGGAGAAAGGAAAGCCCCACCCCCGGAGCCGATGCGGGGCCTCCCCACGGCTCTGCCTTCCCTCCTAAAGCCGTCATGCCAGCCTGAAAAGGGCGATTTTGGCCGCTTCTCAGGCCGGCATGGTGGCTTTAGGAGGGAGGGAGGGAGGAGCCGTGGGGAGGCCCCACATTGGCCCCAGGGGTGGGGCTTTCCTTCCTCCTCCTCCTTGCGCCGGCGAGGAGCTGGCGGCAGAGCCGGGGGTGGAGCGGAGCCGGGGCGGAGTCGGGGGTGGGGCAGAGCCTTTGGCCTAGGGCGCCAAAAGGGCCTGATCCGGGCCTGCGTGGGAGAGAAAGGAAACCGAAGGCAAGCCATCCAAACTGGGTTAAACAGGGCTCTCGACCGGGACTGACGCAGGAGGGAACGGAAACGAAGGGAATCCATCCACACTGGTTTGAAAAACTGAATAATTTCCGACTCACTTATTGATTCGCAAAAGACATGGAGGAAAAAACTTCGAAATGGCAAGAATATTTCTGGGTTCCCAAATCGCTTCAAAATCGCTTCAAAAAGGCATTTGATCTGAATTTATTCCGAATTACACAGATTCTTACTGAACCTACCCATGCCTATCTAATCTATCCATCTTATCTATCAGGAGGATTGCTGGCAGTTGCAGTACAGGAATAGGAAATTGGAAATATGCAGGAATTGGGATGCTCTCAAAGAGATCCAAGGAGAAGAAAGCTTGCAGTGTAGAAGTAGTGCATTCGGATTATCCTCCTCTCCTAAAAGGTCTGGTCTAGGGGATGCTGGGAGGTGTAGTCCGAAAGAGTGTGGATATGCTATTGTGTACTTTGTTTGCCGGGGGAGTTGTTTTGTTGTTTTGTGCATGTGCTATAGCGTCTTTTGGGTTTTTTTGGCCTTTTATGTCTCTTCCGCTATGTTTTTCGTGTTTTTTATGAGTGATGGTCACTCATTGACCTGATAGGTGTATTGTGTCCAAATTTCATGTCAATTCGTCCAGTGGTTTTTGGTTATGTTAATCCAACAAACGAACATTACATTTTCATCTATTACTAGCCGTCCCCTGCCACGTGTTGCTGTGGCCCAGTCTGGTGATCTGGAAAATAAAGTAATAAGTGTTGGTTTCTAATATATGTAATTTCTTTATGCTTGTGGGTAAACAGTATTTCTTGCTGTTTCTTTCAAATCTATAATACTATATCTGTGTGTGTGTGAATCATATATATCTATCTATATCTATGGCTAGATGGCTCTTTGTCAGGAGGGCTTTGATTATGTTTTCTTGCCCTGGTGAAGGGAGTTGGACTGAATGGCCTTAAGTATTTTCTGTTAATCATGAGGGTTCTGTGTGGGATGTTTGCCTCAATTCTGTCATTGGTGGGGTTCAGGATGCTCTTTGATTGTAGGTGAACTATAAATCCCAGTAACTACAACTCCCAAATGTCAAGATCTATTTCCCCCAAACTCAATCTGTGTTCAAATTTGGGCATATGAAATATTAGTGCCAAGTTTGGTCCACAGTGCTCTCTGGATGTAGGTGAACTACAACTCCCAAACTCAAGGTCAATGCCCAGCAAACCCTTATAGTGTTTTTTGTTGGTCATGGGAGTCCTGTGTGTCACATTTGGTTTAGTTCCATCATTGGTGGGGTTCAAAATGCTCTTTAATTGTAGGTTAACTATAAATTCCAGCAACTACAACTCCCAAATGACAAAATCATTTTTAGTGATGGTCACTCCTTGGGTTAGTAGGTGTCTTGTGGCCAAATTTGGCCGCAATTTGTCCAGTGCTTTTTTAGTTATATTAATCTCACAAACAAACATGACATTTTTATTTATATAGATTGTTATAATGCTGTTTTATGTTGTTTTATACTGTTGTTATATATATATATATATTTTACATGCTATGTTTTTAACTTTCTGTGATAGGGCTTGGCCTCATGTAAGCCGCCCCGAGTCCCTTCGGGAAGCTGGAAGCAGGGTATAAAATAAAGTTGTTATTATTATATTAACACACACAATTATGTTGAGGGCAAACAACCAAGGGCCCCCTGTGTTCAAGTTGATCTGACCTGCAGCAGGGAGTTCCGCAGTTCCTGGATGTCCCAATTAGGCCAAGCATCGCTGGGAGTGTGGCTACAGCAGCAGCTTCAACCAATAGTCTTTTTTCTCTTTCTTCCCCTGACCCTAACATTGTAACAAATCCCCCAATAAAGTATCATTAGATTGCAACTTTTTCCTCTCCATAGTGATACACTGTGTCCTTTACTGTCTCCAACGCTCTCCAAGCATGGACATTTCTCTTCCCGAGCCGCAGATCACTGCTGGCTCGCCCGGGATGCTCTTACAAAATCCCGGGGAAGCCAAAACTGCATTCCCTGAACTGCGGATACGGATACCCATCAGGCCCCCGTATCCACGGGTCAATGGATCTCCTCCATTTTGGTGCCATATTTTTCCTAGATTAATTATAACTCTAACTGCTATCTCACTTCTGCCCTTTGGGCCTCTACGTCCGGGGAATAACCTGTTTTTGATCATAAAGAAATAAACTTTATAAGAGGACAGAAACTCTTAAAGGAGTGGAATAAGGACATCTTAAAATACATATGGCAGGGGGGGAAAGGAAGAATAAATGCGAAGATCCTAACGGAGGAAAAAAGTAAAGGTGGGCTGGCATCCCCAGATTTAAGACTATACACGGAAGCATGTTCCCTAGTATGGGTAAAGGAGTGGGCAACATTGGAGAAGAAAAAATTGTTGATACTGGAGGGTATTGAATTAAGGTCCGGATGGCACAAGTATATCTGGTATGACGGGACAAAGAATGAGAAAAAAATTCGGAAACTATCTCGTCAGGTCAAGCCTAATTCAAACATGGAAAAAATATAAAGCCAAATTTTACAACAAAACCCCTTTATGGGTATCACCTCTGGAAGCCGCACAGCTAAGAATGTTAGGATGGCAGGAATGGCCAAGATATAAAGAACTAATAAAGAAAGAGAACAGGGAGATAAAATTTAAAAGCCAACAAGAAATATTTAATACAGACAATAAAATATCATGGCTGCATTATAGACAGTTAAAAGAATACTTTGTAAAAGACGAAAAGAGAGGTTTTCAAGAAACAAACAGCTTTTGGGACATTATAATTAAATCTGAACAAAAAATAATAACGAAGATATATAAGAAATTACTGGATTGGGATCAAGATAAAAAAGAGGGGAAAAACTATATGAGAAGATGGAATGAAAACATAGGGAGGACAATAGATAGAGGAAGGTGGGAAGAAATTGGGGGGAATTGAAATACACGTATGCCACTGTCCTAAAAGAAAATTGGATTAAAACGGCCTATAGGTGGTATATGACCCCGAAGAAACTTGGCAAAAGCTACAAAAACATGAACACCAATTGTTGGAAATGCAACAAGACAGAAGGGTCATGTTACCACCTATGGTGGACCTGTGAAAAAGCTAAAATGTATTGGAGGAGAACACATGAAATAATACAGAAAATGTTGAAGATAAAAATACCTTTGTGTCCTGAGACCTTTTTGTTAGGAATGAACGAGATTAAGCTAGAAAATAACATAGATAAACTACTTTTTCTCTTGAGTACAGCGGCCAGAATATGCTATGCAAGAAGCTGGAAGGAACCAGACACTCCGGACGAAGAGAAACTCCTGATGAATATCCTAGACATAAGAAACATGGACCGACTGACATTCCTGTTGGCAAGGAATAAGGGAACCCCGCTAAGAGAAACGGATTGGACTTTAGTACTGGAATATATGAAGAACAAAAAACTAAAGATTGAAGTATTTTAATAGAAACAACAAAGTAGAGAAGTACCGGAAGATGACAACCTGTAACTATTGAGCTAAGGAAAAGGAATAACTCCACCCAAAAAGGACTTTGGAAGTCAATTTTATTTTTCCTCTCTTAACTTTTAAACTATACTTTTCCTCTCTCCCTTCCTGCCCCTCTCTGCTTCTCCCACACACCCAACCCCCCCCCCCTCTATTGTATTCTGCCCCATTTCTATTTCGCCCCTCTGTTCCCCATTCTTCTCACTGTTTTTACTGTATGTATATATCAAAAATAGCATTCTCTAATAAAGATATATATTTTAAAAAAAGAAATAAACTTTAAATGGAGACCGGCTGATTGTCATCCATGGCTCCTCACTGCAACAACCGATCCTGACACCGTCCTGCGGATGTCCAGAAGCCCATGACCTGGGGAGCTTGTTGTGGTCGCCCCTTGGGATCTCCGGGAAGCAAGCAGGCCCCCCTGTCCTATTGCGAGACGAGATTTATAGTTTCCTTCTTCATATGGACAGACCCCAACACCCAGCATTTGCAGCGATCCCCAGTGTGAATCACTCACTCATTCACTCCCCCTTCAACGCTTATGGACTTTCTTGAACCTTTATGAACTTTTATGAACTTTTGCCCACTTTTAATTTATTATTATTATTATTAAACTTTATTTATACCCTGCCACCATCTCCCAGAAGGGACTCTGGGCCGCTTACATGAGGCCAAGCC
This sequence comes from Anolis apletophallus, assembly GCA_030556195.1. Classification (NCBI taxonomy): domain Eukaryota; kingdom Metazoa; phylum Chordata; class Lepidosauria; order Squamata; family Anolidae; genus Anolis; species Anolis apletophallus. Next base: position 74,435,406 of record JARBWK010000011.1, read on the forward strand.
CAACAACACAGCAATAAAAAACAACACAGCAGCAAATAAAAACAATACAATCAATAAAACGCATATAAACAGTAAGTACACAAAGTTTAAAACCGTAGTGGCCAGGCCAAATGTCATGTATTAAGATTTTTAAAATAAATAAACACTGGACGTGGACGGAGATTAGATGTATCTAGTAGAAGGGTTTTTGTGTAATGTGGAAAGATCAACCCAACAGGTAGTTAAAGTGAATCTGAGGATATTTGCAGGGGATTGGTCAAAGCAGGACATTGTTCCCTTTATTCAGGGAAGGCACATTGGAATAGTCTTTTAAAGAGATTTCAGGAACTTTTTGGAAACTTTTCCTTTTCAAACACCATGGACTTTTTCTTATCATTTATGAACTCCAATGGACTCTGGTGGCTGGGATGGGGTGGTATGAGATGAGATGATTCCTATTTCCCTCCTATATGAATGTATTTCCTATATGCTTTTCCCCTTGCCTATGTTCCTATAAAAAATTATGAAATGCCACCTTTTCGTGATCCCAGCATACCAAAAGCTGAGGAATTTCCTGGGCTAGTAATCTCTAGACAGAAGGACTTAAACAAATAGTACTTGCATGGGCAATAATAAAGAACGTTTCCTCAAACTTCGGAGTTGGGCCATTTGGGAAAAATGTCCCTTGGGTACGCACTTTCAGATCTCGGTGCATGGCCATCTGGAGACGTGCCCCATTGTGATTTCATCATTCCTCACACAAAGGGGACATCCTGCCTTCGGAAAGCCTTGGATGTCCCATCTGCCTCACCCTTTGTTTTCATTCCCCTTGGCCAAAACTCATGGCAAGATACTATCAATTGATCCATATCTAGGATAAAGGACTACTGGGTCTGGGCATCCGTGCCAGTCCAAAAATGTTTATTTCCTCCACTTGGAAAATAGAAGGGCTAGCTTGAGGACTTTTGAAAGTAATCGCCGGCGCTTGTACAAATATTTAATCACTTAATCCACTCAGCATGTCATCCCGGTTCATTGTTTCCCCGCTTGGACTGCCTACTTCACTCTCATTGGGCAAGAACCCGAAGCGGCGCTGGCTTCCTGATTGGCTGAGGCGCGGCAAAGCCGGCAGCGCCTCCCAGCCAGCTGATGACTCCAACCAATCAGCTTGAAGCCAGCAAAGGGGCGGGGAGCGGGAAGTTTGAACTTTGACAGGTCTGTTTCTCTATAAGAATGTAATGTTTTGCATTGTATGGTATGTCGACTTTGGGCAAATGATTGCAGTTTCACGTCCATTCCAGCTGCAATTAAATAAACAACTCGGTGGAGTTTCTTCAACTTGGTAAGATCTTTATTTGGGGAAATTCAGGGAAAATTGGATTGGCTGCTTCCTATCTCGCCAGGGCTATATCGGATCCTCTTCGGTGGGTCTGATTGGTCTGCCTTCACAGCTAGACCCCCAAATTCTGCTCGATATCAATGTCAATGTATTTTGACACCAATTTGAACAACTGAAACAAATTCAAGCAACTTAAGCCAATTCTCATGTATATAATTTAGAAACCATACATAATTATGAAGTTCGTATATATAGACCTGTCCCCTTTATCATATCCAGTACCTGGCTACGTCCATTGTTTGTTCCTTTTAAAAAAAATGGGAGGGGGTTTAAATCCATGTTTGCATTGCTTGAACACATTTCCCCTATCAACAAAAGTGTGTTTAAGTGGTGTGTCCACCTTTCACATCTATTATTGCCTTCAATACATATCCTCAGCTGCTTGGCAACTGGGGAATTCCTGATCACAAACAGCATCCAAGCTATGGACAGTTCAGGAAGTTCAAACTAAAGTCAGTTGAACCTTAAACGTAACCCAAATTCCTCATTCTTACCAGCTCATATTTAAACTACCTTAGTGTCATGAAACTGGAGAAAGCTATTGTGATTGACAGCAAGGCACTCCAGCTTCAATAGCCTGCTATAATGATTTTTATTGCTCTAAGGGTCATTGAGGCGCACTAAAAATCAGTTCTGGAAGTTTGTAGGGCCAGGGCTTCATTTGGATGTTACTGGGATATTTCTTATCTTACCTGATGGGAATATTAAGGCAGCGTTGAATAGGAGAACATAAAGTGAACCTGAACTCTTTTTCTAACAGAAAATAAATCTCTTTTTGATCCTGGGAAGTGCCTTTTCAGCATGAAAAATGAGTTTTAGAGAAGCAGAACAATTATGTTCAGTGCCCATTCCTTGAGTTCCCTTTTTTCTTCCATTTGTAATATTTGCAGTATTTCACACGCGGGAAGGATTTGGGCTAAAAGGCTTAAAGAGAACATCTTCACAAAAACATATTGCTCAGACTATAAGAAAGATAAGGGCTACAAGGAATGAATTTTGTTTCCATTGTTGGAAATTTGACACCTTCTATTACAGGAGTCAAGAATGATTGCAGAGCTAATTCCTTGAAAGAGAATAGCTGCCACGGAATGGAAACTTAAATTCAAATGCAATGTTTTAAAAATAAATACTATATCGCATCCTTTAGCTGTTGGTCTCCTGATCAAATTGAAGACGTTATTCTTCATATGCATGTTTACTGCATTTGGACATCCAGTTTATCTTATGGTACAGGCCACAACATTCCTGATGCATATTAATCTTGTAGCCATGGTGACTAGAAGACACCATGGTTGCCTGCACTATACAGTGTGTGGAGTTTGTGTATGTAGTTATATATACATGAAATTTTTCTGTGTCAATAAAAAATTAAAAAGAAAGGACGGGTGAATTGCAAAAATTTCAACTCTTTTGGAGTATGACAAGTTACTGTACCACTGAGAGCAATTCCTAGACTTGCAACATCATTGGTTTTGTCAGTGTGCATTCATAACTTGAGAAAAATATAACACACATGAGAGTTCACATTAGGCCAGCAAAAGAAAATGAAAATGATCACTCTTTTTGTGACTCCAGCCAGTACATAGAAGACTTGAAAATGCTAGATCAAAATTGGTGTCTGTTATTGGCCCAACTGTTCCACTTAATCAGATGCCAGGTGAACTGGTAAAGTATCAGATTTGCCAGTTTTTCCCAAAGAAAGAGCAACTACCTACTAACGGATCTTAATAGTCTACAGGGCTTGAAGAGAAGTACTTTAGAAAAGCTTTTCTTCTTGACAGAAATCAATGAAATGCCTCTTGAACACAGCAAGAAGAGTGTCTGCTCTGTTTACAATGCAAGCCTCTGCAGAGGAACAGAGTGCCAACAAAAGGGTCACATTTCTGAACCATTCATAGGCTCCTTTTGAGTTTCTTGGGCTTGCAATAATCCGAGGAAACACCACTGCTTCCAATTTAAAGGCCCTTTTACACAACTGTTAAGCATATTAAAAAGCCACAAAAAGCTATTCCAACCTACTACTGCCGCTATTATTCATGTGGATCGGTTCAAATCAATGTATTTGTAAGGACATGTTTAATCTTGGCCCTTTGCAGAGCTTCTGGAAAGCAAAACCGAGAAAAAATCAGCATCTCCATGAAACTCAGAGAAAGTGCTTAAAAATATATGGGAGCAGGGAAGTCACATGCGGGGCACTGAGAGAAGAAACAAGTATCTGTTTTGCAACTGAAAAAGCAGGAGTGAGCATGAGCTTCTCAACAGACCTTATCTTCACGTATGGTTCACAACTGAACCAGAAGCCATGTAGCAAATCAGATTTGCCACCTACACACTGCCGCTGACCTAGAAAACAGAGACGTCAGGGGACTCTTTGGACGCAATAACCAAATGGGTCACGTAAGTGTCAAGACAGTCTTTTGAAAAAGCAGTTAATGTGAATTTGGTTGACTAGTGTCAGAGATAGCTACTCAATCTTATTTCTTACATCTATAAATCCAGTAGCCTAGCGTGTTTATCACAGAAATGGCACCAAAAGTTCTTCCAAAATCTAGATAATTTTGTCCTTGAAGATAAAACATGTTCAAAACAAAACAGCTTAGCCACAGTTATTTTCAGCGTTCAGTGTTACATTTTTCTCAGTAAAAGAAAAAGTCCAGGATGATCCTATCAGAATGCATGGAAAGTGAAATTTGAAAACACCTTCAGGATTCTCACAAAGGTGTGCATGATATTTTGGGAAAGGATGGAAGGGAGCTGAAATGGTTTGCACCTAGAGAAATACAAAATGTGTGTGTTTCAGGAATGGAACATCCTTCTGGGAGTTGATTAAGCATTTAAAGAAGTCCAAATAACCTTGAAAACTCATACTGAATCGTCTCTTTTCATTTGCTACCCATATTTAGTAGAAAATCAATTTCAGCGGTATGAAACATGAAGTAAAAATGCCCTACAGTTTCTTGAAATCAATCATGCCCCTTCAGGATAACATCTCAATAATTTAAAAGTGTAATTTTATAACATTTTTCTTACTCCAAGAACTCTCGTACACACACCCGCATACAAATGTATATTAATCCATTGCATTACTAAAAACACGTGGGCTGTAACATCAGGCGTTCCTTTAACTCTCCCCTAATCATGGCTTAGAACAAAGAAAACAAGGGAGTCTCGCTGACTTCATTTATATGTACAGTGTTCCCTCACTTATCGCGGGTCTTCCATTCCAGGACCACCCGCGATAAGTGAAAATCTGCGAAGCAGGGACGCTATACTTATTTTAATATTTACAGTATATATTATTTTAGTATTCAGGTGAAAACCTTTTCCTTTACCTTATAAACAAAATCCTTGAGCAGCAACTTTTAGAAAGTGGTCCATTTCCATTGGGCATATATAAGAAGCGGATATGCGCAGTCTAGCCCTTGTGCTTCCTTACCCGCCTCTGCTGCGAGTCCACCCAATCAACACCTCCAGAGCCACTTCCAGGACCACAGTAGCACAGTAGGCCACACTTCATGACCAGCAGGCCTTCCCCGCCGCGCCTCAGGCCCAGCCTGCACACAAGTCTCCCTTTCTGAGGCCCACTGGCCACCAGGCAGAGCCACTCACCATCCGCCACCACGTAAATAATGTAATTTAAATATTTTACATTAATATTTATTTAAAATCTGCAAACAGCGAGTTTGCAAAAAGCGAACTGCAAAGTAGTGAGGAAACACTGTATATTTGGTCCATACAGCAATTATTTCCATAAAAGAAAGAAAACATAAATAAAGTACCATATTTTCCGATGTATAAGGTGACTTTTTAATCCAGGAAAATCATATTAAAAGTGGGGGGGGGGTCATCTTGTATGCCAGGTATAAGCTGCGCCGCTCGGGGATGCCGAGGACAAGGGATGCGGGAAGCCAGCAGAGGCCAAAGGGACCCTACTGGTGCTGCTACTGGGCTTGAGACAGAGTCAGCACCAAGCTGCCACCAGCGGGGACAGCCCAGCGGGCCACCACCCCCGGCCGGTCTCCCCGGTAATATGGCCTGCCGCTCCTCCTCCCTCACCCTCGGGATCCCCAAGTGGCAGCAGTTGGAGAAGGAGGGAGGGGGGAGGAGGGAGGGGGAGGGAGGAGAGGGGGGAGGAGCAGCGGGCCCCATTACCAAGGAGACCGGCCAGGGGTGGTGTCCTGCTGGGCTGTCCCCACCACCCTGGTACTGGATCTGCCTCAAGCCCGGAGCAGCCACCACAGGAGCCGGAGCTGAGCGGCTGTCCACAGGGGGCGGGAGCAGGCGAGGGTGACTTCCCCCAACGCCTCTCACCCCCCCACCCCCCATGCCCCTCCGCCACCCCCAGTCTGCACCCTCCATGCCCCATATCCTTCGCACATCTGGAGAGGAGGGAGGGTGGAGGAGCTGCAGGAGCCTGAAGGGTGTGAGGTGGATGGAAACCTGTTGGGAGGGCTTGGATGGTGTCTTCCTGCCTGGCAGGAGTGAGTGGGGTTGGACTGGATGGCCATTGGGGTCCCTTCCAACTCAAGGGGTTTATTATTATCATTATTGCTGTTATCAAGCAGAGCTGGATGGCCACCTGTTGGGAGGGTCTGCATTGTGTATTCTTGCCTGGCAGGAGTGGGGTTGGACTGGATGGCCATTGGGATCCATTGCAACTCAAGAGTTCCATTATCATCATCATCAAGCAGAGCTGGATGGCCACATGTTGGAAGGGCTTGCATTGTGTTTTCCTGTCTGGCAGGAGTGAGTGGAGTTGGAATGGCCACTGAAGTCCTTTCCAACTCTAGGGTTCTGTGTTGTTGTTGTTCAGCAGAGTCGTATTGCCACCTGTCAGAAAGGCTTGCATTGTGTCTTCCTGCCCGGCAGGAATGGAGTAGGACTGGATGGTCATTGGGGTCCCTGCCAACACAAGGTTATATTGTTGTTGTTGTTGTTGTTGTTGTTGTTGGGGAAAAGACATTGGACCCGGCCCTGGTCCCACTCTATCTAAGGTAAAGGTTTTCCCTGGATGTTAAGACTCTGTGGGTTGGTGCACATCTTCATTTCTAAGCTGAAGAGCCGGCTACTGCTCTGATAGCCTTGGATTTGAAATCAAATCTGATTTTTTTTAATTTGGTGTGCGTTGGACGAGGGGTAGTCTTATATGGCGAGTATATCCCAAATTCTATATTTTAACTGGAAAAGTTTGGGGGGGGGGGGGTTCGTCCTCTACGCCCAGTCATCTTATACACTGGAAAATACAGTAGGCATTTACATACAAGAACCAAATTTTGAAATGTAGCTGAAATTTCTCCAGCACTGCTTTTCCAGATGTCAGTTCACATCACATTTGTTATTCTAGCTCTGTCACAAGAGGGGCTTAAAAATGGAGGTTAATCCGATCCTAGGAGGCAACAGAGAGAATGTAATTTAAATGGTGGGGATGAGTTTGCTCCTTCTTTGACTGTATGTAAATAGACACATCATAAGGGATCGAACTATTGGCTTGTAAAGCACTACAAGAACACAATCTAAAACTATGGTAGAAGTAGCTATTATAAGTAAAATCAAAACCCAAGTTCTGGAAGAATGATGAGTAATTGAATCAAATGACAATAAAACTAGAGTCTCGTAACACCACTAAGCAAAGGAAGTTCCAACAAATGTTTCTCTGACTGATGCTGGTACATACAGGCTTGACCGTTTTCTACAATCAAGTATAAATAAGACCATAATTGATTCAGTCTCATAATTAACCATCACAGATAGACATAAGAAAGTAGTTTTGTCCTTCCCATCAAATTCTGATATTTTTTCTTTGTTATGGTTTTTTTTTAACCAAATCATCATAATCAAAATTATCACAGAAATATGCTTGCCTCCTTAAACAAGTAGAGATACAGCATAGCTGGGAAAAACAATACAGAGAGATATCAAATCCTCATGTCCATGGTCGATCATGCGCAAAATGCAGCATACATGCACAGGTACACACAAAGCAAGTAACAAGAAGAAGAAGAAAGTAGCTCTGCTGTGTTTCATTACTTCAAGTACTCGTATAATGTGTTAAGAGTGGGACCTCAGAGTGAACAAAATGTATACTTTAATGTAATTAATATATGTTACAAAATAATGGGGTATACAGATGGGACTAACCATCTTCTGTCACGTGTTTCAGTACACACTTAGAGCAGATGTGAGACAAACTCTCAAACACACGTAACGATACAACACTAATCTATATAATACACGAACGGTATAATTTTCCCGGTTAACATTATTTCAGTTGCTGAGCAGCTTTACATCCTTACAACCCCATGCACAACTTTGACTGTTTGTTGCATCAACAACTGCACATGTATTACAAACACACACAACAGCAAGCTGCTACAGCTGCTATGTAGCTGATTTGATATTATTTCTGCATACTTACTTACACTCAGTAATGCCTTCTAGAGCTTTAAATGTTTGCTTATGTGGTCACATAGTTTCCTATAGGTAGATTTAGTAACTTAAACCAGTCAAATTTCCTGGATGTTAAGATTATAAAGGAATGTAAAGTAATATTATGTAGACTTCACTGAATAAAAAGCCGGCCACTTGCTATTTTTCAACTGTCCATCTTTCTTATTTAGCTTTTAATAATTCCTCAGGATCAGAAGAAAGTGTTCTGATTCTATGAATCTCAGAAGGGAGGCTGAGTCTTTGCTGACTCAGCTGCATCATAGATGATATCCCGAATCTGAGACTGACTCAGCTACAATGAGAACAGATGAGATCTCTCCTAGACAAAGCATAAAGCAGCAGGCAACAAAGCTAGTTTACAGCTTTTAATCTTTGATACTGAGTCCAAGATCACATTTTCTAGTGATTGTTTGATGTTTCATGTAACAGGGAAAAATAGTGTTCTATTTACACCTCAATATAATGTCTTCTACGGAGAAGTGGAATAATTACATAGTTGAATTTCACCTATTGATCTTATTTACTTACAAAATTTGGACCTAGCTCAGTATTTAATAATTTTCCCAATACCGTTCAATCGTCAATGAATAAACCTGACTAAAGAACTTTGATTCCATAAACAAACAAGTCTAAATCTAAACAAACCTAAATCTAATACAGAGCTTTCTAAACTGTGTGTCACGACACGTTAATGTGTTGGCTGAAATGTGCAGGTGTGTTGCGTGAACGTAATGAAAAACACCTGCATCTATGCCAAATAATTAAGGAATAATTTTTCCCTAAAAATATAAATGAAAGGTTTTCATAAGATATGTTGTGTTTCAAAAAATGCCATTATTATAAATTATGTATGTGTTTGTATCTCTTATAAAAGGTTGGTTTAACTCTTGGATTACTAATGAAACTGAATGACTGTGTCGCAAGATGATGCATGTCTCAAAAGTGTGTCACCACAAAAGTGTGAACCCCAGGTCTCAGCGGTGGCCAGGGGAGCTTTTGCACAGTTGAGACTCGTGCGCCAGCTGCGCCCGTACCTTAGGAAGTCTGATCTGGCTACGGTCGTCCACGCTCTGGTCACATCCCGAATAGATTACTGCAACGCACTCTACGTGGGGCTGCCTTTGAAGACAGTTCGGAAATTGCAATTAGTCCAGCGGGCGGCAGCCAGATTGCTAACAGGAGCTACATACAGGGAGCATACCACCCCCCTGTTGTGCCAGCTCCACTGGCTGCCTGTCCAATTCTGAGCTCAATTCAAAGTGCTGGTTTTGACCTTTAAAGCTCTATACCAGGGCTGTCCACCTGGCGGCCCCCGGACCGTATACGGCCCCCCAGCCCCTTCCCCACGGCCCCCTACCCTCCTGCAAGATATCTGCCTTTTAAGATTTAAAAAAAATTAAATTTTTTTTGGAATATTTTTTTGGGCAGGGCAGGGAGGAGGAGCAGGCTCTCTTCCTCCTCCTCCTACTTCCCTCCCTCCCTCCCTCCTTCTTTCTCTCTTTCCCCCTTTCATTCCTTCCCCCTTCCACCACCTGAAGGAAAGAGGGAAGGAGAGAGTGCACGAGTGAGAGGCCAGAGCGAAAAAGGGGCGGGGCTGAGTTCGGAGCACCGGGGGGTGCTCACCCATTCCCTTTCCGGCTTCCTCCTCTCCTGAGGCTTCGTGCCAAGTTTGGTCCTGATCCATCATTATTTGAGTCCACAGTGCTCTCTGGATGGAGGAGAACTACAACTCCCAAACTCAAGGTTCAGTACTTTCTGTTGCTCTCATGAGAGTTTAGGTTTGATTCAACATGGCTGAGGAATGCTTTGATTGTGTTTTCCCCTTATGGCAGAAGGAGATTGGACTGGATGGCCCTTGGAGGTCTCCTATTCTAGGAACCCATTGTAATTATTATTATTATTATTATTATTATCATCAGAGGCTGAATGGCCATCTGTGAGGAATGCTTTGATTGTGTTTTCCCCTTATGGCAGAAGGAGATTGGACTGGATGGCCCTTGGAGGTCTCCTATTCTAGGAACCCATTGTAATTATTATTATCATCATCATCATTGGCTGAATGGCCATCTGTGAGGAATGCTTTGATTGTGTTTTCCCCTTATGGCAGAAGATTGGACTGGATGGCCCTTGGAGGTCTCCTATTCTAGGAACCCATTGTAATTATTATTATTATTATTATTATTATCATCAGAGGCTGAATGGCCATCTGTGAGGAATGCTTTGATTGTGTTTTCCCCTTATGGCAGAAGGAGATTGGACTGGATGGCCCTTGGAGGTCTCCTATTCTAGGAACCCATTGTAATTAATATTATTATTATTATCATCATCAGAGGCTGAATGGTCATCTGTGAGGAATGCTTTGATTGTATTTTCCCCTCCTACTCCAGGAACCTGTTGTTGTTATTATTATTATTATTATTAGCAGAGGCAGAATGAATATTATGCCTTATCATTCAGAGTTATAGGCCTGTGTGGAAGGGCCCTGGCTTCTTATTTGACTTCCTTTCCACACATCTGAATAAAATCCCATGTTATTTGCTTTAAACCAGATTATATGAGTGTGGACTCCGATAATCCAGTTCAAAGCAGGTATTCTGGGTTATATGGCTGTGTGAAGGGCCCTGAGTACACACTGCAATATAATCCAGTTCAAAGCAGGGACTGGGATTTGAGACTGGGATTTTGGTGTTCATCTCTATCTCCAAGTCAAAGCCCCGGTGTCCTCCACAGACACCTCCAAGGCGGGGAGAGGGCGGAGCCGGGGAGGGGGCGGGGCAGGGGTGGAGCCAGGGAGGGGGCGGAGCCTGGGCAGAGCCGGGGAGGGGGCGGAGCTGGGGTGGAGCCGGGGAGGGGGCGGAGCCGGGGGCGGAGGCAGACCCTTCGGCCCCCCAGGTCATCAGTAACTGGAATTCCGGCCACAGGTCCGGTAGAAGTTGGACAGTCCTGCTCTATACGGCTCTGGCCCAGCTTACTTGTCCGAACGCATCAGCCGCTATGTCCCACCTCGCAACCTAAGATCATCCGGGGAGGCCCTGCTCTCGCTCCCGCCAACTTCTCAAATGCGGCTGGTGGGGACGAGGGACAGGGCCTTCTCGGTGGTGGCTCCCCGCCTGTGGAATGCGCTCCCTATTGAGGTATGGTCCACCTCATCCCTCCTGGCATTCAGGAAAAAGGTAAAATCCTGGCTTTGGGACCAGGCGTTTGCACACCAGCACTAGGCAGCATGTTAGATGGGGATTTTAATGGAAATGGATGAAGAGGGCCAATGTTTTATGGATTGAATATTGTTTTAACTTGGAATGACTGTTACGACGCTGATGAAATTGTATTTTAATGTGTCTTAATGTATTTTAATTGTTGTGGGGTTTTGGGGTTTTATGCTGTTGTGATGTTGGCATCGAATTGTGCCGTACTGTAAGCCGCTCTGAGTCCCCCCTCGGGGGTTGAGAAGAGCGGGGTAAAATCCTGAAATAAACATGAAATGTTTAGAAAGCTCTCTAAACTAATAAATCTAAGCATAGGTCCAAGGAGGACCCTGTGTGAACAAAAGCCCTCTGTCCGCCTGAAGACAAAGAATGAGTATGGGATCCATGAAAATACGACAGTGACCCAATGGGAAGGGCAAATTTGGGAAGGGCAAATATACCCCAATGCAATGAATGCCAGGTATGAGAAAGTGCATACCCAACCCCACAGGACTACATTTGATTTATCTTCAATTAAACCTTCTCAGATAGTTTTCTAAACTGAAATCCAATAAATAAAATGTTATTTCACCAGCAAGGCAAACTAAAAAAAAAGCTACTTCTCTGTTTCCCATTTGTATGTTGTGCTCTGCCCTGAGTCCCCTTGGGGGTGAGAAGAGCGGAATATAAATATTTTAAATAAATAAAAAATATTTTCCACTCATGGCTAATAGCACCTTGGGATGAGAGCATGCACTTATATTAAGGGAAAGCACTTGGGGGTAGTGAATTGCACACACACAGACACACATATTTCTACAGCATTGCAGCCCTAATTCTCATCTCCATTACCAACAGCTGTTCCTTGAAAACTGCACGCAGAATTTTTATTACTGGGTGGTATGTAGTTATTGTAAATATGCAAAATAAAAACATGATTTAAGCCTAAAAGAAGGGGTAAACTTAATCACAGACCTCCTAGAGCACTTATACACTGGTTCTCACTTGAAGTAAAGAACAGTGATAAGTAAGGAAGCAACTTATAAGAATTTTGGAGAACAGCTGCTAACTGCCAGAGAATGGAAATTCAGGATGCATTCGAAATCACACAGAGATCCATCCCTGTTATGAACCAGGCCAGTTTGCAGAGCGTTATTCATTTTTACAAGCACAGCGGAGCCTCCTCCACTTCCCTCAATCTTGCATCAGGACACAGACATGTAAAGTATGCTGTAGCTATTGCCTTTAAACAGTGCTAATCTATATCTATATCTATATCTAACTATCTTCTTCTATCTATAAATCTATAAATATAATAAAAGTCAGTGTTTGTAGGTATGTATGCGGAGTTGTGGAGGTGTGGATATGTGGCAGCTTTCTGATTGGCTCCCACTGTGGCGGAATTTGCATATGGTCTCTGATTGGCCAGCCTCAGCATTCCAACATTCTTAGGCGGCAGACAGAGGGGATTGGTTGCCCCTGTGGTATAATTTGCATATATTCTCTGATTGGCCACTGTCAACATTCCAACATTCTTAGGAGGCAGAGAGGGGGAAATAAAAGGCCTCACAGACCAGGCGCAAAAATGACAGTAAGGCTTCATTAACTTGATTTTCCTGACTAGACCTCAGTTAATGGGATATTGTGTATGGCCTGAATTTACAGTAACCAACCTTGGCACACAGAGCCCCTATGATCCACGCTACATTCTACTGCAGTTTGGAGGAGGGTAGACCATGGATGATGGGACTTCAAGTACCTCTACTCATTCCCCAAAACCGCTGCGGCCCCCAACAAAGACTGATAAAGACCATACTTGGCACACAGAGCTCCCATGACCCACTCTACATTCTGGTGCAGTTTGGAGGAGCATGGACCATGGATGATGGGACTTGAAGTACCTCCACTCACTTCCTGACACTACAGCAACACTCATCCAATTACGAATAAAGACCAAACTTGGCAAAGGGAGCCCCCATGGCCAACTCAACATTCTGGTGTGGTTCGGGGGAGGACGGAATATGGATGATGGGACTTGCAGTACCTTCACTCACTTCCTGAGACGATTGCGATCCTCATCCAATGACTGATCAAGACCAAACTTGGCACACAGAGCCCCCATGGCCAACTCAACAACCTGGTACTGTTTGGAGGAGGATGAACCATGAACGATGGGACTCACAGTACCTTCACTAACTTTCTGAGACCACTGCGAGCCACATAAATAACTGATAAAGACCAACCTTGACACATTATGCCTTTCTCAAATAACCCGGGCACCGCCGGGTCCCCAAGCTAGTATATAATAAAAGTGAATATATGTTTGTATGTGGCAGCTTTCTGATTGGCTGCCATTTTCACAGGCCTCTACGATCGGCACTGGTGACAGACATGGACCGAACTTGGCACACATAGCCCCCATGACCCCCTTTACATCCTGGTGAGGCTTGGGGGAGGACAGACAATGGATGGGATTTGTAGTACTTTTAAACCCTTCAGTTCCCACAGACCACTGTGCCCCCCAACAAAGACCGATAAAGACCAAACTTGGCACACAGAGCCCCCATGACACATTCTACACTCTACTGCACCACGGATTATGGGACTTGAAGTACCTTCACTCACTTCCCAAGACCGCTGCGACCCTCATGCAAGGACTGGTCAAGAGCAAACTTGGCACACAGAGCCCCCATGACCCATTCTACATACGGGCACTGTTTGGAGGAGGATGAACTTGAAGTACCTTCAATAACTTCCTGATACCACTGAGAGCCACATACAGAACTGATAAGGTCCAACCTTGGCACACAATGCCTTTCTCAAATAAACCGGGCACTGCCGGGTCCCCAAGGTAGTCTATTTATAAAGCAGGCCATAAATTTGTACATTTTTAAAGGTCTTACAAAGTATTACCAAGGAAAGACCTCCTTTTCTCCCCAGTAGAGGTGTTTGACTGCTACAGTGGAAATGGGACAAGATATCCAAGATATGGGGAACTCTAATGAGAGAAAAATCAAACTCAAGTTTTTAGGATTCTGAAATATCTGCTGTGACAATCTTCATTTTAACAGTTTGGAAATCAAAGTGGAGAAAACGAATGATCCAAGTGCAAATGCCGTCACTTTGCTAAGCAGCAACTTTACAAAAAACATTTCAGTTCAGACAACATGGTTAAATCCAAATAGCATAATCAGAACTGATGCCTCTAGGAGATGGCATGAAAACCCACAGAGCAGAGTGCAAGAATGCTAATGGGGATTGTATGGGAGGAGTGGAACAGAAAGGCCTACTTTGAAAGGGATACCAATGGTATTTCAAGAGCAGAACTATTGAGATCAGTTTAATATATAACAAAACAAACGCAGAACCTATGGAATACATACCCCAAGTAAGCACCTGATCCTGCTTATGGAAAATTCAAGGCGCTAACCAATTGTTCCCAGCATACTTTCCAGGAAAGCATGTTACCTTCATTTCACAGTTGTTCCTTTGAGATAATCCATCCTGTAGTGCAAAAGACATCAAGCTATATGCCATAGTAGTTCTGGAATGTGCTCCTGGGTCATATCAAGGTTTCCTTACTTCCCAATAGATAGGTTTTGGACAGAGACAACAGCTCAAGGACTTATCAATCTTGTACCCAGAAGATCTCAGGTTAAATCCCCAGCAACCCCAGTTTAAAAGATAGGACAAGGAAAAACTCTATACCCGAGTACAGCTCCCAGTCAGAACAGATTATGTTTCAAACTAAAGTGGATAAATGGACTGACAGTATAAATCCAAAAGCCACAGTAAAGTACAACTTTGACTAAGAAAAAAAAATTTACAAAGGCAGAAGGCACCTTTCTTTATACATGTTTAATTGTTACAGCAACCAATTATAAGCATGCTTGATCAGGAAATATATTGTCCGAAACGTGGTTTAAATCAGCACTTTTTCTTTGTGATTTAAATTGCTTTGCTTAAAATTAATCCATCCGATCAACACGGAGGGCAGCTGCAGGAGTGCACTATAATCAGGACAAAGGAAATAGCTTCACATACAAACATAAATATTGTCTACAGCAGGGGCGGGCAAACTACGGCCCGGGGTCCAGATGTGGCCCTTTGACTGATTCTATCCGGCCCTCCTAAGGGCCCCTGGCTTGAGGGAGCAAGTGCCGCTGATGCCGCCAAGCATCCTTAATAAGTGAACTACACATCCCAGCAACTCCAACTCCCAAATGCCTATTTTCCCCAAATTTCCCCAGTGTTCACATTTGGGCATATTGAGGATTCGTGCCAAGTTTGGTCCTGAGTTTCCCATCCTTTCAATGGGGTTTGATCTCTTCCTTTTCCGTCACGAATCTCAAAGGCTCGCTGTCAGGAGGTTTTTAGAAAGGTGGGAAACATGGGTTGCTTACCTGTAACCATGGTTCCTTTAGTGGTCACCTGTGAATGCATACAAAAGATATTCCAGCGCTTGCACTTTAACTTCGGAACCTTCTATAGAAAATCAAAAAAGAATTAATGCTGAAGCCCCACCCACCTCCCAGAGTATATATAGCCAGTGGGAGGGGCTACAGCCCTCAGTCCTCTCAAGACCGCGCGAACGCAGTAAGAAAGAAAAGAGGGCATGAATGAGGGGAGGACGGGCGGGGTGTATGCATTCACAGGTGACCACTAAAGGAACCATGGTTACAGGTAAGCAACCCATGTTTGCCTTTGCGTGGTCACTGTGAATACATACAAAAGATAGATTAGCGAGCTACTGACCTTGGAAGGTGGGAGTCATGCCACCGCGGAAAACAGGACCGCTCTGCCGAAATCAGTCTCCCTTCTGGACCTGACATCCATCTTGTAATGGGAGACGAACGTCAACAGGGATGACCACGTGGCAGCACGGCACACCGCATCCAAGGAAACGCCCCTCAAGAAAGCAGCCGAAGTGGACACCGCCCTTGTGGAATGTCCTCGAATCTGCTGTGGTGGCTCCCTGCCCGACATCCGGTAGGCTAGCCGTATCACCACAACAATCCAAGCAGAAAAACGCTGCGGAGACACTGGAAGGCCACTGGCATCCTTCCTATATTTTATAAAAAGCCTAGGGGTTTTGCGCAGAGATGTGGTTCTGTCAACATAAAAGGCTAACGCCCTGCGCACATCCAGCAAATGTAAACCCTGCTCCAACGGGGAGGAGGGGTTCTGAAAAAACGAAGGTAACATGATTTCCTGAGATAGGTGGAAACGGGAAACTACCTTGGGCAAAAAAGATATATCTGTGCGCAATACAGCTTTATCCTTGTGAAATTTCAAATACGGTGCGTCTACGCGCAAGGCACACAGTTCGCTAGCCCTCCTAGCGGAGGTAATCGCCACTAAAAAAGCTACCTTCCAGGTTAAAAAGGAAATATCCACTGATTCCAAAGGCTCAAAAGGAGGCTTCGACAATGCTGACAAAACTACCTCCAAGCTCCATGAAGGGGCCACCGGAGCCACAGGAGGATTAGCCTTTAATAACCCTTTAAGAAACAATTTGACCATAGGGTCAATAAAACAGGATGGACGGCCAGAGCTCCGCTTGTAGGAGGAGATGGCTGCCAAGTAACACTTAACGGAGGAGAAAGATAGTCCTCCGTCAGAAAGCGAAGCTAAAAAATCCAAAACAGTGGAAGTGGGAGCCTCCAAGGGGGAGATTCCCTTTTCGAGGGCAAATTTGGAGAATCGGGACCACTTTAGTGCATAAGAAGCCTTAGTGGAGTCCTTAAGGGCCGAATCTACTATAGCCCGGACCGGCGCAGACAGTGCCGATAGAGAGGTGGCTAATCGGGAAGAATTCTCCAAGCCGTTAACTTCAACCTGTGGGTATCTGGGTAACGGACCTGACCCCCCTGGGTAGTTAACAGATCTGCCCTGTTGGAGAGATGGTGAAATATTCCCTTGGACATGGCCAGAAGTGGCGAGAACCAAGTCTGACGAGGCCACCACGGAGCTATCAGGATACACCGAGCTTTCTCCCTCCGGATCTTGGCTATTACTCGGAGAAGGAGAGGAAAGGGAGGGAATGCATAGAATGAATGACTGCCCCAATGTAGAAGAAACGCGTCCCCGAGACAACCCCGGGGAAGCCTGCCCTGGAGACGGGTGCAAAAAAGGGGGCATTTGGCGTTCTCCCTGCTGGCAAACAGATCTATCTGTGGCTTCTCCCATGCTGCAAACAGCCGGAACACTTCCTGGGGGTGCAGAGACCACTCGTGTGTCGTGAGAGGGGACCTGCTCAAGGCGTCGGCAAAAAGTGTTCTCATCACCTGGCAGATACAGGGCGACCAGGTGAATGCCTCGGTGCATACACCATTCCCAGATTTCCATGGACAGGTGCAGTAGAGTCTTGGAGTGAGTCCCTCCCTGCTTGTTGATGTAGTACAGGGCTGTCCAACTGGCGGCCCGGGGGCCGTACACGGCCCCCCAGCCTGTTGGACACGGCCCCTGCTATGCCCCCGGCCGCCATTAAAAAAATCTAATTTTAAAAAAAAAGGCGGCCGGGGGAGGGGGGAGGCGGGCAGGGAGGAGGAAGTGTGCTGGCTCCTCCTCCTTCGCCCTTTCCTCCTTCCCCCCCCCTGCACCGCGGCTCGTGATTGGAGCCGCGGCGTCCGCGGGGAGGAGGAGGAGGGGCGAAGGAGAGGGCAGCCAGCTGACGGCCCTCTCCTTTCTCTCTCTTTCCCCGTGTGCGCGGGGACCCTGGGCTCTGGCGCGCGCGCGGGGAAAGAGAGAGAATGGAGAAGGCAGCCAGCTGACTGCCCTCTCCTTTCTCTCTCTTTCCCCGTGTGCGCGGGGACCCTGGGCTCGGGTGCGCGCGGGAAAGAGAGAGAATGGAGAAGGCAGCCAGCTGACTGCCCTCTCCTTTCTCTCTCTTTTCCCGTGTCGCGGGGGACCCTGGGCTCTGGCGCGCGCGCGGAGACAGAGAGAGACTGGAGAAGGCAGCCAGCTGACTGCCCTCTCCTTTCTCTCTCTTTCCCCGTGTGCGCGGGGACCTTGGGCGCCGGCGCGCGCACGGGGAAAGAGAGAGAATGGAGAAGACAGCCAGCTGACTGCCCTCTCCTTTCTCTCTCTTTCCCCGTGTGCGCGGGGACCCTGGGCGCCGGCGCGCACGCGGGGAAAGAGGGAGAAAGGAGAGGGTAGTCAGCTGATTGCCTTCTCCTTTCTCTCCCTCCTCCTCCTTTTTCCCCGGCGCCACAGCGCAGGAGGTGGGCCTCCTCCTTCCCGGCTCCGCTGGTGTCCCATGTGCCGCGGCGCCGGAGAAAGAGGAGGAGGAGGGAGAATGACAGCGTAGGAGGGGGATGGGGGTGGGGCGGGGGCGGGGCTGGGGGAGGGGCCTGGGGCGGGGCCGAACGGCCCCCCAAGTCATCAGTGACCTGGGGTCCGGCCCTTGGCCGGTTAGAAGTTGGACAGCACTGATGTAGTACATGGTGGTCGTGTTGTCTGTGACCATCTGTACAACTTTCCCTAGCAGTACCTCCTCGAAGGAGAGCAGTGCCTTCATAACGGCCAGGAGCTCGAGGACATTTATGTGAAACGTCAACTCTTTCGAGTCCCAGAGGCCCTGGGGCCCAGAGGCCCAGACTGCCCGAATGGGCCCCCCAACCCGACATGGAAGAATCGGTGGTAATGGTAATGGAGGGGGAAGGGGAAGAAAAGGGGAGGCCAAAACATACATTGTCCCGATGAGTCCACCACGTTAGAGAGTCCTTCACCTCCTGGGGCAGGACAAGGCGGGTGCGTGGGTTGCCCACCAAGGGGTGGAACACGGAGAGGAACCAGGCCTGCAAGGGACGGAGGCGCAACCTGGCATATGGAGTTACAGCCGTCGTAGAGGCAATATGTCCCAAAAGAACCTGCACCTGCCTCGCTGGCAATGAAGCCTTTAGGATTGCCTCGCTGAGCAGGGACTGAAGTGCCACAAATCGGTCGTGTGGGAGGAAAGCCTTTTCTTCTATCGAATCCAGTAGGGCCCCGATGAATTGAATCTGGCGTGTGGGAGTCAGATTGGACTTTTCCAGATTGAGGACCAAACCTAGGGACTGGAGAAGAGACAAGGTGGTAGACAGACAATCCCTGACATGGTCACAGGACTGGCCCACAATTAGCCAGTCGTCAATGTATGGAAAAACGGTGACCCTCTTAGTCCTTAAATAGGCCACAACAACGGCCATGCACTTGGTGAAGACACGAGGTGCAGAGGCCAAGCCGAAGGGCAAAGTATTGAACCAATAAGCCTGGGTACCTATGCGAAAAGCGAGGAACCTACGATGGACGGGAGCTATAGCCAGGTGAAAATAAGCATCCTTCAAGTCGATGGTCACAAACCAACGATCTTTATTGAGAAGGGGAAGAATGGAAGAGAGTGTAACCATTCTGAATTTTTTAGGGGAAATGAACTTGTTAACACCTCTCAAATTCAAAATGGGGCGAAAGCCACCACCACGCTTGTTGACTACAAAATATCTTGAAAAAAAACAAGAACCATACATGGCAGGAGAAACTCCTTTCTTAAGGAGCGTGGATACCTCAGAAGCTAAAACAACCGAGCTAGGGGCGGACCTAACTAAGCCCACCCGAGGCAATCCCCAAAACTCAATGTGGTACCCTTCACTAACAATTTTCAACACCCATGCATCAGAGGTAATAGTCAACCATGCGTGAAAAAACGGAAGAAGCCTATCCCTGAAATTAACGGGGTCCCCCGTATGGAAAGGGAGGGCTAAGGTACTTTCTGGGGCATCAAAGACGCCGCTTGGGGCCAGACTGACCCCTTCCCCTATACTGGTAGGGCTGGTAGGGATGCTGGCGGTTCTTGGCAGCAAAGGCCTGCCTACCTGTAGATTGAAACCTATTATAGGGCCGGTATCTGGAGCCCCTAGAAAAAGAGTTAAAATTCAGCCGAAACGGAGTTGAAGAATTCTGCCACCAGGGCTTCGGTTGATAAGTCTGGGTTGGAAAACCAAATTTCTGAGCGGCCTGCCGTGTTTCTTGTTTGTCCTTTAAACTGGTATTAGTCTCAGGGTGGAAGAGTCCCTCCCGATGCATCGGGAGATCTTCTGCCAGGGCCTTTCCCTCATCTGAAAGGGTAGAAGAACGTAGCCATGCATGCCTTCTAATTGAAGTGGCTGTTCCAAACAATCTACCCGCCGATTCGGCCAGATGCGTGGCCAGATCCTTCTGCATCTGAGCCAGTTGTAGGGCCTCGTTGTGATAAGCCCGAGGCCATCTTTGTTCCTCCACCGGGAGGAAGTCAAAGGAAGGCAGTATCTTACCCCACAAAAACATTTGATATCCGCTCATGTAGGTTGCAAAATGCGCCATGCGCATGAAAATGCTTGCGGAGAAGTGGACTCACGTTTTCCCTCCTTGTCCAATGGCGTTAAGGCAGTCCCTTTTGGGCGCTTGGTTTTCACCACATCTACGACCACTGTATTGGGCTTGGTGGGGCGAAGCGCCCAATCATGGGCCAATAAGTCAACTTTGTAGAGTGCATCTACTTTCTTAGGGATGGCCTGAGGTGAGTAAGGTGGCACATCCGGGAGCTCCCCCAATTTCAGGAGGTAAGGCAGAGGGGGAACGGCCGTCGAAGAAGTACGGACCTGTTCTTCCGACCTGAACATAGGGTCCTGGACGGTTTCCACAGCCTTAGGGGCAGAGAGATCTAAGGCTCTCATCATGCGTGTGAGTACAGCCATGAATTTAGAGAAATCGGAAGGAGTGGGGTCTGGATCCCTGAAAACCATGTCCACGTCCTGCATATCATCCACCACTTCAGAAGAAGATGGTTCCAAAATGTCCTCAGCTCCTGGGGCCTCCTCTTGGAAGGCAGGCAACACTGGTTGAGGAGTTGGAGTAGACATCGTAGCCACTGGCCTGACAGGGGTTCTAACAGAAGCTTGCACAGGCAAACTGGGCTGAGGTGGTGGGGGATACCCATATTGGGGATAGCAAGGAGGCATCCAAGGCATGGAAGGAGGGTAAAAATATGGGAACTGCCCCAGATAAGGAGTTTGCCAAGGGGGTTGGTACGGCATTGGCATGGGCTGGCCCTGAGAAGGAGGCTGGCAGGCAGATGGATATTGAGAAGGGAATGGAGCCTGGAAGACAGGAGGCACTTGGAAAGCCAAAGGGAGCTGCGAAGGCGGTCCCAATTCACAAGCAGGGGGCGGAGTCGCGGAGGCAGAGCTCCCCGCCCTTTCCTCCAACGTCGAGATGGGAATCGCTGAAGAAGCCGCTAAAGGAGCTTGCCTTCTCCCACGTGCGTCGGGAGAGGAAGGGGGAGAAGCGGAGGCTCCCGATCGCGAGCGGCGTCGGACGCGCGTCGGGTCCTCCCGCGTCGGGGCTTTTGCGCGCGCGCGCACCCCAACTGCCTTCTTCACGGCTACAGTTGCAACTGGGGAAGGCAGAGAAGCAGCGCCCGAGCCCGAGGCGAGAGAAGACTCTGCTGCTGGCGCTGAGGTGACTTGGATAGGCAGGGAGGGCATGGGAGCAGTGACGAAGCATGCCTCCCCCGAGCTCGATTGGGAAACCAGCATCTCTGCAGGCTGGGAGCCCTCTTGAGGAGCGTGTTGATCCTGCCCCTCCAAAATCTGACTAGGAAGCCCCGTCGCTTCCAACAAAGCAGATGGGATGAGGGCCATGGTGGTTTCCGCCAGCTCCACAGAGCTCTTAGTGGGGATCAAAGACTGGGCGCCATCTTGGCGGCCATTGGTCTTTTTGGCCTTGATCTTCTTCACCATGGGGGCGACGGATAAGCCCTTGCCCTCAGTCACCACAGCCTTAGCCTGGGCAGTATCCTCCGAAAATTGCTGAGGGGGCCCCAAGGCTATTAGGGACTTGTCGTACAAAATAGCTTTAAGACGGACAATTCTCAGCTTTCTTTTCTGACTGGTGAAGGTCTGACAAATAGCACAGTTTTTTGCCAAATGGCCCTCTCCCAAGCAAGTCAAACATAGGGAATGGCCATCAATGTCCGGGAGCAAATTAGGACAGCCAGAGCATTTCTTGAATGAAGAGGTGGCCATAATGCCAGAGGGTAGTTAAGGTCGACAAACTCACGATCAGAACAGTCCAAGTTCAGGGAAGACAAAGAAGGGTCAAAACGGTCCAAGTCCAGGAGTAGAGAGATCAGAATGGTCAATACGGTCCAGGTCAATATCAAGTTATCAATCAGAAGGTCAGTAACGCAAGACGAAGGTTCTCAGTTCCTAGCCGGAGCGCGGAAAAAGAGGACTGAGGGCTGTAGCCCCTCCCACTGGCTATATATACTCTGGGAGGTGGGCGGGGCTTCAGCATTAATTCTTTTTTTATTTTTCATAGAAGGTTCCGAAGTTAAAGCGCAAGCGCTGGAATATCTTTTGTATGCATTCACAGTGACCACGCAAAGGCAACAGGAAGTCATCGAGAGGGAAGGGACCCCAGGGCTATCCAGCCCAACCCCCAAGGATACACAATCAAAGCACCCCCGACTGATGGCCATCAAGCCTCTGCATAAAACTCTCCAGAGAAGGGGACTACAAGGAAGCATTGTTTTATTTTAGTGGTTTTTATTATTATTGTATACTAATTTTATTATAATAATATAATAATATAATAAATAATATAATATAATGTTACATTATAATTTCAATATATTATGTCTATATATATACTATAATATAATAATTATGATATTAATACTAATAATATATGAATATTTCTTGATATATTAATGTTAATATTAATGATGTGTAATATATAGTAAATATAGTAAGTGAATAAGATTAGGTTGCTTACCTGTAACCGTGTTTCTTCGAGTGTAAGGTCTGTGAAATTCACACAAGTGGGTTTACTCCCGCGCATGCGCAGAATCTCGGACATACTAGCTAAAGTTAAAGATTTACATATGCCCCTCCCACTCCCCCCCCCCCCCCCCCATCGAGCTACCCAGGCAGTTCCTTGCCGCCAGACAACAGCAGAAACCTAGGCATGACATCATAGGGGAGGACGGGTGGGTTCTGTGTGAATTTCACAGACCTTACACTCGAAGAAACACGGTTACAGGTAAGCAACCTAATCTTCTTCTTCGTGTGGTCTGTGAAATGCACACAAGTGGGTGACTTAACAAGCTTATTTACCTTGGAGGTGGGTCATGCCACACAGGAAAACAGGACGGCTCTGCCAAAGGATGCATCCTTCTTCGCGAGAACGTCGAGCTTGTAATGGGCTGCAAACGTCGAGGGGGTCACCCAGGTAGCAGCCTTGCAGATTTGGTCAACAAAAACACCCCGCAAAAATGCTTGGGATGTAGAAACAGCCCTTGTGGAATGAGCTTTAACACCAACCGGCAATTCCTTATGGGCTAACTGATAAGCCAATCGGATTGCCAGGACTATCCAAGAGGCTAAACGTTGAGAGGTAAGGGGAAGTCCCAGGGAATCTTCCCTATACTTGAGAAACAACTTGGGAGATTTTCTATAAGGAGCTGTCCTATGTAAATAGAAGGACAAAGCCCTTTTAACATCAAGGGAGTGGAGGGCAACCTCCGGTTGCCATCGGTTCGAAAGGAGGCTTGGAAAGTTGGGAGAGGACAAGTTCCAAACTCCAAGACGGAGGTGGAGGAGAAACAGGAGGGAAAGACTTTTTATAACCCTGTAGAAACATGCCTACCATGGGGTCTTGAAAGAGGGACGGGAGGCCAAATTTTTTCCTGTACCAGGAGAGGGATGCCAAATAACATTTAATGGAGGAAAGGGAGAAACCTTTCGTGGAAAGGTGGACGAGGAAATCCAAAATAACTGACGTGGGGGCCGACTGTGGCAAATGGCCCAGCGGCTGGACAAATGTGCGAAACTTGTCCCACTTATAAGTGAATGCCCTCCTGGTGGAAACCTTCTGAGCTGCCTGGATTATCAGGCGGACAGGGTCGGAGAGATGGGACAGGGCCTGATCCTCCACGCTGTAAGGTGGAGAGATGGGAGGTCCGGATGCAGGACGAGACCCTGTTGAAGGGAGAGGAGGTCGGGATCTAACGGCAGACGGAGGAAGTCTCCCTGTGAGGCCTGGAGAAGGGGTGTGAACCATGGCTGACGGGGCCACCAAGGGGCTATCAGGACACAATCTGAGTTGTCGGACAGGAGCTTTGCGACCACCCTGGGTAAGAGTGGGAGCGGAGGAAATGCATAGAGGAGACCCGGGGACCAGTGGTATAGGAATGCGTCTCCTAGGCCAGTCTTTCTCAACCAGTGTGCCGTGGCACACTAGTGTGCTGTGACGGACCTCCTGCTGTGCCGCAAGAAAAGCTCTCTGCCCCCCTTCCTCCCCCCCCCTCCTGCCGAACTCCTGCTGCTTGGGGAAGGAGGAAGGGCCAGGCAGTGGTGAAGAAAAAGAAGAAGGGACCGGGGCGCCGCCTCCTTCGGCCGTTTCCCCAGCCAGCCTCCAATCCGCCATGACTCCCACCATGACTCTCGCCCCTCGCTCGCTGAAGCCGCGTGGAGAAGCCCCGCCCACTGAAGCCCATCCACCGCTCATGCTCCTCCTCTGTAGGAGAGCTGAAGCTGGGGGGAGGGGGCGGGGCATGGCACGGCCTGGCTCTGCCCCCTCCCCGGCTTCGGAACTCCCAGCAGCTGCTCCAGCCTTGAGGGGACAGTGCCAAGCCAGCATTGTGCTGGCTCTGGCACCGATGGCTTGGCATTGCCCCCTCAAGGCTGGAGAAGCTGCTGGGAGACCTGAAGCCGGGGGGGGGGGCGGGGGCGGGCCCGGCCGGGCTCCCCCCCGTCCCCGGCTTCGGCACACCCAGCAGCTGTTCCCAGCAGGCCACCAACCCCCAGCCGTTCTTTACTGTGTTAGAGTGTCATTTTTTGTCATTTTGGTTGGTGGTGTGCCCCGGATTTTTTTAATGTTAAAAGTGTGCCGTGGCTCAAAAAAGGTTGGGAAACACTGTCCTAGCCAATCTGGGGATGCGTGAGGTTGGAGTCTCGCGCAATATCTGCGGCAGTGGGTGTTGAGGTGTGATGCAAACAGGTCTATTTGGGGGGTGTCCCAACGCCTGATCAGTGAGAGGAAGTGGCGGGGACTGAGCTGCCACTCGTGAGTGGTGGATGACGTCCTGCTCAGTGAGTCGGCTAAAGTGTTCTGAAGGCCTGGGAGGTGGATGGCCTGGAGGAACGTGTTGTGGAGGATGCACCATTCGCATATCCGAAGAGATATGGAGAGGAGAGTGGGAGAGCGGGTGCCCCCTTGTCTGTTGATGTAGCATTTCACCAAGGTGTTGTCCGTGAGGACTTGAATCACCTGGTTGGAGACTACGGTCACAAACGACCGAAGGGCCTTCTCCACTGCCGTGAGTTCTAAGACATTTATGTGAAGTTTCTTTTCGTGGAGAGACCAGTGACCAATGATGGTCAGGTCTTGGAGGTGAGCGCCCCAACCCGTGGATGACGCATCTGTCGTCAGGGACAGGGACGGCTGGGGAGGGGAGAAGGGAAGGCCCGAGCATACATTGGATCTGTCTGTCCACCATGACAGGGACTGTAGGACATGGGCGGGGGGGTGGAGAATCATATTTTGGCTGTCCAGTCCTGGCTGGAACACAGAGAGGAACCACGCTTGGAAGGGGCGGAGGCGGGCGAATGCGGTAACGTTCGTGGTGGAAGCTATAGGACCAAGGATAGACTGGACGGTCCAGGCGGAGCACCGATGGGTGGTTTGGATGGCCTGGATAGAACGGGATAGATTGAGGAACCGATCCTCCGGGAGGTAGGCCCTCTGGGCCATAGAGTCTATGACAGCACCTATAAATTGCACCGTCCGGGCAGGTGAGAGATGAGATTTCTCGTGGTTGACAACCAGTCCCAGGCTCTGCAAAAGAGATAAGGCATAACTAATATCAGAGGACAGCTGGTCACATGACCCAGCGCAAAAAAGCCAGTCGTCCAGATAAGGAAATACGGTGATGCCCTGTTGACGAAGGTGGGAGGCGACGACCGCCATACATTTAGTAAAAGTCCTTGGGGCCGTGGAAAGGCCGAAGGGAAGGACATTAAAAGAATAAGGGACACCTTCTACCATAAAGGTGAGGTATTTCCTGTAGGATTGCCGAATTGAAACGTGGAAGTAAGCGTCCTTGAGGTCAACAGTTGCCATCCATGCTCCCTTTGGTATGAAAGGGAGGATGGAGGGGAGAGTGACCATCCTAAATTTGCGAGGTCTGATGAATTGGTTGACTTCCCGGAGGTCCAAAATGGGCCGGAGACCACCATCCCTTTTGTCTACTAGGAAATATCTAGAAAAAAAAGCAAAATTGGAGTTGGTGGGGTGGGGTCGGGGAAATGGCTCCTTTAAGAAGGAGAGTGTCAATTTCTTGTAATAGAGTAGGAGAGGCCTGAGTAGAGACAGGTTTGCCTGGGGGTGGAAGGGATTCAAACTCTATGGCATAACCTCTGAAGACAATGTCCAGAACCCACTTATCGGTGGTGATGGACTGCCAAACTGAAAAGAAAGGTCATAACCTGTTGAGAAACAGGTTAGAAACGTCGCGTCTTGTTATTTGAGGATCTACCACCTCGGTACTGACCCCTGAATGGAGCACCTGGACGCCTGTATCCCTGTGAAGGGAACTGCGGCCGCTGTCCTCCTCTGTACGGGGCGGAGTTGTAGTACCCACGAAAGGGCTGGTGGTAATAAGGACGCCAACGCTGTCTGTAGGGCTAATAGGAAGAATTGGATTGCTGGCCATACTTATTTAGCGTTTGTTTCATTTTGTGGGAGTGTTCCAATTGAGAATCTGTCTCAGGATTAAAGAGACCAGCCTCATCCATGGGAAGGTTTTCGATCAATGAGCGTTGGTTAGAGGACAACGCTGCGGATCGTAGCCAGGCATGTCTCCGAAGAGCGACCGAACCAGCAATAAGCTTGCCCGAGGTATCTGCCCCATGCTTGGCCAGGTCCTTTTGGAGGGTGGCCAAAGTGAGCGCTTCCTGGTGGAAAGCTTTAGCCATAGGCTGTTCAGACACTGGAAGGA
Organism: Anolis apletophallus; assembly: GCA_030556195.1. Classification (NCBI taxonomy): domain Eukaryota; kingdom Metazoa; phylum Chordata; class Lepidosauria; order Squamata; family Anolidae; genus Anolis; species Anolis apletophallus. The sequence continues at coordinate 74,462,434 of JARBWK010000011.1, forward strand.
GGTCCAGATAAGGCCCTATCTTATTCCAAAGATAGGATTGATAGACGCTCATATAGACGCCGTAATGAGCCATTCTACCTGACAGGCATGCTGAAGAATAAAATTTTTTGGCCATAGCATCAAGCTTTCTCCCCTCTTTGTCAGAAGGGGCGGCCTGGTTGTTCTGGTTTGGCTTAGGTTGGGCGTCAGTAACAATCGGATTCACCTTTGGAAGTCTGGCCAACCACGGAGTGGTGGACAGATCAATCCGATATAGGTTCTCAGCCCGTCTGGATGTACTGGGAACGGAGGCCGGGGCAACACCAGTGACCTTTAACAATTTGACCAAATAAGGAATGGTTGGTAACATGGTGGATTGCTGAGTTTGCTGTTGCTCAGCAGATGTAAAATAAGGGTCTTGAACCACATCTTCAGATTGAGGAGGCTGTATGCCCAGGGATCTGGCCAGCCTTATTAGCAGTGCAGAAAACGTTTTGTAGTCTTCTGCCTGCTGAGGATCAACCTCAGGTTCAGGCAAGAGGGGAATGGGAGTCACATCAGAAGAAGACTCCATATCCGCTTCATTGTCATCAACTGGGAGATGGGGGGGGGGATTGGGGAGGAGCAGCAACTGGGAGAGAAGGGGCTTGGGTGGGAGGGGCTGGTGGAGGAGGAGGGGGTGCCACGGATTGCGGGGCATAGGTGGCAGGAGGCCACGGATACCGATAGAAGTCTGGAGGGGAATAAGGGTCAGGAGGATAATAGTGTCCATAATGAAGGAAAGGAGGGGGTAAGGGTGGGTATCCATAGGGATACCCATAAGGAGGTTCCCAGGAGTGAACTCGGTCACCGGAGCCCTCCTTCAGAGGGCTCCGTGACCGAGAGCGATTGAATTCTTCCATTGGGAAATCGGCATCAAAGGGAGAGTGCCGCGCAGCCGCGCGGCGCTGCGGGGGCGAGCGCGCGTCCCCGCGCAGCGGCGAGAAGGCAGCAGCAGCAGCTGATCGAGAGGAAGGGAGAGGCCGCGTGGCGCTGGCCTCCACGTGGCGCGGCTCGGTCTCCGAGGAGCCGCGCCACGGCGGGAAAAGCAGCAGCAGCTGACTGAAAAGAGGAAGAGGGAGGCCGCGTGACGCTAGCCTCCACGTGGCGCTCGGTCTCCGGTGAGTGGGAAGGTGGGGGGGGAGCCTGAGCGAGCGGAGGAGAGGGAGGCGAAGGCAGCTCGGGAACCGGGGAGAGAAGGAGACTAGGGAGGAGTTGAGGGGGGATTTCCACCCCTGAAAACTGAGTGCTCTCTTCTTCAAATAATTGCAGCGTCTCAGCTGCACACAAAGCCATAGGAGGACTGGGGGGCGCAGAGCCAGCCAGGAGCCTCTCAGCATTTTGTGCCAGAACACAAGGGCTGGAGGGCACAGGACCAACCAGGAGCCTTGGGGTTTTTTGAGCCAGAGGCTCCTTAGATTTTTCCTTTGATTTGCCAGATTTGGCAGCTTTTTGCTTTTTCTTCCGGAGTGGCTCTATGGCAGAGTCAGAAGCCAACTCACGGATGGCACCATCAGTCACAGCACTCAAGGGGCTGGGATTTTGAGTCCCAGAAGGCAGAGAGGGCTGGCTCACAGAGCGGGAGAGCCCAGTCTCTGAGGAGAGCAAAGTCTGCTCAAAAAGAGTGGCCTTGAGCTTAGAATCCCTGTTCTTCAGGGTTCTATTAGAAAAGGTCCTGCATATCTTGCAGGACTGGGGAATGTGGGATTCTCCCAGACAGAGGAGACATTTAGGATGTCTATCCTCTTGGGGCAAGGTTGCTCCACAATCAGAGCACCTTTTGAAAGAAAGAGAAGACATCTTATCTGATAGTCGAGGCAATCCGTGGACTTTTAGCAGGAGCTAGCAGTCGGAGATCCTTTCGCTGGCTAGGCGGAAAAGGAACTGCCTGGGTAGCTCGATCAGGGGGTGAGGGGGGGGCGGGGAGTGGGAGGGGCATATGTAAATCTTTAACTTTAGCTAGTATGTCCGAGATTCTGCGCATGCACGGGAGTAAACCCACTTGTGTGCATTTCACAGACCACACGAAGAAGAAATAAATAAATAAATAATGTAGATTAGCATGTAGTTCCGCCTTTAGGTGCAGCTTCCATAATATTTTTTGGCTCTCGTGTGGCCCCTTGGAAAAAATAATTGCCTACCCCTGGTCTACAGTCATCAAACGTTTTAAAAATCACATTAAAAATATCCTGGTGCATTTTTGTATAAGTTAGTGCACCTTAACATACTGCAATAAACCACATTTAAAAAAAAATCTGTGTTAAATTCTCTGTTCTCATTTTCTGAGGAAGGAAGTTAAATATGCATGTTTAGGAAGGTACCAGAACTGTGTGATAGATGGAAAATAAATAAGACATCCAGGAAATGCCCAGGAAGCTACACAGAGACTTTTGCCAGGATGGAGTAATCCTGCTTATTCTGCATCGACAACATCAAGCAGATGTTGAAGGACTGCAAGGAAGGCAGGATATCATTGATCTGCAAAAGGTAAGTCTTGTGTTTAATGCTTTCAGACTTTAGCATACTAACAACAGTAAAGCTACATTAGTCGGAGCTTAACAGCCTCCAGACTTTCAGCTCTTTGAGGTGTAAAGCAATAACCGAGAGTATCTCTTTGCATACGCTATGTACATATCTTTTATCACTGAAATGCAGCCTGCCCTGAGATCCCTGGGATTAGGGCACAGGCCTTCTGAGTGAGAGTCTGTATCTTCAAATGATGAGTTCAAATTCAACATAAAAATGTAACAGTCACTATTTTCAGTTTGATAAGACTGCTCAGATACATAAAATAAAACAAATCACTGATACTTACACACTGTTTATTGATTTACTATCAACTAGATTCCCGTCACTAGAAAATATAAACATATATTTACTTTCCATGTCATGAGAAAATAGCCAGGTTGACTACATAAGTTCACTTGAAAAAATTACTAGCAGTTGACAATTATATAGACACTCAGAGAAACTATTAGTGATAGTATTCAAGGAGATAGCTATGTCAGTTTTAGCATATGAAAGCAACCAGCCACAGATTTGAAACTAACTGGAAAAAAAGAAAACCATGGCATAAGCTTTGGTAGACACGGTCCTCTTCATCAGATGCCACTGTCACTGTTAGTGACAGTTTACTAGGTCTGACTAACTTGTTCATACGCTGAGCCAATATTTTACAATATATATAGTAAAATGGAGAAAGAAAAAAATTAAAAGCCTTTTCACAACCTGACACTCAACATTGAATCTGCCATACTAAAACAGGAAGCTTAACACTACGGTTTGTCATGGCAGCTGAATTGACGAACCAGTTATGTCTCTAGCAGTTATCACAACAACTCCAAAAAATGCAACACAGAAGATACCCAACAATATCAAACAGAGGAAAAACTAAAGTGGGTATAGACCTCCAAACGCTAATCCAAGGTTTGCTTTTACATCTGAAAGCTAAAATTTGCTTTTGCATCTAAATTTTGTTTAGGACAAACCATAAATTGGTTCCAAACTGAAGCTGAAAAGCAGCTCAACACAAAAGCAAGCCATGATTCAGATGTTTTGTCCCAAACCTTGGGAGTCAAGCATAACCTCTATCCCTGCACACTCTAATGCCTTACCCCTTATCCAGGTAAAAGCAAACTATAGTCTGTCTCCAAAACAGAACTGGAAACATCCTTCAGGTTGTCATTTGTTCAACAAATAGATCAAATCCTAACCATTTTCTCTCATTGTCCTGTCAACAATTTAAGACATTACAAGTAATAAAGAGGGCTAACTATCTGATCTCAGCACCTTTCTAAGCAATGTTATCAGATGGGACTTTCAGGGAAACTCTTCTGCTACTAATTTACTCGTTCTTTAAGAATATTTAACAATATGTTGTTTTTCTTTCCTTTCTTTGCCTTTGTTTTTAATTTAGTTGAGATGGAAACCACATTGGGTTTTTTAAAAAATCAATCAGTCAATAAATAAGATTTTAAATAAAAATCCCAGTCTTTTGGCATATATTAAAATCAGCAGAATAACACATTTCAGCACCTACTTTTTTTCTCCTAAAATGTAAGCAATAAAAGGAAGCAAGTACTAATGATTGTCATGTGGTTAATAATATTTGCAGATTCTTTAATATTTTTTTTAAAAACTATTTTCAAGTAAAGGTTTTTTGACAGAAAGCAAGTGGGATCTAGGCATAAGAATGATATTGGAAGTGACACCCCCCCCCTCCCCAGGACTCTGTAACAGATGGTAAAACTATGAATTCCTTGGTTTCAAACTAAGAACACCAGGCTGCAATGATCCCATAATCCCCTATCTCTCCCCCATGTGGGAACCTAAGGCTCTTCCCATGGCCCCACATAGAAATGCCCCTGTAACCCACACTTATGAACTTTCTTGAACTTTTATGAACTTTTGCCTATTTTTAAAGGACTTTCAGAAACGTTTTGGGAACTTTTTCCTTTCAAATACAATGGACTCTCCTCACGATTTATGAATTCCAATGGACCCTGGTGAGTGGGATGGGCTGATTTGAGATTATATGGTTCTGATTTCCCTCCCTATATGCTTTTCCCTTCCATGTGTTCCTATATGAAAATATGAAATGCCACCTTTTTGTGATACCAAGGCTCAGGAATTTCCTGGGTTAGTAAATCCCTAAACATAGCAAGCACTTAACAAGGACACTTGCATGGACAATAACAATGGACATCCCTTCAAACCTCGGAGCTGGCCCATTTGAAGGACATGTCCCTTGGGCACGCACCTTCAGACATTGCAGCTGGACCATCTGAAGGACGTGCCCCATGGTGATTTTGTCATTCCTCACAAAGGGGAACATCTTGCCTTCAGGAGGATTTGGATTTCCTATCTGACTCACTCATTGTTTTCCATCCCGGTCATTTAATCCACTCATCATTTCCTCCCGGTTCATTGTTTCCCGCTTGGACCGCTCCTTCGCTCTCATTGGACGAGAGCCCGAAGCAGTGCTGGCTTCCTGATGACCCCAACCAATCAAGGTGAAACCGGCAGAGGGGTGGGGGGCAGGAAGTTTGAACTTTGACAGCTCTGTTTTTCTATAAAAATGTAATGTTTTGAATTGTACAGTATGTCAGCTTTTGGGCAAATGATTGCAGTTTGACATCCGCTCCAGCTAGAACGAAATAAACAATTCAGTGGCATTTCTTCAAATTGGTGAGATTTGGGGAAATTCAAGGAAAATTCAATTGGTCGCTTCCTATCTTGCATGGGCTATATTGGATCCTCTTTGGTGGGTCTGACTGGTCTGTGTCTTCACGGCAAGACCCCCAAATTCTTGCTCGATATCAAGACTAGGGCTGGATCTACACTGCCATATAATCCAGTTCAAAGCAGAAAATTCGGATTCAGAAACTGGATTATATGGCAGTGTAGATGGGGCCTATGACTCTAGAGCTCAGGGGTCAACTTCCTGCTTGGCTATGAAGAGCTATTGGGTGACCTTGGGCAAGTCACACTCTCTCAGCCTCAGAGCAAGGCAAAGGCAAACCCCCTCTGAACAAATCTTCCAAGGAAAATGCCATGATAGGGTAGCCATAGGTCAGAAACCACTTGAACATACACCGCAACAACAAATATGCTAACAAACATTCAAATCAAATGTATGTTTGTAAATTAACGCCATAATTTTTCATTTTGGTGACTGGGTGTACTTCAAGCAAATGAGATCAGATCCTAAACTATTTAGGATACTTTCCTCTTTAACTTCACAAGGGTTGAATCTCTTTCAGTTCGGGACTCCATTCTCTTCCCTTTTGACAAATGTTCCCACTACCCATTTACTTCGGGAAGATTTTTCTTTTCTAAGAGACATGCTTAGTAGCAAAGTTCGTGTTATCTTACACATAAATCTCAACCAACAGGTGCTGTAATTGTTTCTTTGAGAGGCATTTGAAGTGCAGAAGTACAAACGCAATGACAGATTTACCGCCACAGTTGTTATATGTTTTTTCAAGCTTACAGTTAACCCCAGAAACAGCAAGTAGTATAATTTGGTTACTTAAAGCATTACACAGAAGCCACAGACACCTTTTTATAGTAGTAAAGAAAATGGTAGAAATGCAATTTCTTCCCAATAAGATGATCACTGAACATATCTCAGCCACAAACTACACTTGAAAAACAAATAAACTACATTTCATGAAGAGAAAACATATTATAAAAGCTTAGCTGGGTAAGTGGGAATGTCACCCATGCCTCCACTTCAAACAGGTGCCTCATTAAAAATTAAACATCCATGGAATTGCTTGATGCAGCACTTCGGAGCTGTCTCTTTAATTATACATGAACACATCGCTACCTGCATAAAATAGGCCAAGAGACACACAGAAATCATCCCTGCTCTGTGAATTCTCAGCTTCCATGCCAAATAAACAATTTGGGATTTGAGAAGACATGCATGTTGTAAAGACCCAGTCATAACACTGGTATGTTACAGACCAGTGTAACAACGACACTACACGCTGATGACCACAGACCACTGTAATGCAAAAAACTACCTTCTATAATGCGTATTTTACCAGGAAAAATAGACATTTTTGTTCTCGCCATATTCGTTACAAGTTCAACAATGTGCTTATTTTATTTATCTTTGTTTTAGAAGGGTTTTTTTGTCTTTTCTATTACACTTTCCAGCACTCTCAAAACTGCTTACATAAATAAAGTATTCCAGGTCACAAAATCTAACAATAAACAGTGGGAAAAATCGTGCAAATAAGCACAACAAACAACATTACAATACAGTGGTGTTTCTTTTTAATCCAGCATTAAACGCATAAAGCATTATAAGGCATGGTAAACAAAGCAATGTTCAAAATAAAGCTGGCATCAGGCAAGTCTGCCTGAGAAGAAAGTTCTATACATGGGTATAACAAATAAAAATGGGAAATGAAATTATTTATGATGGGAAAACCACTTAGGCCCCGAGGGTGTCCGCTTATAAAACAACCTTCCCATTCAATTTTTAAACAGATCACCAAAGCAGATAAGCTTAAAGGAGCCATCTGCAGCTAGTATATTCAAACCAATAAAGTGTGAATCAATGAACTTCACTAAAAGTTCTGTCTAACTTTTCTGTGGTGCCTGTACCATAGTAAAAGACGAGAATTTTACAGGAAGAAAGGATGGGAAGCATTTGATAGCTATTGAGCTCCAAATAACAGATTTGCTCTAAGTTAGGTATCCCATGCTCAGATATTCACAACCAGATGTCAACAAAAGACAAATCAGAAAGGGGCACCCCCCTCCCCTTTGAAAAATGTCATGGGAGATACAATACACCTGAGTCCGCATAGATCCCAAGGAGAAACAACAGGCTAGCCATTACCGCATTTCAACAGATCCAACAAGCAAAGCACAATCAACACTTGCAAGGAAGGCCCTAATAGAGGACTGAAAAAAGGGTGAGCCTACTTTTTATTTAATTACTAGCTTGGGGACCCGGCGGTGCCCGGGTCATTTGAGAAGTGCAGCAGGATGTAGAGTGGGTCATGGGGGCTCTGTGTGCCAAGTTTGGTCTTGATCCATCATTATTGGGAGTTGCAGTGGTATCATGAAATTACTGAAGGTAGTGCAAGTCCCATCATCTCTGTTCCCCCCCCCCCAAAAAAAAAAGTGTAGTAGGATGTAGATTGGGTCATGGGGGCTCTGTGTGCTAAGTTTGCTCTGTATTGGTGAATGGATGAGGGGTGCATTGTTTTTCGGAAGTGAGTGAAGGTACTTCAAGTCCCATCATCCATGGTGCACCCTCCTCCAAACTGCACCAGGATGTAGAGTGGGTCATGAGGGCTCTGTGTGGCAAGTTTGGTGTTGTTCAGTCATAGGATTAGGTTTGTAGAAGTCTTGGAAAGTGAGGGAAGGTACTGCAAGACTCATCATCCATGTTCTGTCCCCCTCCAAACTTCAGTAGGATGTAGAGTGGGTCACTGGGGCTCTGTGTGCCAAGTGTGGACTTTCTCGGTGTTTGTTGGGGGCCGCATTTGTATGTGGGAACAGAGGGGTGTGAAAATACTACAAATCCCATCATCCATTGTCAGTCCTCCCCCAAACCTCCTCAGGACGTGAAGGCAGTCATGGGGGTTATGTGTGCCAAGTTTGGTCTCAATCAGTAATTGGATGAGGGTCGCAGCAGACTTGGGAAGTGAGTAGAGGTACTTCAAGTCCCATCATCCATGGTGCACCCTCCTCCAAACTGCACCAGGATGTAGAGTGGGTCATGAGGGCTTTGTGTGCCAGGTTTGGTGTTGATCAGTCATTGGATTACGTTTGTAGCAGTCTTGGAAAGTAAGGGAAGGTACTGCAAGTTCCATCATCCACGTTCTGCCCCCCTCCAAACTTCAGTAGGATGTAGAGTGGGTCACTGGGGCTCTGTGTGCCAAGTGTGGTCTTTATCGGTGTTTGTTGGGGGCCGCAGTGGTCTGTGGGAACAGAAAGGTGTGAAAGTACTACAAATCCCATCGTCCATTGTCAGTCCTCCCCCGAACCTTACCAGGACGTGAAGGTAGTCATGGGGGTTATGTGTGCCAAGTTTGGTCTCGATCAGTAATTGGGAAAGGGTTGCAGCGGACTTGGGAAGTGAGTAGAGGTACTTCAAGTTCCATCATCCATGGTCTGCCCTCCTCCAAACTGCAGCAGGATGTAGAGTGGGTCATGGGGGCTGTGTGTGCCAAGTGTGGTCTGTATTGGTCCTTTTTGGTGGCCTCAGTGGTCTGTGGGATCCAAAGTGTTGGAAAGTACTACAAATCCCATAATCCGTGGATCATGTCCCCCGAACCGCACCAGGACGTAAAGGGGGTTAGGGGGGTTATGTGTACCAAGTTTGGTGCAGGTCCATCACCCGCGCTGGTCGCTGTGGCCTGTGAAAGTGGCTGCCACATATCCGCCCTTCCGCCCTCCCGCCCTCCCGCCCTCCGCACACATACATACATACAAACATTCCGTTTTATAAAGGTAATACAGATTTATTTACTGCACTTATATACCACTTTTCTCACCCTTGGGGGACTCAAGCAGTCCACAACATAATCAATGGCAAAATTAAATGCCTCACATGTATAAAACAGCACATATCAAATTGACAACATATGACAATAGATTAAAACCATTAAAACTATAATCACAGACACAACATAAAACATTTAGACCTTGCATCAATTCCGGGTGTCTTTAACTACTTCTATATTTCCATATTTCTGTCATTAGCCAAAGGCCTGCTTGAATAACCAAGTCTTATGTTGTTTCCTAAACGATAGGAGGGAGGGGGCCGATCTACTCTCACTGAGGAGGAAGTTCCACAGCTGAGGAGCCACCACTGAAAAGGACCTGTCTCTCATCCCCACCAACTGCATCTGCGAAGGTTGTGGAACTGGGAGCAGGACCTCCTTGGCAGATCTAAGTGTTATGGAAAGGAGACTGGGTGTACTTGGGATACGTCAAGGAGTCGAAAGAGACGGGTGTAAAGGGTATATTTCAATGGTTTTAATCTTCATATAATCTTCGTATAATAAAGTAAATATTCATCCAAAAGTCAACTAAGAAGTGGAATGCAGGTAGTTGTAGGTCACTATCAGTACATTCTCTGGCCAACAAAGTCCCAAAAATCATAAGTCAATGGCACAGCAATAATATTTTCTTCATAGGACAGTCAGAGAGAGAAATGGGTCTCTACCTACAACTACCTGCATTCCACTTCTTAGTTGACTTTTGGATGAATATTTACTTTATTATACGAAGATTATATGAAGATTAAAACCATTGAAATATACCCTTTACACCCGTCTCTTTCGACTCCTTGACAGATCTAAGTGTTATAGCTGGCCCATAAAGGGAGATGCATTCAGACAGGTAAGCTGGACCGGAACAGTTTCTGTCAATGCAAAATGTCAAGGCTCAATGCACATTCGGCACATGCAGTAAGGACTCCAAACTTGACAAGGAATTCAGAACACTGAATCCCATAACTCTGTGAGGAACCATTCTGTGTAAGTGGAACTATTCAGAAGAGAAAACACATAAGGATTGATCACTGTTTTAACTGTACAAAGGACTTAATGGGCTGGACCTCGGTAAAGAGACCAAAATTCTCCAGCTTGTGTTACAAAAGTAAAAGGCGCCCATGAAAGAAAGCAAGCAAGAAGTAACATTTTGGATGGGTTTGAGGCTAGCTGAGCCATAACAGTGGAGGGCAAAGCATGCTCCAAATTTTGACACTGATTTTTAAACATTGATTTCTAAACTTCTCCAGACTAACATGGCTTTGTCTTTGAATTAAACATAGGAAGGTTCAGGAACTCCCATAGACCAGGAAAATGTAAACAGCCATAGGATCTATGACTGCTTGGCGACAAGTTGTTATGCAGGGAGACTTTAATGCATTGGCACAGATACCCAAACCTTTGAGCAGCTCAAGTGTAAAGGCAACATGAGCTGACAGAGGATGATTCATGAACATAATGAGTAACTAGTGGTCTACATGCAGGAAAACAGATTCCCTGTTGACAGATGTGTAGCAATGCACCCCCATGCACTTCACAAAAAACCCCTGGGGGCAGTGGCTAAGCTGAGCTGCTGAACACTGAACTGAAAATGTCCCGAAGGCAAAGTGGATGAAGCAGCTGAACAGAGATATGAATATAGGTATCCCTGTAGGTGAACCATATCCCTATTTGGAGAAGGGAAAGGAAGGTGAGAAGTAAATAAAGAGAAAGTAAAGCATTGAAGAAACCACTGGCATTCTATAAAGGGATTAAAGGAAACTGCAGAAGATACAAGCGCTATGAGAGCCAAGAAAAAACTTATTGATCAAAAGGAAGTCACACTTTTCAAAGACAGTGGAAGAGAAAAAACTGCCCCATTGCCTCACCCACAGGGATGTTCACACCCTTCGCTGCAACACTCATAATCACAAAGATATTTGCAAAACAAAATTCAAAACGGAAAAAGAAAGAAATATTCCATCCCAACAGCCACTGCCCTGGCCTTCCATCATGCCTAGGCCCAAAGACATGTGAAAGGCCCTCCCCACCATCCCAACTGCCACTGCCCTGGCCATGAGTAAGAAAAGGCAGTATTTGTTCAACCTAATCGCCTCCCACACTGCCATTCCCTTTTCCTTTTGTGCCCTGTCTTATTTAAATGCTAACCCCAAGTGCAGGGAACTGACAAATTAACAATGTGAAAGCCACTTTGAGCCTTTGTCTATATACAAAGAGCCAGATAAAAATAATATTCCCCAGCTATGCCCTCATTAACCTACAAGTTCAGCTCAGTGTTACCGAGTCTATCAGAGCAAATGAGTATTAAAATGCTAGCTAGGCTCAACTCAGCCACATGATTTCAGGGTGAAGAAGGCAGAGTACAGAGGCCTCCATCCAAAACAGGCCCAAGGCCAGCTGCACAAATTGTCAACTAAAAACGCCAACAGAGCCACAGCAGGTGTCCTACTATACACCAGTCCAGAATGCACCATGCAGAAGGGCCCTCAACTCCAGAATATCCAGCCCAGCAAATTCCAACTGGCCTAGGAACATTGACTGCTAATGACAGGATAACACCGAGTTTATCCAGAGCAATGTGATATCAAGTTTGTAAGGTAGCTGTTGTCTCAGAAATCTGATTAAACTTCCTATGCAGTGTGAAAGAAAAAGAGAGAGACAAAACAGGAAGCAACAAAGAAACACACTAAAGGGCAATTGCATGGTCATTTAATTAATTTTATCAAGAATGCAAGAAAAACTTCTCCATATCTTCAAAATCACAGACAATTAAGTCCCTATATTAAAAAATGTTATGGTCACCAGGCTTTTAGACACTTTCTCTGTTTCAGTTCAGTAAGCATGTTTGAATCTATATTTAAAATCACTAGCAAAATAAGCTTTCACTGTGGAATCACTCTAAATTGAAATGGAAAAGAGGCCGAGGGAAAAGGAAAATACTCACTGTACACTTCACGATGTATCACATCCACTAAATTTGGTTCGTCTCCCCACCAGAATATCCATAACTCCTTGCAATTTGGTTTGACATCCCGGCGCCAGACACATAGCAGATTGGCCTGCAGACAGCGGATGAAACTCAGAAGAATTGGATCATCTTGAGCAGGTGCTGAGATAATCGGGCCACAATCTCCATGGCCTTCAAAGTTATACCTGCGCCACTTGATGCCTGTGAGTTCTGCCTGCAGGAAACAAGCAAAATAAAAATACATCACTTGGTTTTATAACAGGTAGGCAAGGAAGGTATACCCCAGTTAACAAAGTCAATGTGTTCCTGGGCATTAAATCTCTGGAAGAATATTCGGAAACACAGACAGAAATAGCATGGAAAGAAAAGAGTTAGGCTCTTGCACCAGAAAAGATTTTGTAAAAAGGAGCTTCTTAATCAGAAGGCTTTGTTAACTAGGATATACCTGTACTGGAATCCAAATCTTCTCTTGGCATAACTACACAGGTTTCTAACTACTGTGATAATAATCTGAGCATCAATATCCTTTAGATCTTTCAATGTAGTGTGTCACTTTACGATACACAGTAGTATGCCACCTTATCATATATTAGTTGTTGTGAGTTACAGTACCTTGTATGTGTCATACTTTTCATGCAAAATACTAACATGGTAATTTGGAAGCACAGTATCTGAACCTCCACCTGGTTCTTTCTACACACAAAAAAAGATGCAAGCTAATATGCTGGCTGTGTGCTAAATAGAGGGCCGGCCAACACGCCTCACCTGATGAAGACTGAGATATTAATCTTAAATGCAGATAAGAGGGGATAAGTACATGAAACTGCTTCAGATTCCTCAGCATCACCGAGGGCCCCTCCAGACAGGTCCTATATCCCAGGATCTGATCCCAGGTTTTCTGCATTAAACTGAATTATATGAGTCTCCACTGCCAGATAATTTAGGATATAGGGCCTGTCTGGAAGGGCCCACAGTTGTGACTAAAGTAAGATTATACAATTGTGCCATGCTAAAGGCCCTCAAAATTGTTTAAGGACACCCAAATGCCAATATATACTGAATGTATTATACATTTTCGATGGAGAAGAAAAGACCAAAACATTTATTGATCTAGCCAGATTGGACTGTAACTTTGGAAACCTTGGGCAAGTCTCTTAGGCATACAGGAAGGCAATAACCAACCCTCTCTGACCAAACTCTGCTAAGAAAGCCCCATGATGGGGTCACTGTAAATCAGAAATTCATATACAATTTAAGATGGAGGGGGACCTATCTCAACTCCTATCAAATCAATTTCAAAGACCTCAGGATTAGTAATTTACCACTGAATAATTTAAAGAAAACAAAAGATGGGTCATGGAAGATACATTTTTATTTTTAGAATAAAGTATATAAAAATTCCCAATCTGGAACATACAGACAAGGCAACTCTCAGGTACAATGCAGTGTCATTAAAATTTCTATTTGTGCCTGACACTGTACTTGGGAAGGACCAGCATTTGTAATTTGCAACATGACAAAACAGTGCTCAGTGCTTAACTACAGGCTGCAGAATAATCACAAAAGCACACAGAGATATAATCCAACCAGCTGTAATCTTTCAGCAATAACCTGGCATTTTTCCAAGAGACAGGTGGCATGCCAAAGGGCAGAAGCACAATATCCTAAACATTTCTTTGTCAAGGAACAAAAAGTGGAAAGAAGCCACTACATTCCCAGTAGCTGCTGCTCTAAGTATTTGAGTCCCATTTAACTTTCACCAACCAGATGAACTTCAAATTGTTTGTGTACATTGTGCAAACTCTTCACCTAAGAAACACAGTCCTTCGTTCAGCTGCAAGAATTCTATTCTCAGCACTGAAGGCATGAAATTGGAATAATTGAAGAAAGTCATCATACTGTTTATTGGTTGGATGAGAGCCAAAAGACTCCAGCAGCCAAGCATCCCTCTGTAAATGTTCAGACACCTGCAAGAACAATGACCTCACAATGGAAGTCCGGATGGGAAGAGAATCGCCACCATGGAGATTGTGCCTTCAATCTCCACCCCAAAGAACATCTACCCCAAATGTAGAACTCATTCAAGAGTACACAGAATTTCACAGAACAATGCACATGAACACAATGTTTTGGAAAAGAATGGGCTCCTTATTTCCCTCACTGAAGGGGTGTTTCCAACCTAGAAAAAAAATTGCATCAGAGAAAAAGGCCCAAATCCAAATAGGTCCTTCTACTTGCACAAGTACTTTTATAGACCATTTCATCACCCAACATGTGTTATCTTATTTATTCAATACACTTTGACAAACTGTACCTATATTTAACAAGATGGTAATAAAACATTTTCGTGTTGCATTCAAAGTTCACTGGATCCAAGACAGCGTGTGAAAATGGACAGTATTTTTAGGAAGAAAAGGATGAACAAAGGAAAGGGGTGTCTTGTGCAAAATGGGACTGAAAATAGAGATGTAGTAGCACTTCTGAACCCCTATGATTCAACTATTTACAGTACCTACCATCTTCTAGAAAGGGATGCACAGCCCCAGAGCAAGCACAAATTATCAGCGTACCCGACAAAGTGGTTTAAGTGCCTGTTAGCACCAAGGATCCTGTTTATGCGACAAAGTATTTAACATGTTTGGCATAATGACAAATAATCTGTCAGTGCTCTGTAAGTGCTTGTAAGTGTACTTAAGTTCAAAATGGTTGTCAGGTTTCGAATTCTAGCAAGAACTGGTTGGTATGCAGAGAAAGGCATGAAAATTCAAAGTAGAGAATCCATAGGGAACAACAGCCAAGCGGTTATTTTACAGGGCAGCAGGCATTCTACGTTTCCTCCATAATTACCGGAAGCATTTTAATTATTCTTCACACAAAACCAAAATATGAGCAAGGTCATCCAGTGGGTTTCCATGGCCAAGTAGGAATTCAAACCCAGGTCTCCAGAGACATAGTCTAACATTCAATCCACTACACCACATCATCTCTCTAAATTAAACATGAATTTATGAAAAAGCAAAAGAAATACACTTTAATATTTCTGCTAAGGAATATTTGAGGTTGCAAGCTAAAATGCAGGCAATGAAGTATCATCTGCCACAAGAATGTGGAACATAAGGTTTTCCACCTATTGTTGGACTCAGGTGGTGGGTAGCATGTTCTCTGCTGTATTTGTGGGCATGCTCAGCCTCTAATGGGGTTACATGTTCAGCATGTGGTTTGCCTGCAATACATACCAATGCTTTGCCCTAGACTCCACAAATGCATTTGCCACGGATACCACAGCACCTGGCTCTCCCAACTGGAGAATGTGTCCCTTATGAAAATGAAAGGATACAGATAAGCTGAGGAAGCCTATCTAGAACATTACTGTTTGGATCATTAGCATCAACTCTACAGGTGTGAGGAAATAGAAAGCAGAGTAAGTCATTGTGGAGGAGTCTTTGACAGAGAAGGTTGCAGGATTATCTTAGCTATTGGAACAAACAAGCATTCAGGCTAAAAACACAAGGGAGAAAGAGGGCATGACTAGCTGGGCATTTTCCTCACATATGCAGATTGTAAAGGTTTGCAGACCAGGAAAGGAGAATGAATAATTTACATTCAGTTTTTAAGTCTAGATCACTGAAACGCTTTGCATAAGGAGTTTACCAATTAGATTTAAGATCCTTCATTCAAGATTTTCAACGTACTTTATTCAAGACTCCTAAAACTTTTGCTTATGTACAGGATCTTGTTGTAAAACATGAAACGTTTGTTTAACAAAAGCTTTTCTTCTGACTATAATGTGGCTTTAACATTTCTAACAAGCAAAATTATTCTAGAAAGAATTGTACCATTTAAAAATGTTTGTCCCATCATAAAACTTTAAAGCACCAGCCAGAACTAAGGGTTCTGTTAGGGAGGGGAATAAATAGCCAGCCTGACCTCCTATCTTAAATGTTTCAAGCCAAAGAAAAAGCAACACTGTCAATTTGTTCTAGATGTGGAAAGGATCCTTTAGTCCAGCTAGTCCGTCCCCTGCTTGATGTAGGAAACCACAGGGCTTTCTCCATCTATTTGAATTTCAAAGCCCAAAAAAGTAAATATGTTATTTTACCACAGTCTTACATAATACACAGCATTTGTGGTGAAGAGAAAAAGCAGTCTTAGGAGAAAGAAAAAGTCAAGGAATGAAATCAATCACAGAGTTAAAGAGAACACTTTAGCATAGATGAAGTCCACATTATTTATTAATTCATTGAATTAAATGAAACTGCTATCCTTTTTAAAGTGCACATCCACCAAAGACATCTGTGGGTTCCTGGCTTTGTCCGTTGAATGTCTGACCCAGATTTAAATAAGTCACCAAAGACTTTCCATTTGTATTTTAATGGGTTAGCTCTGAACTAGCTGAAAAGGATTTGTGCAAGCTTTCCCAATCACAGATAGATCCACCCATGACAAGGATCTCCAGTTGGTAAGAACATGATTTTCCATTAGTTCTCCATTTCTAGTTAATTTCAAGTTACACCACCTCCTTTTAGCATTTAAGTCAAGGGAGTGGGGGAAGAGGGAGAGAATGTGAATGGCTACCCTTCATGGTTGTCCACTCCTGCCCTAGAAGTACAAGACAATGGAAGTGCCAGTGGAAGGGGGCAAGGCTAAAAGGTCTCCCTCCTTACATGTTCTACATAAATCCATAATGTTTATGGTACAACTGCAATGTGTACCTTTTCAGTTGACATACAGAGGCTGTAGTGCAAATATAGTCTGTGTACTAGTTCTAGTAAAGCTTGGAAATTGTCTCTGCAAAACAGAGATGTCTTTCCTTGGCTTTGGGGGCTACCAGGTCTACTGGAAATTCCTATTATTTTAGTTGCATTGCTGTTATAATGAAAGTGTTTTGTGCTATTTTATCTAATATAACACCTTGGTAGGATTCTACCCTCAACAGCAGCTTGAATGTATTTTAAAACAATAAATAACTAAGGCATATCAGTCAGCACTGTATGAAAAACTAGGCCTGACAAGTCCCCACATCTCTAATTTAGAACGCTGGTTTAAAGTTCAGCTACGTTATAAAGAACACATACGATACAAAAAAATGTTGTGGATTGGCCACTATTCTTTCTTTCTATCTGGAAACACATACAAGTACAGACATTCATTTCCATAACTGAAAGCTAAGAGTACTATTTACATTTCCTCAATTGCCAGGCCTAACTAAACTGATTTATTTTATATTCAACTGAAAATCCAATAAAATTAAATTATCCATCATAGCAAACCATTTCCAACTGCCACGTGTCTTTCCAAATCTGTGTATCTATCCCAATTATATTTCCAAAACACAATAAATGAACCATTTTACTGAGATATTAGCATCCCTCAAGTTGTACAAAAAATAGTAGTTGCTGTTTTTCCATTACACCTGCATCTCAAGGTCTAAAGAACAGGTTCTTCACAATCGCACCCAACTTTTCACTATACAATTTCGTCCAAATGATTTCTACTGAACATTTTAAATTAACAGATCCATAGTCCTCACTCTCTCACACAAACACATACACAGGACAGACTCACTATACCACCAATTTCAGATGAAAAAAGACTACCACCATTCTGAATTATCTATATGTTTCCTAATTCTACATGAAATTAGCAGAAGTCATACACAATTAGCTCTGCTCTCATCAGAGTACTTTATACTTGTTTCCGCCTACTTCTGCTCCCACCTTTCCATGGATAAGAGCAGCAAGTGGCTCAGTGCTTCAGCTCCTGAGAATTCCTACACCTCCACTCCCTTGAAAATTACTAGATGCAAAATGTCTCATTATTTCACAAGTTAGGATATGCCACCATTCTGAAGCACCTGCAAGTCATCTCCTCATCAAAAGCTGAAAAGGGGAATGTTTGCCATCCCCTTTCAGGCAGGAAACACTCCAGATACAAAGAAATACAAAATAATGACTAGCATCTACCTGTCATGGAGACGACAAACACAGCAATGTAACAAAGGTTAGGTGTTTCACTGAGTACATAAGACCCATAGATTCCCATGCATAATTTTTTTAAAAAAACAAGCCCAACAGGTTTTACTGCTGCATAAACCACACATGGGCTACTCACTGCTACATTGTGCCCGATTATTCATTTTGAGGCTACACATTAGGAAAATGACCTGTAAAGCATCATCTCCTTAGAACAGTATTTCCCCACCAGTGTGCCGTGGCACACTAGTGTGCTGTGAGCGATCATCAGGTGTGCCGTGGGAAATTGGAACTTCCAATACCCTTTCTTCCTCCTGCCGAACACTTTTTCTTCTCCACACGGGCTCCCTTCTTCCCAGCCTCGCTCTGCTTGCTTTTCCTCGCTTTGCTCACGCTGCCGCCATTTAGATCTGAGGAGGCAGCGTGAGCGTGTTCAAGAGGGGAGGGGGGAGGGAGGGAGGAAGATGTGGGGCGAGTCTGCGCAGTAGCACCTGCACGGGTCACGTCTTACATAAGAACATAAGAAGAGCCATGCTGAATCGGGCCTCAGCCCATCTAGTCCAGCATTCTGTGTCACACAGTGGCCCACTAGTTGTACACAGGGATCTCTAGCAGAAAGGAGGGCAAAACCCTCACCTGCTCCCGACCCCCCACAACCAGTACCCGGGGAAATCCTGCCTCCATCAACACAGAGGTGGCACTTGGATGTCCATTTCAGTAACTACTGATTCCCTTGGTATCCATGAATCTGTCTAATCCTGCCTTGAAGCTGTCCAGGCTGACCGCTGTCACAACCTCCTCTGGAAGTGAGTTCCATAACCCAATGACCCTCTGGGTGAAGAAATATTTCCCTTTATTAGTCCTAACTTTCCTACCTTGGAGCTTTAGGGAGTGCCCCCTAGTCCTAGTGTTGTGTGACAGAGAAAATATTTTTTTCTCTATTCACCCTTTCTATCCCATGCATGATTTTATACACTTCGATCAAGTCACCTCTTAAACGCCGTCTTTCAAGGCTGAAAAGACCAAGGCGTTGCAACCTGATTTCGTAAGGGAGCTGCTCCATCCCTTGGATCATTCTTGTTGCCCTTTTCTGTACCTTTTCCAGTTCCGTTATATCCTTCTTGAGGTGCGGTGACCAGAATTGTACACAGTACTCCAGATGTGGCCTCACCATAGATTTGTAGAGAGGTAATACAACATTTGACGACCTATTTTCGATTCCCTTCCTGATCATGCCAAGCATAGAATTTGCTTTTTTTACTGCTGCTGCGCACTGGGTTGACATCTTCATTGAGCTGTCCACCAAAACCCCAAGATCCCTTTCCTGGTTTGTCTCGGAAGCTTTGACCCCATCAATTGGTAGGTGTAGTTGGGGTTCTTTGCCCCGATGTGCATGACTTTACACTTGTTTAGGTTAAAATGCATTTGCCACTTTGTTGCCCATTCACTCAATTTCGAGAGATCTTTCTGGAGATCTTTACAATCAGTTTCATTTTTAACTACCCTGAACAATTTAGTGTTGTCTGCAAACTTTGCTACCTCAGAATTTACTCCTACATCCAGGTCATTAATGAATAAATTAAAAAGTAACGGACCCAAAACTGAACCTTGGGGTACGCCACTTCTCACCTCTTTCCACCCAGAGAAATGTCCGTTTATTACCACCCTTTGTTTCCTACAGTTTAGCCAGGTTCCAATCCAGGACAAGACCTGTCCTCTGATTCCATGGCTGAAGAGCTTATTTAGGAGCCTTTGGTGAGGGACTTTGTCAAAAGCCTTTTGAAAGTCAAGGTAAACAATATCGACTGGGTCCCCTTTATCTATGTGTTTATTTACACCCTCAAAGAATTCTAACAAGTTGGTAAGACATGATTTGCCTTTGCAGAAACCATGTTGATTTTCCTTCAGCAATGCCTGTTCTTCTATGTGCTTAGTAATTTTTTCTTTAATAATGGTTTCCATCACTTTGCCTGGAACTGAGGTTAGACTAACTGGCCTATAATTTCCTGGATCACCCCTGGATCCTTTCTTGAAGATCGGAGTTACATTTGCCTCCCTCCAGTCCTCGGGTACAGTGCCTGATCTTAGAGAAAGGTTATATATTTTGGCTAGAATTTCAGCAATTTCACACTTGAGTTCCTTAAGAACTCTGGGGTGGATGCCATCTGTCTTCCTCCCTCCCCCCTCCCCTCCTGAAGAAGGGAGCCCGAGTGGAGAAGAAAAAGTGTTCGACAGGAGGGGGAAGAAAGGGCATGAAGGGGGAGGAAGAGGTCTCTGTCAAAAGCTGGCATGGGCAAACTTGGACCTTCCAGGTGTTTTGGACTCCAACTCCCACCATTCCTAGCAGCCTCAGGTCCTTTTTCTTTTTCCCCCTCAGCCACTTAAGCAGGAAAGGGTCTCAGGCTGCTAGGAATGGTGGGAGTTGAAGTCCAAAGCACCCAGAGGACAAAATTTTTCCATGCCTGTTTTAGGGACCTTAAAGTGGTGAGCCTCCTTCCAACATTGTGATTCTGGATAGAAAACAAACAACAACATAACTTAACATTGTTTGAGTCCACAGTGCTTTCTGGGTGTAGGTGAACTAAAACTTCCAAACTCAAGGTCAATTCCCAAGCAAACCCTTTCAGTACTTTCTGTTGGTAATGAGAGTTCAATGTGCCAAGTTTGGTTCAATTCCATTGTTGCAAGAGTTCAGGATGCTCTTTGACTGTGTGTTCACTATAAATCCCAGAAACTGTAATTCCCAAATGTCAAGGTCTATTTTCCCCCAAACTCCATCTGTGTTCACATTTGAGCATATTGAGTATTCATGCCAAGTTTGGTCCTGATCCAACGTTGTTTGAGTCCACAGTGCTCTCTGGATGTCGGTGAACTACAACTCCAAAACTCAAGGTTAATGCCCACCAAACCCTTCCAGTATTTCCTGTTGGTCTGTTTTGACATTGCTCCCATTTTCAACCACGTAGCTGTGTGAGATGAGCTTCTCTAGCTTGACTGAGATAAAAAGTAAACACAGAGACTGACAGCTATTGAGCAAGACTTTCGTGTGTGTCTTTCTGCCATTCCTGCCAGGCCCAGGTTTCACACTGAGTGTATAAATACATTTTAAAACATATTAACTATATGTATTACTGTGTTAGAGTGTCATTTTGTGTCATTTTGGTTGGTGGTGTGCCCCAGGATTTTGTAAATGTAAAAAATGTGCCGCGACTCAAAAAAGGTTGAAAAACACTGCCCTAGAATACTATCAGAGCAACCCTTGAAGTCAAACATTACTTGCTATAATGGCCATAATATCCAGGAAGCATGATATGCACACCAATCCCCAAAACTGGATTTTGAAGTAAAAATTACACCGTTTTGCAGTGTATCTTTTCATATCTATAAAAAAAAATTGAGAAAAAAATTAACATGCAACAGAATTATGAATACCTACTAAATCTCAGAAAGAATCGGAGGCTGTTTTACCATATATACTGTAGGCAGCACACATTTCTAAAAAGACTCAAAACGACTATGGAAAAACAGAGAAGAGAAAGAAGTGTTGCAGTTGAAAGAATGACAAAAGGAAAATGAGACTTTTCAATATCTGCTGTGTCCATAGGGAATACAACGATGCCAAGACATCTAACAGATGAGTACACAAGCAAATAAGATACAAGTTTATTACCCTCTCTTAACTATGAAAATATGTACAACAAACTCTTAAGGAAAACAATACCATCAAAGACAAACTTCTAAGGAGTGGCATGACTGCTATGCTAATGAAAGAAACCATTGAAATAAAATTGACATGTTTTCTTATTTGAACCACAATATATCTTACATTAGTATGCCTGGCAATGTCTATTTCAAGATCTGAACACTATGTAATACAATATTAAGCACTGTTATTCAGGGGGGACATGAGAGAAGCCTTTCCGTAATATTGCAAGACATCCGGGTGTCCCCTGGGTAACATATTTGTAGACGGCTGATTCTCTCACTCCAAAAGCGACCAGAAGTGACTTGCAGCATGCATCCAAACAAGCAAACCAACCAAAGGACCTTCTCAGGACCAACCATGACAATAATCTTAATCAACATTTATTTATTTATTTATTTATTTATTTATTTATTTATTTATTGAAGGCATGTCAGGTGCCAAAGAACAACTGCTCTATGAACTGTGCCGAGATAAGAAATGTGATGTGCTGTGTGTCCAAGAAACACACAGGGATAAACAACAGAAACAATTAAAAGTTCTAGGAATGATCTAGTAGCAGAAAGACCACATGCACAGTTTGGAAGTGCAGTCTTTGTAAAACCAGGCCTCCAAGTTAGCAGTGCCCACAACACTGAAGAAAACAATATAGAGGTTATAACAGTGGGTTATGAAGGTAGAGCCTAATAACATCACAATTACCTCTCTGTACAAGCCCCCTAATGAAGAGTTTTGTTTCTCCTCCCCTGAGAGCTTTGATAGGCACAAAAAAGTGGTAGTAATTGGTGACTTCAATAGCCATAGCCATGTATGGGGCTATGCTCAAGAGGATAAAAATGGAGAAGCTGTCCTTTCCTGGGATGAACTGCACAAACTATCACTCATTCATGTCAGTAAGCTCCCACCATCTTACAATAGTGAGAGATAGCACTGAGGATATAACCCGGACCTCTAATTTGTGAGTGACAGCATTATGCAGCAATGTACTAAATCAGGCCTGTCCAACAGGCGGCCTGGGGGGCGTACATGGCCCCCTAGCCCCTTGGCTACGGCCCCTTACCCTCCTGCAATAAATAATATATTTTTAAAAATATTTTTAAAATATTTTTTCCAATAAAAAAATATTATTTTTATTATGATTTTTTGGTCCCGCCCCTTGGCTTTCTATTGGCCTCCTCCTCTTCTCCTGAGGGAGGGGGCCAATGGGAGGGAGTGACGTCTCTCGGGCCCCGCCCCCTTGGCAGCAAACAGGAAGAGCGACCCAGCCGCATGGCTTTCCCCCTCGACAGTGCTCCTTCCTCCTCCTCATCCTCCCTCCCTTCCCAGGGAGGGGAGTTATTGCAAGGAAGCATTCAGCGTTAAGGTGAGCCACATTTCTTCTCCCTCCCTCCTTCCATTCCACCCTTTCATCCTTCTTTCTTCCCTGCCCCTTCCCTCTCTTTCTTCCTCCTCCTCAGGATTGCTGCTGCGCCGTCTCGGAGGCGCTCAGGCCCTCAGCACACTCGCCTCCATCGCCCGGCCTTCTTTCCTCCCCCTTCCCTCTCTCTCTTTCTACTCCCTCCCTTCCTTTCCTTCCACTCTTTCCTTCTTGCTCCCTCCCTCTCTTTCACCTTCTTTCCTTCCTTCCACCCACCCACCCTTTCGTCCTTCCTTTCAACTGTTCTCCCTCCCTCCTTGCCCCTCTCTCTTTCACCTTCCTTTCTTCCTTTCCTGCCACCCTTTTATCTTTTCTTCCTTCTCACTTTCCCTCCTCCCTTTCCTCCCTCCATTCCCTTCCATCCTTCTCTTCTTCCCCTCCTTCCTTCCTTCTCCTGATCATATTTGGGCATATTGAGTATTCATGCCAAGTTTGGTCCAGATCCATCATTGTTTGAGTCCACAGTGCTCTCTGGATGGAAGGTGAACTACAACTTCCAAACTCAAGGCCAATGTGTCCACCAAACCCTTTTAGTGTTTTCTGTGGGTCATGGGAGTCTTGTGTGCCAAGTTGGGTTCAATTCCATTGTTGCAAGAGTTCAGGATGCTCTTTGATTGTATGTTAACTATAAATCCCAGAAACTGTAACTCCCAAATGTCAAGGTCTATTTCCCCCAAACTCCATCTGTGTTCACATTTGGGCATATTGAGTATTCATGCCAAGTTTGGTCCTGATCCAACATTGTTTGAGTCCACAGTGCTCTCTGGATGGAAGGTGAACTACAACTCCAAAACTCAAGGTCAATGCCCACCAAAGCCTTCCAGTATTTCCTGTTGGTCATGGGAGTTCTTTGTGCAAGATTGGTTAATTCCATAATTGGTGGGGTTTAGAATGCTCTTTGATTGTAGGCGAACTACCAATCCCAGCAACTACCCAGTGATTCCAGCCATGAAAGCCTCCGACAACACAATATCGCCTATGTATTGTTGTGGGCTGCATGGCCATGTTCCAGTAGTTCCAGTAGCATTCTCTCCTGATGTTTCGCCTGCATCTATGGCAGGCATCCTCATAGGTTGTGAGGTCTCGTGTGTCTTGGAACAGTTTCTCCCTGTAGAGATGTTCAATGTATTGTCGAAGGCTTTCATACCTGGAATTACTGTGTTGTTGTGAGTTTTCTGGGCTTTTTATTGCTTCCGCCTTTTAAATTATATTTTTAAAATCAATTAAAATACAATATATATATAATTTTTTTATATATATAAAGGGGGAAGCAATAAAAAGCAGGAAATTATATATATTCTTTAAGAATAGACTTCTGACCGATGTAGTCAACTCGAGGAGGTTGGTCTGTGTCTCTTTTAAAAAGAGCTTTGTTAAAACCCAGTGCCCTCTTATCAACTGTTATTGTCTTTAAAACTTGTGGGTGTTTTTTATTTGTGTCACAGAGTAGTATTTTAAAGATTCATCTTTGTAATTGAGTTTTTATATACTCTTAAATATATATGTATGTATGTATGCATATAATTATGTTATTCCTTGCAAACAGACAACAAATTAAATATTTCCTGATTTGTATCTCTCGGCATTACTGCGCGAATGAAGATTCTTAGGCAGGACTCATCCCACGCTTTTTACAAGCGCGTTGATGACTACAAAGGCCAATCTGAGATAGGCAAGTTTGGTTGCAGAAAGCACAGCCTAAGCACAGCCTTAGGAGCCTAAGCTAAGTACTCACAGTTACCTGCCTTGGAACCGTAGAGTCATATGACTAGCATGACTGCATGGATTGCTGTTACCTCTCACCAGAGCAGTACCTATTGGCCTACTCATATTTACATGCTTCAGAATGGCAGGCTAAATTCCTAGCCCCCCAATCCATAATTAATAATGCAACTAGTAATTGTAAGTAAATTGGAGCCAGGGGAGGGGGCGGAGCCATGGAGGGGGCGGAACTGGGGAGGGGGAGGGGCAGGGAGGGGCGGAGCTGGGGAGGGGGCGGAGCCGGGGGCGGAGGCAGACCCTTCGGCCCCCCAGGTGATCAGTGACCGAAATTCTGGCCCTTGGGCCAGTAGAAGTTGGACAGCCCTGTACTAAATCAATGGGACCACCAAAGCCAAACACACAGTACCAACCAACTAATACTATGCCAACTATTCCCAACTATAAGGCCCCGGGAAGTTCGATTTAAACAAAGATTCAACTTCAGAAAGGCAGATTGGACTAAATTCTCAGACATGTTAGATGACATGATCATATTGGTTGCACCAATCCCTGAGGAATACGAACACTTTATCAAAATAGTGAAAACCTGCTCGCAGGACTCTATATCGAGAGGCTGCAGAACCCACTACCTTCAGCTGCCTTTTTGGAAGACTATTACAGGCTCCACAACGAAGACCCATTTAGTGACCAAACCCTTCAGGAAGAAGAACATTTTACCCTCCATCTCTGAAGCCAAGAAAGAACAGTGGATAAAGCTGATAACAGAAGTCGACATGGGCAGGAGCAGCCAGAAGGCATGGAGGCTGCTAAGACGGTTGAGCAATGACCCCTCACAAACTAATACCCATGCCAACATAAAGGCAGATCAGATAGCACACAAACTCTTGAAGAATGGGAAACCCTGCCACCAAACCTGCCACCAAACAACCCTGCCACCAAAGTAGGAAAGAAACCAATAGTCAGACAACCAGATGAGAACAACAACCTTCATGAACCTTTTACATTTACTGAATTGGACATGGCTTTCAATCAATCTAAAAATGGCAAAGCAGCTGGCCTGGATGATCTACGGATGGAACAAATTAAGAACTTTGGTCCAAAAGCAAGCTGGAGCTGATTAACAACTGCATTGGAATCAGATGTGGGTCTATTATGGAAAAAATAGACCCATGTGTGATTACACAGTGTGCTGGCTTCAGGAAAGGCAAAAGCTGCGCATCACAAGCGCTGAACCTGACAGAGCGCATAGAAGATGGCTTTGAAAGGCAGCAGATCACAGGAGCTATCTTCATAGACCTGTCAACAGCTTATGATACTGTAAACCATCACCTTCTCCTGAGAAAAATGTATAATATCACAAAGGATTACCACCTCATGCGCCTCATAGATAATCTGCTACAGAACAGGACCTTTTTCTTTGAGTTCCAGGGCCAAAGAAGCAGATGGCAAAAACAGAAGAACAGCCTGACTCAGGGGAGTGTGCTTTCCCCATCAATATTCAACATTTACACAAATGACCAGCCACTGCCAGAAG
This sequence comes from Anolis apletophallus, assembly GCA_030556195.1. NCBI lineage: Eukaryota > Metazoa > Chordata > Lepidosauria > Squamata > Anolidae > Anolis > Anolis apletophallus. The sequence continues at coordinate 74,488,791 of JARBWK010000011.1, forward strand.
GGACAGAGAATTTCATCTATGCTGACAATTGTGCCATCGCCGCTCAAGCAGTGAGCTTTGAGATGGTTGAACAGAAGCTATCCGAAGCTCTAGGTGCTCTTACTGCCTATTATAGGGGAAACCAGATTATTCCTAATCCATCTAAAACACAGACATGTGCTTTTCATCTTAAGAGCAGACAAGCCTCTCAAGCTCTGAGGATTACCTGGGAAGGAATCCCACTGGAGCATTGCAGCACACCCAAATATCTGGGAGTTACTCTGAACCATTCTCTGACCTGCAAGAACTACCTGAATATCAAGCAAAATGTTGGAGCTAGAAATAATATTATACAAAAGCTGACTGGCACAACCTGGAAGTCACAACCAGATACAATGACGACATCTGCCCTTGCGCTTTGCTACTCTGCTGCCAAGTATGTATGTCCAGTGTGGAACACATCTCAACACGCTAAAACAGTGGATGTGGCTCTTAATGAGACATGTCATATTATCATGTCTGCGCCCTACACTACTGGAGAAATTGCACTCTTTAGCCGGTATTGCACCACCTGACATCTGCTGGGAAGTAGCAACCAACAGTGAAAAGACCAAGGCAGTGACATCTCCGGCCTATCTGCTGTTTGGATATCAGCCAGCACTCCAACGACTTAAATCAAGAAATAGTTTTCTAAGATCTACAGGGACATTCACTGGAACACCTCAGCACTTCTCTGCCCCAGTGACTATGTGAGTGGCTTTTATATACCATGATACAACAAACCATCACATAGAAACCTTCTTCTGAACATGGAACACAACATAAAGCATGAATTAGCCTCTATGGTACTTTTTTCAGTAAGTTTCTGGAAAGCCATTCCAATGTGAAATTTTATTAGAAAGCCAACACCTTTGCATGCCCACAGCAATCCCAAGTGCTACAGTTCTGTCACATGTTCAATATTCAATCCATATTATTATCCAGAATTGCTAAAATTAAATCTTTATTTACTAATACATAATTTGCAATTCAGAGATTATCTGAAACACAATGTACATACGGTAATCTCTGAATTGCAGCACTTCAGTCCCAGTCCTTAAGTTATAAAAGCTATAGACCAATTCCCTTGTTGTGCCATCTTTACAAAGTTCTGGAAAGACTTATTTTGAATAGAATTATGGAAAAATAGACACATGTCTGATTCCACAGCAAGCTGGCTTAAAGAAAGGCAAAAACTGCTCATCATATGTGCTGAACCTGACTCAGCACATAGAGGATGGCTTTGAAAGGCAGCAGATCACAGGAGCTGTCTTCATAGACCTGTCAGCTGCTTATGATACTGTAAACCAGGGGTCCTCAAGCTTTTTAAACTGAGGGCCAGATCACAGTCCCTCAAACTGTTGGAAGGCCGGATTATAATTTGAAAAAAGGAGTGAATTCTTATGCACACTGCACATATCTTATTTGTAGTGCAAAAACACTTAAAACAATATAATAATTTAAATGAACAATTTTAACAAATATAAACTTATTAGTATTTCAATGGGAAGTGTGGGCCTGCTTTTGGCTGATGAGATAGGATTGTTATTGTTGTTGTTTGCTTTCAAATCGTTTCAGACTTAGATTAACCCTGAGCGAGGGCCAGGTAATGACCTTGGAAGGCTGTATCCACCCCCTGGGCCTTAGAGACATTCCAAGTGGCCAGCTACTGGTCAAAACACATTTAATAGAACTTTGTGTTTGGGGGTGTTTTTTGCTTGTTTGTTTTTAAAATACAATACAACTGTTTGGTTCGCTCCTGAAATGATAAATAAACAAATAGTTATAAACACAAATATTCAAGTGAACCTCAACTTTTCTGAAGTACATTCTTTCTTTTAAAAAATCAGGAAAATACCGTTCTTGTCATAAGTCATTAATTTCCTAGAAAAATTCCTGTGTTCTCATTTACTCAGCTTACCAAAATGTTACAGTGCAGTAGGTTTTCAGAGGTCAGCACAGAGCAAGAATACATAAGCCCAACCACTTTGACACTAGAAACATGATACAGTACTTGCATTTACTGATAGTATCATGTACTTAAACTTTCCTAGCTCAGAATGTGCCCCAAAGTATTAAATAATGACAGGAGGCAAAGGGAAACAAGGCAAGCTGAGAGATGCTGGCAGTAAATTGAAGAAGGGTTCCCTATGTCCACTTTAGGTTTTTAAAAGTGCTTTGCCTTCCAAGGAACAATGAGACAAAACAGTTAGCATTAGTACCCAGAGAAGTCAAGCTGAGCTTTTTCTAAGAAGCATAAATCTTTATCTGAACTCACTAAGGGCAGTTCCCATGAAACTTAACAGCAAGGACAAAACCTAATGGACAATACTTCTGATATAATAGTGAAAAGTCACCATCTAATTGATATATAACCCCTCTAAGGACCATTCCACATCTCCCCAGATGGGCTTCTCTGGAGATTCAGTCTGCTCTCCTTGTCCAGGATCTCTGCTATTTCCTGTCCTACAAAGGAAAACCCTGCTGCAAGCCTCACTTCCACTGTAGAGGCACACTTCATTCATGGAAGCCAAATAATTCTTTGAGAATTCTTTTAGAACAGGAGAAGTCATAGCAGAGTGGAGAACAAATGTTGTCCCTATCTTCAAGAAGGGAAAAAGGAGGACCCAAATAGTTACTGTCCAGTCATCTTGACATCAAGACTAGGAAAGATTCTGGAGCAGATTATCAAAGAGGAAGTCTGTAATCACTTAGAAAAGAATGATGTGATTACCAAAAGCCATCATGGATTTCTCAAAAACAAGTCATCCCAGACTAATCTTATCTCTTTTTTGATAGGGTTAAAAGCTTGGTAGATGCAGGGAATGCTGTCAATGTAGCATATCTTGATTTCAGTAAGGCCTTCAGCAAGGTCCCCATGACCTTCTTGCAAACAAACTAATCAAATGTGGGATAGGCAATGCTACTATTAGGTGGATCTGTAATTGGTTAAGCATCTGAACCCAAAGGATGCTCACCAGTGGTTCCCTTGCATCCTGGAAAAAAGTGACTAGTGGAGTATCATAGAGAGGGTTCTGTCCTGGGCCTTTCAAGGCTGTTCAACATCTTTGTTAATTACCTCGATTAAGGTTAGAGGGCATGCTTATCAATTTTGCAAATGGCACCAAATTGGAAGGGGCAGCTAATACAGGATCGGGAGAAATGTAGGACACTTCACTTAGGCAGAAAAAACAAATTGAACAGATACAGGATGGGTGACACCTGGCTCCACAACAAAGATAGAGTCTCACTTATCCAACATAAACAGCCTGGCAGAACATTGAATAAGCAAAAATGTTGGATAATAAGGAGGGATTAAGGAAAAGCCTATTAAACGTCAAATTATATTATGATTTTACAAATTAAGCACCAAAACATCGTGTTTTACAACAAATTGACAGAAACAGCAGTTCAATAAATGGTAACTTATGTAGTAATTACTGTATTTATGAATTTAGCACCAAAACATTGCAGAAGGCAGACAGCGCTGGATAATATAGAACATTGGATTAGCAAGACTCTACTGTATATGTGAAAGAGACCTTGCAGTGGACAACAAGTTGAACATGAGCCAACAGTGTGAAGCAGCAGCTAAATAAGCCAATGAGATTTTTGTCTGCATCAAAAGAAGTATAGTGTCTAGATCAAGGGAAGTCATGGTGCTCCCCTTTTCTGCTTTAGTCAGACCTCACCTGGAATACTGTGTCCAATTCTGGGCACCACAGTTTAAGAGAGAAATGATCAAAGGTCTGGAGACCATGAATCCCTCTGAGAAGCGGCTTAAAGATCTGGGTATGTTTAGCCTGCAGGAGAGAAGGTTGAGCGGAAACATGATCGCCATTCTTAAATTTTTGAAAGGCTATCATAAAGAAGTGGGAGCAGGCTTTTCTGCTGCCCTGGAGACTAGGACCCAGAGCAATGGGTTCAAATTACAGGAAAAGAGATTTCACCTGAACATTAGGAAGAACTTGCTGACCATGAGATCTGTTCAAGAGTGGAACTCTCTGTCTCAGAGCATCATGGAGTCTCCTTCCTTGTAGGCTTTTAAATAGAGGCTGGATGACCATCTGCTGGGAGTGCTTTGATTGTGCTTTTCCTGCATGGCAGATGGTTGGATTAGATGGCCCATGTGGTCTCTTCCAACTCTATGATTCTATGATCCTAAGACGATTGCTCTCCCATCAGCATTTCCAGCCACCTGTTGACATCAACAAAACAAACTCAATCCTGCCTATGCTTCTATTCCCATCAAGAAGAGCAACCTTCACAAAGGAACCTTGATATGAAACAGTCCTACAAAACCGTTTCCCCAGACTGACAAGAAGTATTAGGTATCCGCCTGCGGTTGTTCTGATAATTAAATTAATTTTTACAAAGTGTTTCTCCTCACAGTCCAATTGTCACCACTATGGTGTCACAAACTAGCCTTTCACTACCTTATCCTACCCAAATCATAACAAGGGAAGAGGAAAGAAAAGAAGTGTTTTCTCTTATTTCCATTTTTTCTTACAATAAAAGTTTCTAGATAGGAAGCTGCCCTATACTAAGACCATGGACCACTTCTGCATGGTAAGTGCCAGTTTCAGACACGGGGCTTTTCCAACCCTACCTAGTGATGCCAGGGGCTGAATCTGGGACTTCTGCAGGCAAAGCAAGTGCTCTGCTTCAACAGCTATAGTCCTTCAGCTCGTAAGTTAAGGAAGAGCCATGTCTAAATCCCTGCTTCAAATATTTGCCATTAGTTGTGAGAACCTAAGGGGGAAAGCTACAAGGCTTGTGTCAAGTGCTCACGACTCTTAGTTGGTCTTAGCTGGATCTTTGGGATCAGGGGTTAGGGCTCAACAATAAGCCTGTTACATCTGGATGTAATTCCAGAGCATCACTGCAATGCACTGTACCAAATAAATCAAAATTGTTTTCACAGGAATTACTCCAATTTTAGAAGAGGATCTTATATGTTATATTTCGCAAATATTTGATGCCAATGTTATATTGTGTTCAGGAAATAAGTGGAATTCTACATGTAGCATTTGAGGGTTCAACACAACAAAATAGAGGTACAGCTAGTCATGTGAAACAAGTCTACAGCAACATTACAACACAAAATCATATGGTTTTAATCCTCCAAAGTATTTTTAACCCAAATCACTGAATGAGAGACAGGGTACAAAAAAAACCCTTTAGTTATTACACAGACATGTTTCCTATCAAACAAAGGAGACACAAGTGTCAAGAATGCAATGTTCATATTGTTAAATTCCATTGGTCTACAAGACAATAAATTGTATATAATCTGGACTGCAACCATAAACTGGAAATATTACTGGGCAAGAAAAGATCGAAGTAAGTAAAAGCAGATGGTGCTACACAGGTCTTAGTACACACAGAAATATGTGCTCTATCACTATATGCTTTACAGAGTATATCATTCTGCTACAACAGATGGGCATCATGCAACTCTCTGGATTCATTGAACTACAATTCCCAGCAATCAATAGTGAGGTATGCTGAGAGTTGCTGTCCAGCCACATTGGGATATCAGGAGAATTCTCACCCCTAAACTATATGAATGGAATATAAAATAATCCCATGTCAATCACATTTATTTTGTGATTATAAGCAACATTTGAAGCAACTCTTATAAAAACAGAAAAAGGTCTTATCCAAATATTCTCAGCACTTTGTCATTCTTTCTCTTCCTAGAGCCATCTTTGTTTCTATATTAGCTTTTGAACATTCAGCAAAATACCAAAATTCCATTGTTCTGTTAACATTGAACTAATACTAGCTAAAATTACTCATTTGCTGAGGTTAGTGACATATGTTCCTTCCATATTTTAATGAGAGTAAAATTCAAATACAAACAATGGAGTATCATCTCTATTGGAATGCACTTACTGTTACACACCTGTGGTATTTAGAAATCATTCTAACAATGGGTATACTATTACACAATCTAGAATAGCTTTAACCTTAACAAAATTTACTTCATGGGCAAAGTTTAATTTACAAATTTAAAAAACAGCAACATAACATTTATGAACACTGTTTTTGTTGTTTTAAATAACCATCTCATATTTACAGAAACAACGTTATTTATTAAAACGTATAATTAAAAGAACTGTATTTCTGGTTACAAAAATATTTACTTGCACACTAATACAATGTAATAAAGGTTAAAAAGAAAAATGAGTTCTGATGTTCTCTGCTCAAGTCAAGAGTTCATTTGTGCATTTTCCTCGTCATGGCAGAAATCATATGCTTCGTTGTATAGAGACAATGAAAGCATTGCAAATTAACAAATATTTCCATATGCTCAATAGCAAAGCAATAAATAATATTTTAACCAAGGTTAAGAAACACAGATTGATTCGTAATAATGAGTAAGACTTGTGTAAAACAAAAGCTTGAAGCTATAAATCCTTATTGTGGAGAAGGATTCAGTGAATTTAAGGACATTTGCTTCAGAGTAAAGATTTGCTAGAACAGTGTATACAGCATATTTCGTCAGTTAAAGAGTAAGTCCATTTCCAATAATGAATATTATAAGAACTACAGTAACTGCACATCTCTGAGACTGTGGGTCATTATAGAACTATGTTTAAGCAGAAATTCTATTTCAATGTAACTTGAAACTCTGTAATTGGAAGCAATAATGTATTTCAAACAAATATTAAGACATGGACATTTTTAAAAGCTAGTAAGTCAAATTTCATACCAAATGCACTTAGGCGTAACTGCATACATCAACCAGTCTAAAATTAACCCGTGACCCTTCAGTTCCTGGCCAAATTCATTTGACTTCTATTAATCTGAGTGTGACTACAGTTGCTTTTCAAACTAAAACCATGGCCTAACCAAGCCACCAGTAGCCACATCTGCAACCCAGAAATTATAAAGAGACATGGGAAAATTAGTAAGGAAGCAAGTATCAACAACAGGGCTTTCACACAATTCCATTTGAGAGGGAAATATTGCTGATCGTGCAAAAATGGGGGGGGACAGTAATAAATTGGTACTTTTTATTGTCTTATGGACATTTGGTCCCATGTAAGCCACCCCGAGTCTCTCTGGGAATGATAAATTATTATCATTATTTACTTTTTTTAAAAGGATAGAAAAACCTGTATTTTGCATGACATCATACAGAAATTTACCAATAAGAATGTCTACAAAAACAAAAGTGTTGTTGCTTGAGATAAAAAGCATTCAGAAAGCATTACACTAGGTAAGGAGAACAGCTTTCTACCTTCAGTTTCAGGACCCCCTCAAATCCCAAATGCAATATGGGACCCTCACAATGTTTCACCCTATCCCTTTGTACTAATTCCCCCATCCCACTTTTTGTATTAAACGGGGAAGCAGCTTTATGGGACCCACCAGAAAGGGATTCCTTTCCACGTTGACCCCACAGCAGTTCGGCCCCTCCTTCCCAAACCCACCCCACAAAGAATCCATTGCTCTGAATGCTCCGTTTAGTCTGACACTAGGCTCTACTTAGGATGATCTGTGCTATTAGTTATCATAGCCGATCTGGACAAAACAATGCCCTAAATAAACCCGCTCAACAGGAGGCCCAGGAGGCAAAAAGATGCAACCCCAGCCCTCTTTTCCCCCTGCCTGCTAGAGAAGGAGGACAGTGAAAGCATGGTCAGAGAAGCATTGTTGGCCTGCCTCAAGTTGGGCTGACCTTCTTTGAAAAGATCCCTATGCACAGCTGACCCTGGCAGGGCCATTCAAACCAAGCACAGAAGAAAAGTTGTCCATTGCCAGCCCTGAGGACTACTGTGGACCTCATCCCTTGGATTTCCAGCCTGCTGAGAACCCACTTGTACTAACAGCAAAAGCAAGTAAAAGGGGTGCCCCACGTGCAAATCCTGCTGGAGTTGCCACAACTCTGGAAAGGAGGGAGGGAGGCAGAAAAGAAAGAAAGAAAGAAGTCTGGGGCTCAAGAGAGATGCTATCTATCTACACACAAACATACATGCAAAAGTAAGGAAGGAGGGATTCAAGAGAGATGTTAACTCCATATGAAAATGTGTATACACACACATGCATGCATACACAAGTGAAAGAGAGAAAACAAGACAGAAAGAAGCTAAAAGCTCTGGAAAATGGTTCTCTCTGTGCATACCTGTAAATATACATATGCATAGAAGGGAGGGAGGGAGGGAGGGGGCTCCAAAGAAATGTACCTGTGGACAATACATTTGACATGTGAAAGGGAGGAAGGAAGGAGTGAGTGAGGGGCTCAAGAGAGAGGTTTTCTCTGGTAACATACATGTGATTACACACACATAATTGCACGTCAGAAAGAAAGTAAAGGCTCCAGAGAGATGTTATCTGGACATTGAGCTCCAACTTGGGAAAGGAGGCAGGTTGACACTCCTTCCCAGGGCCCTTCTACACAGCCATCTAACCTGAAATATCAAGGCAGAAAATTCCAAAATATCTGCTTTGAACTGGGTTAACAGAGGGCCCTTCCACACAGCCATATAACCCAGAATCTCAAGACACATAATCTACAAGATCAGCTTTGAACTGGGTGATCTAAGGGCCCTTCCACACAGCCATGTAACCCAGAATCTCAAGGCACATAATCTACAAGATCAGCTTTGAACTAGGTTATCTAAGGGCCCTTCCACACAGCCATGTAACCCAGAATCTCAAGGCAGAAAATCCCACAAGACATGCTTTGAACTGGGTTATCTAAGGACCCTTCCACACAGCCAAATAACCCAGAATCTCAAGGCACATAATCTACAAGATCAGCTTTGAACTGGGTTATCTAAGGGCCCTTCCACACAGCCATGTAACCCAGAATCTCAAGGCAGAAAATCCCACAAGATCTGCTTTGAACTGGGTTATCTAAGGACCCTTCCACACAGCCAAATAACCCAGAATCTCAAGGCACATAATCTACAAGATCAGCTTTGAACTGGGTTATCTAAGGGCCCTTCCACACAGCCATGTAACCCAGAATCTCAAGGCAGAAAATCCCACAAGATCTGCTTTGAACTGGGTTATCTAAGGACCCTTCCACACAGCCAAATAACCCAGAATCTCAAGGCACATAATCTACAAGATCAGCTTTGAACTGGGTTATCTAAGGGCCCTTCCACACAGCCATGTAACCCAGAATCTCAAGGCAGAAAATCCCACAAGATCTGCTTTGAACTGGGTTATCTAAGGGCCCTTCCACACAGCCATATAACCCAGAATCTCAAGGCACATAATCTACAAGATCAGCTTTGAACTGGGTTATCTAAGGGCCCTTCCACACAGCCATGTAACCCAGAATCTCAAGGCAGAAAATCCCACAAGATCTGCTTTGAACTGGGTTATCTAAGGGCCCTTCCACACAGCCATATAACCCAGAATCTCAAGGCAGAAAATCCACAAGATCTGCTTTGAACTGGGTTATCTAAGGGCCCTTCCACACAGCCATGTAACCCAGAATCTCAAGGCAGAAAATCCCACAAGATCTGCTTTGAACTGGGTTATCTGAGGCCCCTTCCACACAGCTGAATAAAATCCCCCATTTTCTGCTTTGAGCTGCAATATAAGGCAGTGAGGACTCAGATAACCCAGTTCAAAGCAGGTCTTGTGGGATTTTCTGCCTTGAGATTCTGGGTTACATGGCTGTCTGGAAAGGCCCTGAGTCCACCCTGCCATATATTCCAGTTCAAAGCAGATATTGTGGGATGTTGTTCAGCTGTGTGGAAGGGGTCGGAGAAAGGCTGGATCGACCCTGCTCTAGGAGGCAGTTTCGGAATGCAGAGGGAACTGCATCCAACTGGATTACAGGAGTGTCTCCACGCTGCTTCTTCAACTGTCCCGACCCCAAATATTTGGAGGCGGGGGGGGGGGTTTCCTGAGCTCAATGTTAGGGAGGCGATACAATGGGCATCAGCAAGTAAAGGCTTCTGAACAGATGGAGAAGTGCTGGGTGTTCAGTGGACTCTGCAGAAGATGCTTCCCGCAGACACACCAAAAGGGGGGTGGGGGTGGGAACAGCCTGCCTCAGCCAGCCTAGCCAAGGCTGCTTTGGGATCCTGAGTTCCTCTCGGCGTGCCATACCCCGGGGGCCAGAGGCACATTTTTCCGCGCGGAAGGGGCAGCGAGTGGGGAAAAGTTGGGAGTCTCCACAGCAGTTGAAGAGGCATCATCCTAGGCAGGGCATGCTAGGGCTGGAAGGGCCAACGAAGGCAGTGAGTCCCCTTCCCTTTGGGCTCCCCTTCCCCTCGGATTCCTTCGCTCACCAGCGAGAAGAGGTTAGCGTGACAGTCCTCCAGGCTCGCCCCGTTCGCCAGCCCGCTCATGGTCCTCCTCCTCCTTCTCCTCCTCCGCCGGCAGAGCGGGGCATGTCGGAGCGGGCCTGAGGCCCAAGCCGGCGCTGCTTCCGTTGGCGACGGCAACCGCCTCCCTCAAGCAGCAGCAGCGCCGCCGCCGCCGCGTTCGGTTCTTTTCTTCCCTTCCCTCCCTCCCCCTCCTCCTCCTCCTTCGTCACCCGGCCGCCTCTTTCCCTCCCTTCTCCTCACGCACTCGCCGCCACTCTGACAGCCATGGCGGCCGCGCCACAGGAGCGCCGCGCCCCCTCATTGGCCCAGCCCTCGCCACGTGGTACGCTCTGCCCGGCCCAAAGGAGAACTCCGCCGCTGGCCGTTCCCTCGCTTTTTTTTTCTCCTCCTGAGGCGCGCGCCTTCCAATTCCCTTCCCCCGCCGGTGGGGGCGCTGTGCAACTCAGGGGCGGGGCTTAGCCAGCCGCACAGACAGGGCGGGGCTGGGCTTTTGCAAGGCTTTTGCATTGTGTTGTAACCCGTCTCCAGCCGCAAAAGAGAGACAAGTGAGAAATAGTGACTGATGGGGGAAAGGGACAGGGCCTTCTCAGTGGTGGCCCCTCGACTATGGAACTCACATCCCAATGCTGTTAGATCGGCTTCCTCCCTCCTGGTTTCAGAAAGTCCAGACCCGGCTGTGGAATCAAGTGTTTGGGGAGTAGCACAACCACAGCGCAATATTATGTTTATTTCAATATGTGGCATGGAATATTGCCAAACTTTAAGCCACTCTGAATCCCCCTCAGGGTGAGAGAGAGGGGGATTTTTTTTCATGTCAGGAACAACTTGTGAAACTGCAAGTCACTTCTGGTGTGAGAGAATTGACCGTCTGCAAGGACGTTGCCCAGGGGACTCCCGGATGTTTGGTGTGTTGCCAACCTTGTGGGAGGCTTCTCTCATCTTCCTGCATGGGGAGCTGGAGCTGACAGAGGGAGCTCATCCACACTCTCCCCGGATTTGAACCTGTCGGTCTTCAGTCCTTCCGGCACAAGGATTTAACCCAGTGGTTCTCAACCTTCCTGATGCCGCAACCACTTAATACAGTTCCACATGTGGTGGTGACCCCCAACGATAAAATTATTTCAATTGCTACGTCATAACTGTCATTTTGCTTTTGTTATGATCGTAAATCTCTGATATGCAGATGTCTTTTCATTCACTGGACCAAATTTGGCACAAATACCCAATACACCCAAATTTGAATACTGGTGGGGTTGGGGAAGGTTGATTTTGTCATTTGGAAGTTGTAGTTGCTGGGATTTTTAGTTCACCTACAGTCAAAGAGCATTCCGAACTCCACCAACGATGGAATTGAACCAAACTTGGCACACAGAACTTTCAGAACCAAGTGAAATACTGGAAGGGTCTGATGGGCATTGACCTTAAGTTTTGGAGTTGTAGTTCACCTACATCCAGAGAGCACTGTGGACTCAAACAATGACGGATCTGGACTAAAGTTGGCACGGATACTCAATATGCCCAAAAGTGAACACTGGTGGAGTTTGGGGGAAATAGACTTGACATTTGGAAGTTGTAGTTGCTGGGATTTATAGTTCACCTACAATCAAAGACCATTCTGAACTCCACCAATGATATATTGGACCAAACTTCACACACACACAACCCCCATGACCAACAGACAATACTGTATTTTCTGATGGTCTTTGGAGACCCCTCTGACACCCCCCTTATGACCCCCCTAGGGGTCTCGACCCCCAGGTTGAGAAACACTAGTTTAACCCATTGCGCCAGCGGGGGCTCTGGTAGAGAGCAGGATAGAAATATAATAAATGTCACCGCAAAGTTAATACAAACAAATAGGCTTGGACTATGACTGTGGGATTAGATGCTATGGTTTTAATCAGTTATTTCAATGTAGTTATCTGGTCTATTATGATTTTAACATTTAATGTGTTGTATATTTATCTGCTTTTATGTTTCTATGTGGCATTGAATCATTGCCAGACTGGAAACCGCTGTGAGTCCCCTTCAGGGTGGAAATAGAGCAAGATAAAAACGTAGTAAATAAGTAAATAAATAAATAAGCTTTATTTATATCCCGCCCCTCTCCCCAGAGGGACTCAGGGCGGCTTACAACAAAACACGCAAATACAATAAATAATATAACACAGACAATAAACACATATCAATTAGTAAAAACAAAATAGCACAATAATGTAAACATGATAAAGAAACAACTTAAAAAGACTATAAAGCATTGCATAAAATAGTTTATCTAAAAGTGATAAAATAAAGGGATCACAAGTGGCTAAATGATTTTAGACCAAAAATGGTCAACAGTGACCGCATTGTCTGCAGCTTTGAACAGTTCTTCCCCTGTGCATGAGGCAGGGCATGGTGGGCAAGCATACAGATGCAGAGTTGTTTTTCTGCTCTACAGTCGCACAAGGTGGAGGATTCTTCTAGGTAGGGCCATTTAGCCAGGTTGCCTTTTGATCTGCCCACTCCACTTCTGAGTCTGTTCAGGGACTTCCACGTTGCCCATTCTTGGTTTGCCCCTGGAGGAAGACCCTCGTGGGGGGCCATCCAGTTGGAATTGCCTGATTTTGCTGCCCACTGGGATATTCTTGCTGTTGCTGGAGGAACATTAAAAGGAGTGGTGGTTCTCATGAAACTTTTCCTTTATTTAAGTCTACTGGGAGGATAGTTCACAGTGTTCAACCTTATTTATCTTGCAATTGGCAGCAACTTCCCGTTGCACATCGGGGGGCAATACCAGCTAGCTTATAAAGTCTATCAACAGGTTAGGTTTAAGACATCCTGTGATTCTACATGTGTCATTCAGTGCTATATTCACCTGCTTCATGTGGGCAGATTTATGCCGGATGGGGTAGGCATACTCGGCAATTAAGTAAGACAAGGCCAGGGGGGGGGGCTTCTCAGGGTGGTTTGCGAGAAGGCCTTACTGGTACATTATTTAAACTGTTATGTGTATTCATATCGTGATCTGATCACCGTGCTCAATATATCCCATATGCATGAGGGTATTGGGATAACGATACAAAAGGTTTGCTAGGGTAGATCCTCTCACTCAGACTCAGCCCCCCCCCAAATCAAAATCCTGGCTACAGTACTGGCCAGGGCTGATGTTCTTATTAATGTTGGGTGTGCACCCCATGCACTATCAGTAAGTTTCTACAGGATTTTATTGCATGCAGCTACTTTATGTTTGGTGTTCATACAGTGCTTCCTAAATGTTAGCGTTCCATCTAAGGTGACACCAAGATATTTAGGGTGGGAACAGTTCTTGGCCTTCCCAGGTAACCTTCAATTTCCTGTTGGCTTCATGATTACATAGGTGGAAAGCACACAGTTGTGTCTTGGCAGGGTTAGTCTTCAGGTGGTTATCTTTGTAGTAGCAGTAGAGATCTTTCCGGGCATTAATAAGTTGTTTTTCAACTGTTTCAAGGTCTTTTGCTTGTGTTGTTAGGTCAAGGTCATCAGCATATATAAAGCTCTTTGTGCGTGGTGGCTGTGGCTGATTGTTAGTAAAGATGTTAAACAAAATTGGTGCAAGAACGCTTCCTTAGGGTAGACCATTATTTTGCCTCCTCCATCTACTTTTCCTGCCCTGAAACTCCACATAGAAGCTATAGTTTTCTAGGAGGGCCTAGATCAATGGCTTTCAAGGTATAGGCCCCCAGATGTTTTGGCCTTCAACTCCCAGAAATCCTAACAGCTGGTAAACTGGCTGGGATTTCTGAGAGTTGTAGGCAAAAACACCTGGGACCCACAGATTGAGAACCACTGGTCTAGAGATGTTTTTTGTAAAATCATAGTCCCGAGTGGTATTGTTGGCTTTGTACAACAATTTCCTATGTTGCACCATGTCATAGGCTGCTGTAGATCCACAAAAACTGTTCCTGTAATGCTACCTTTCTCATAGCCTTCCTTAATCTACTCGGCCAGGTTAAGAATTTGAGCTGTACCGTTTTTTCCCTGGTATGAAGCCTGCTTCTTGACTAAGACTCAAAGATCTCTTTCACGTGTTGTGGAGCCAGGTGTCACCCATCCTGTATCTGTGCATCTTGTTTTTTCTGCCTGAGTGAAGTGTTCTCTTTGTTGAAATTCATTCTGTTAGTTTTGGCCAATCAGCTCTCTCATCTGTTAAAGTCGTTTTGAATTCTGATCCTGTCCTCTGGAGTATTCGCCCTCCCTCCCCATTTGGTGCCATCTGCAAACTTGATCAGCATGCCCTCTAAACCATCATCCAAGTCCTGACTGGAACGGCCCTGAAAGGCCCAGGACAGAACCCTCTCTGTGGCACTCTACTAGTCACTTCATTCCAGGATGAAGGGGAACCATTGGGGAGTGCTCTTTGGGTTTCTTCGCTTCACCAATGACAAATCCATCTCATAGATTATCTAGCCCACATTTGATGAGGACGGAAGTCCTGAAACCTAACCCCAATGCATTCTCAGGGCCCACGGTAGTGTGATGGAAAGATAAGGAGCATATTACCGTATTTTCCAGAAAATTAGACCAGGTCTTAAATTAACTTTTTGCTCCAAAAGATGCATCTGGGGGTTTTTTTCCTCCAAAGGATGTTTTATTTTTCCATCTACAGCCATCTATATTTTAAGCATAAATTTTAAACTCATGCCTTGTGTTTAATCTCTGTTTTATGTATTTTAACATGTATTTTATAGAAATACATTTTAATATGTGTATGTATATAATTTTTACAATGTTTATGTGTTTTAATTATACTGTAACCCACTTCGAGCCACAAGGAGAGGCGGGTGAGAAATAAAATTATTATTATTATTATTGCACAAAAGCCTACATTTATTCAAATATAGTCGTGCCATCTTCTTCTGGAACATCGTCATAATATGATGTCAAGAATATTATTTATATTTCATTACATATTAATATAATGTGTTGCAACCGACATACTAAATGTGTCTGTCTGACTGACGACCTGAACTGGAGTTTATTTTTGAGGATAGGGCTCATATTTCAAGCATCCTGAAAAATCATGCTAGGGATTATTTTTCAGATAGGTCTGATTTGCGGGCTACCACAACAGGTTTCGCCTGAGGCTTGTAGAATACGTCTGTGGCCTTCCTGTGGTATCTTCTCCCTTAAAACCAGGAAACTTTGCCAATAGGAGGCAGACATGTAGGAGAAGGTGGCTTGCCAGTCCATCCATCTGCACCATTTGCTCCAAAATTGAGAGAGAATACACGTTCCTTTCTGTGCTGAAAGACCAACATAATGGAAATATTTTCTCTCTCAATGGTCTTCTCCATTTATTGTGGTGGTCACCATCTTGCTCTCAGTGGTTCCAAACATGCTTATGTCCAGGGCAGAATTTAACATTTATAATAGCAACTGACCTTCTGACATAGGAAACTCTAGCCAAAGGATGTGTCCTTTGAAAAGTTGTATCTCAGCGAACGAGGGAGCCATCACTCTCCTTTATCCGTCTGAGCCGTGTCCCATCTCTTTCCACCCCCAAAAATATGGGATGGATGCATTAACAAAATATTTGGGGGAAAGAAAGCACTGCTTGCCTTATATCCCCCAAACACGCAAAAAGCACGCCATGCTACAGAGGCAGGTGGCAGCAGGCAGACCGCTCCTCTTTGGAGCAAAATATTTGACAGCAAATCATCCCTGGCAGCCATATGGAAAACTGTTGGAGAGTTCCGTGTTTTTTGTAATACAAAAGTACAATACATATGTGTGTTTAATGAGGCTTTGGAATAGCATGTTCCCAATATAATGGGGTTTTTTCTTTTGTACAGGAGTAGCCAGATCCAGGGGTGAAACACCCCCTATCCCCCAATGGGACTGGAAACATTAACTTGAACATGGGAACTGGGAGACTCAAGGGAACAGGAGGTAGATTTCTGACATTTCCCATCTGAATCCCACTCTTTTTTGCTTTGGTCAGATGTAGAATCATAGAGTTGGAAGAGACCACATGGACCATCTAATCCAGCCCACTGCCATGCAGGAAAAGTACAATCAAAGCAACCCAGACAGATGGCCATCCAGCTTCTGTTTCAAAGCGTCCAAAGAAGGACCCTCCACTGAACTCGGAGGCAGGGAGTTCCACTGTTGAACATCTCTTCTCACAGGCAGGAAGTTCGTCATGTTCAGGTGGAATCTCATTTTCTGCAATTTGATCCCGCAGCTCCATTAAATACTAGTCTCCAGGGCAGCAGAAAGGAAACCTGATCCCTTCTCCTTATGACTTTCTTTTCAATATGAAACATAGCTATCATGCCTACTCTCACCCTCTCTTCCACAGGCTAAACAGGCCCAGCTCTTTAAGCCGCACCTCAGAGGAATTCATGGTCTCCAGACCTTTGATCCTTTTAGTTGCTCTCCTTTGGACACCTTCCAGACCTGATCTGGAATAACCCTGTGTCCAGTTCTGGGCCCCACAATTCAAGAGGGATATTGACAAGCTGGAATAGCTGTTCAACAGTGGAACTCCCTGCCAAGGAGTGTGATGGACTCTCTTGTTTTGGTGCCTGCAGAGAGCAACAGTGCCTTGGGCACTGGGTTTCAGGACAGATGTCAAGCATATCAAATATTTTTGAGGTTGACTCCGATCTCCAAGTTATATTTGGAGCAAGCGAGTTATACTCTGTTGCATAACAGAGGTAAATAATATGATTGAAGTTTTGATCTACTCTTTATTTTTACCATAATCCCAAGGTCCAACATCCAGAGCTAGGTTTAGAATAGTAGCTTGGAAGGGATGGCAGACAGTTCAATTGTAAGGGAAAGAGTCTCTTCTAAGCATATCAGTACCAGTGTTTGTTTTCGGGACCAGAACCAAACTCACAGTACTTTCATCCCAGATCCTGGTGTCCCCATTCCTGGCCATGCTTGTTTCAGCAGCGTCACTTTGATCTTTTTATAGCTCTATTTATAGAATGTCTACTGAGAAGGTAGACCTTGAGTTCAATTGGATTTACTGACAGGTACAAACATCCAGCTTTATACTACCTTCTGTTTATAGTGTCCACTCTGTGAGCGTCACCACTTACAAAGCCAAATCTGCATCATCCATACCATGTAAGTACAGGCATATGAAATCCCAATGTCTGCAATATCTTTTAAATGGAAGTAAAAAGCATGAGGGATGGAAGAAACAGGCAACGGGTAACTTGGCACAGAATACCGACTGGCTTTTTTAGCGAGAAATTCAAGTGAGGAAAAGAATGGAACGACTGTGAACAGTCTCAGTCCACTCTGCAACTTTTCCTTGCATCCTTGTGTATCTTGTGAAACAATTAGGACTCTAGAACACCTGCCAACCTGCTGCAAGGGATCTACCAGTAGATCTTGATCTATTGTCATGAGCAGTATTTTAATGAAGCAGAGCAGCTGGGGACAAAGTACGACTCCACGTAATTTCTGGTCTCTGAACAGCAAGCAGGCAGACAATAAAAGATGTTAATGCCCAGCGCTTTGAAGAGATGTTCATTAAATACTGTATGTTTATTATCTTGTCGCGTTTAGTCATACTGCCAGGCTCAATGTAGCTTTCTTTGCTTTAATTGCAAAAAGAAAAAGAAAAGACGGAACTCTGAATGTTCTACAAAAATGATTTTAGAATGCATTTACAGGACTCCTAGTACATCCTGAACCCAAGTAATGCCAAGTAGATTTGAAATTTCTCCTGGGTCTAGCCAGAGGTGCCTATTGACTTTTCATGTGTACCACTGACTAGGAACTTTATTAAAATCCAACTGCTTGCTGAAATTGCTTCCCGACAAGAGGAAATGCTAATATTCTGTACATGGAGTCAAACTACAGAAGGCAAATTGAGAGTGGGAATCATACAGCTGTCCACATGTTAAACTGCATTCCTCGCTATTCGCTATGCTATCTTGGGCTGCTAGGACTTACAGTCCAACTGTTATCGAAAAATCGGACACACTCCCCCTCCCAAAATATAGACTTGACATGAAATCCAAAGTCAAATATGAATTTTATTTTATGTTATTTTCTATTTTATAGAGATACACAATGCCAAATAAGTAGCATTGCTCCTCTCCACCTCTTGCCTTATTTCCAGTGACCCTGCCTGGAGGGGCAGAAAGACTACACATTCCAACAGAGATAAACTCACCTTTCATAAATGGATCACCTCAGGGGAGCCAGACAGGAAAGGTGTACTTACTAATCCCAGGCTGAGAACTTTTCTCTGTGCGTACTGAAAGCCTTTTAACAGTAAAGCTTGCCCACAGTTTCAAAGCTACAACACCCATCATTCCGAAGAATCACTCATAAAACTCACACAGTCCCCTTCATCCCTGCTTGTGATCTCAACATATACAGATAACTGGATGCACTGAAGTGGGGAATCATATCTGCGCTCATACAGTCCAGTTCTTATCTCCTGGGAAACTAAAATAATATGATGTGCCCATGTATATACCCAGGCATGTAGCCAGGGGGGGGTCCGCGAAAAGGCCTTACTGGTACATTATTTAAACTGTTATGTGCATTTAAATCATGATCTGATCACCATGCTCATTATATCCCACATTAATGGGGTTATTGGGATAACAATACAAAAGGTTTGCTAGGGTAGACCCTCTTCCACCCAGTCTCAGCCCCCGAACCAAACTCAGCCCCCCGAATCAAAATCCTGGCGACGGCCCTGCATATACCCGAGAGGCTTTTCCAACTTCCCACCTATTGTGAGATTGGGGTTGTCAGGAAAGGACAATGCCAGCATGTGAAGGTAATGCCCTCATGCAAATGAGTTTTCCAGCTTCCCAAGGGGGTCCAGAGATGAGTCGCTGCCAGATATCAGTGCACAGATTAACTCTGTATACATTTCATTGAACTTTTTGTATTTACATACAGTACAAACCCATTGTGTTCTCTGGAGTTCGCCCTTTGTGTAAACTAGACTGGACAATTAATTTCATCATGGACTGCTTTGCATATTGCCTCACCACATTCCAACTGTCCGCACTTTTCTCAGAGCAGACCTTCCAAATGACTCAAACTTCAAATCCATGAATGACAGATGTTTATTTTTCCCACCACGAAGGAAACCCTGACCACCTGTGATGTCAGGAGGAATCCCCAGCCAACAAATGCCCAAATCCTAGCTGAACCCACTTTTCAGCCTATCAGGGAGGGCATGGGTATTTTAATGGCTATCAGAGTGAATAAATTGTCATGTACTTTGCTGCAAGCTTTATGTTGGATCTTTTGTGAGTGCAGACTCTGTATCTGACATCCTTTCATTCCTGAAAGTAATAAACCTCTGTTCCTCTTGCTTTCAAACCTCGATTGTGTCTTGATGTGGCTTTTTGGAAGAAGTGAAATGTGCCAGGCTTCGAATCTGCCTTTTTGCGGTTAAACTGAAATCATTCATCATAACCTTTATTGTATCCCACAGTGTGGCTTGTAATAGTACAAGCATGGAATTGCCAAATATTAGGTTCCATCAAATCCCAAAATGGACCCATTGAAAGCAACAAGGCATTAACTCTGCTTAGAGATTAACTAAAGGTCACACTATTTACTAAGTGTTTTGATTTTTCCAGTTAAGAAAAGATGGAGGAAAGAACAAACAATAAAACCAAAACATGGCAAGCAATATATCATAATAATATTGATAGCAAAATGATTTTAAAACATCAATAACATTAATTTCATAAATGAGGCAATATTGTGAAATATAAAGACATAGAGGACCTTTACACATTGAGATATATTCCATTTATATCCATATGAGCTCCGGGACAAACATCATTTGATAGGACCTCTTCGGAATTCTGTTCAAAGAATCTCAAGAACTGATTATATCCCAATGTGTTAAGGTCCAGAGTCAAACAAGTGAAAAATCCAGTGGAAATTTTCATTCAAACCCTTTCAAACACTGCCAACAAATTCTATCTTTATTTATTCGTTTTTCCTTCTTCCCCCACAGTAGTGATCGTTGTATAAAAAGAAATCAAAATAATCCACCATCAGACATCAAATACATGGGTTAGACCTTTAAACCCCTTTCATTAACCTCAAGTTTATTCTGTTACATTATTCAAAAAGCAGCATTGACATGTCTTCGCTTTGAACAAGAAAAGAATGCTGTAAAAATATGAGCTGGCATGCTGTTGGGAATTTACAATGCTGTAAAACAATGCTAAAGTGTGCGGTTCAGAATTGCTATGTTGTGCAATATGATCCTATTTCCAGGAGGGGAGCAATTTCATAGCTGTGCCATTGAGATCATAGCACAAGTGGAACAAACGATGTGGCTTTCGAACATCAATCACACTGCACAACGGTAAGGCCTTTTGTGAGATAGGCTTCCCTTGCGCAATGATAGTATTGGCCACATTGAGTCTCTAGGGGGAAAAAAGGCGGGATGGAAAAAGTAACAGTAATCATCATCATCATCATCACCATATGCAGAAAGGGAAATAACAGCTCCCAACAGGAACCATTCCAGAGCACAGGCATGCCATGGGTGGGAAAATATCCCCACACTAGAATCATAGAGTTGGAAGAGTCCACAAAGGCCACCAAGTCCCATTCTGCCATGCAAGAATACACAGTTGTATGTGGGAGATCATATTGTACGCATTGTGACCTGTTTCACATTCTCTACTATGGTAGTGTATTGTATCAGTGACCTATCTCCATTATGGTAAAGTTACTTCAAGCTAGCTTTATTACTTGAGGTAAAAAATGGTAAATGAAAACTGCTGAATAGTTAAAATTATTGGGAAGAATGGAAAGAATTTAAAACAAACAACAAAACAAAACACAGTATAAATACAATCAGTCACAATACCCTTTTATCTGCTCTTTGGGAACAACTTGGAGCTAAAAGGGTGGAACTTAACCCACAGACACCACTAAAAGAGATCTGACTTCCGTATGAGTTCAAAAAGGAATACAATGGTCAGAATGTGCCAGTGGAGCAAAGGCAGGCAGATATCATCAAGAGAAACAGTTTTTTCCAGTCTGCAGAAGGCTACAAAGCTGCTAGAGACTGAATGTGAATATGATCACCCTGAGTTTGCCACAGCCTCTTGGCAATGCAACGAAACCGCCTTGTGTTAGAGAAAGGACCCAGTTGCTTGTTTCTCCAGACAGATTCCAGAATTAGATTCAAAACACAGCCATGGCTGATCTCAGAGGGATTGCTTCATTCCCCAATCACTTAGCACAGATTCTGCCAGCTTGGTCTGGTAGCGAGTTGAGTCCTGCTTACCTTTTGCACACAAAAAGGAGATAGAATGGCGCTGACAATCAAAAGATGAATGACGTCCAAAGTGAAGAATACTCATCCATCCATCATTTTTTAAAAAATCATTAAGTTGTTAGCAACATGATATAATGGCATAACATAATCTACTATTCATGTATACAGCTCTATAATATTAGAGGCCTCTATACATTCATGAGTATGCACATGTGGTTTAAATACAGACAGCTGTCTTCTGGCGGGTGCGACATTTTGAGTCTGTTCTGTCAGCATCTCCTTCAGGTCTTTGGAAGTGGTGCTTCCACCTCACAGGAAGAACTTTTCCATCTGCTATATGCTTCAGAGCTTCATTTGAAGCCAGTCTTCAGGCAGGAAAACTTGGCCAACATCAAGAGTTGAGCATTTTCACCAGCTCTGGCTACCAACCCTACCTACAAATCAATTTGTGGGGATCCTGGACAGCTTTATTTGGTTCTAGCTTGCAGGGTCTGCATCTAATGTTGCGCCAAAGAGACTGGGGGTGGTGCTGCCAATATCCCTCCTGCTGCCCAGAAGTCTCCCAATACAGGTGGCTGAAATAGTCCCTTGTGTTCTGTTGGAGGAATCTGATGCAGAGATGGGGGGAGAAGGATTTAACACTCAAACTGCATTTGCATTACCGGAAGCCCAACTCACAGACAGAGACATATCCTTGATTTAGGCTTCTCCCCAAGATTTGAAACAAATTGTTTAAAGATTGGGAGAGGAGACCTTCAAACAAATCCTCATCAGATCATTTACTGGCTGGCAAGGTTTGGACTCATGGCACCAGCTTTCCCCTTCAGCATTGGATGGTTGGCTCTAGAGCGCCAACTGCGCCCGTACCTTGGGAAGTCTGACTTGGCCATGGTAGTCCACGCTCTGGTTACATCCTGTATAGATTACTGCAACGCACTCTACGTGGGATTGCCTTTGAAGACTGTTCGGAAGCTTCAACTGGTCCAACGGACAGCAGCCAGATTGATAACAGGAGCGGCACTCAGGGAGCGTACAACACCTCTGTTGCGCCAGCTCCACTGGCTACCAGTTTGCTACCGGGCACAATTCAAAGTGCTGGCTTTAGCCTTTAAAGCCCTAAACGGTTCTGGTCCAACTTACATGTCCGAACGCATCTCTTTTTATGAACCTTCAAGATGCTTAAGAGCATCCGGAGAGGCCCTGCTCTCGGTCCCGCCTGCTTTGCAGGCGCGATTGGTGGGGACGAGAGACAGAGCCTTTTCAGTGGTGGCTCCTCGGCTTTGGAACGTCCTTCCAAATGACATCAGATTAGCCCCCTCCCTCCTAACATTTCAGAGGAAGGTCAAGACCTGGCTATTTGACCGGGCATTTGCAAATGAAGTATGATTATCAAATAGAGACCTAAGGAACAACGCCGATGCAACTGGAAATCGACTTAATAATGAGACGCTGATATTGTGTTTTTAACGTTAAATGTTAAATTGTATATGTTGAAATTGTATTGATAACTGTTGATTTGTTTGTCTTGAGCAGTTCCTGCTATTTGTACACCGCATCGAGTCGCCTTCGGGCTGAGAGAGGCGGTCTAGAAGCAAAGTAAATAAATAAATAGAGACGGATGAAATTTGATAGATTCCTAAATGCACTGAGCATTTTTTTTCTGGTGGAAGAAAGTTGATGAACTTGTTGAATCCTAAGGAATTTGAGATACACAGAAAGGTTGACATGATTGTTCTAATTTGACATGGACCTTCTCTGGCACCATAGTGTTTGTTCAACTCCCTTGTATCCCAAGGAGCTGTGAGCAATGAAGCAAACCAAATGATGGCTACAATGCAAATGGCACAAGACTGACTGTGAAGCTCACTGAACACATGGTAAGAGCACATAATTATGACTATTATGTGGCAGGGAGAGCAGTGGAAAAGTCTGACTTTGCGGCTCCCATGGCACTCTTAAATTAGCTGTCCAATGGAGTTGACTGCAAGCCTAGTTTTTCAAAAGTCTACTGTAACCTTCTGGCTAATCAGTTTGAGAAAAACATTACTCATCTCCACAATGACTTTGATGCAGGGGTTAGAATTGTTAATTTTAATATGAATCATTACCTTGGAGGATTGACACAAGATACACACTGGCCACCACAACAAGAATGTTTCAAAATCTTTCTATGCATATGCAGAAGCCATTTCCTTCAGCAAGCCTCCACCCAAGACTATCACTAGATTGAGGTGGCAATTGTGTCTCCCATTTGAGAGAGCACTCCAGAGCACTCTGGCATGTCCAAGGGGATGGGGTAGGAGGGTTGGCATGATTTCAGACAACATTCAGCTGACATCATGGCAACAAAGACACCATCATCACCATCACTTGATTTATTTATAAGGGGACCACCTACACATCTACCACAGTCATGTCAATCAGGAGATGGTTCTCCTTGTTACCAGGGACCCTCTGCAGATATCATAAGAGTATATGACTCTTCTCTTTGTGTTTCCCTTCCCTGATTCCACTCATGGCTTTTTCAGGGAGCGAGGACACATGGCTCTAAATTTACAGAAGGATGAAATTATACACAGCAATCCCACTGGGGAGTTGCAAATATGGTAAAGCGTGATAAATGTCAAATCATAAATGATTAACACAAATAACTAGCAAATACAATACAGTTGCTTCAGAACCGACAGGCATTAATCCAACAAAACAAATTTGCCAAGCTTCCTTGAGGATTCAAACATCCCGGCTGTTATTACAAGGCCTGGGAGTTCTCTAAAGCCTTCGGTTCAGATTGGAGGGGGTGGTAGGTTGCAGCGAAGCAATCTGAAGTTCAGGGTTTCTACAAGGAGAAAGGGCAAGTGTTTGTATGTTTTCCAAAACATAAAAAGGGAGGCATTAAAGATCCTCATCCACCATTCCTGAAAATGAATCAGGGACTATCCATCTCGAGTCTCATCAGAGTTTTCAGAAGAAGAGTTGAGGATCACTTTAATAAACAGAGCAAGAAGAGGAAAACAACAAAGTAATGTCCTCTCGGTCAGGGCCAGGACCTTAAGAGAGACAGTAAGCTACCAACATTTTCTGGCTATATCACAGTTTCAGGGGTAAGAGCTAAAACAGTGATTTCCAGGAAATTTAGAACCAGGCTTTAGAGGTTTCAGTTCAGAAGAGTCTGGGCAAAGCCTAGCCAAGACCAGGCAGCAGGAAGCTTGTCTCCAGAAGCAGAGCTCTTTGTCAACCAGAGAAACAACAAGCTGAGGCCGCTGCTTCAGAATGAAGCTTTGTAGTCTGGAGTCTTTATGCAGTCTGGGGCTAAGCGTCTGCTTTAGCTACACCTCCCACTTTCATCAAGCTTGCACATTTCCTGTGGATGGTTTGGCACTGTTTGGGCAATGAACAAGCAAAGTAAAAAAGACTACGAAATGTTACCAAATTGGGATGGGAGAAAAGGTGGCCATATTTTTTAATGAAAAAAAAAAAAAGTTGAGTCGTGCCCTAAAATGATATTTCTTGATCAGTGTGAGGTTCCTGACCATAACGCATTGTTTGTGTGCTGCAGGATGTCATGCCGGGCGACAGAACTCTGCCTTAGAGATATTATTCAGTCCTATCCAGCCATGTAATCAGGACTCCTCACACCCCCCAGTGGCAGTAGTTAATTGAGTCACATTCCTCATTTCCTTTCCGTCTGCATGCTGGCTCTGGGATTTGGCTGGAGAGGTGCACTTTTTTTTCTTTTTTAAAAAATAGGTAATTTTTATTGAAATATCAAATTAATAAAAACAACATTTAAAAATGCACATAAAAGCTAAAGAAAAGTTCAACAGCTTAAAGGAAGAAGAAGTTAAAGGAGAAAGTAGAGGAAAAGGAAAGATACGAACTAACAAACATGAGTACTTCCATCCCTGCAGACATCCCAAAAATCGTAACAAGGAGAATATTGTCTCCCTTATGGTTCTGTCCATAACCGATCTTCCCTTCATAACACCCTCAGATCTATGCTTCTAAATTAATCAACCAAGCTACATTACATTTCTTTAAGTACTCTATAATCAAAATCCAATCTGTTGTCTTCATTTTGTTATTTTGACCAAAGGCTTACGTAAGACAATCCATTTTCATTATTTCTAAGAGTTTTATTCTTCAATCATCTGGCTTCGGAGTTTCTTCTTGCTTCCATTTTCTTGCCAGGGTCATCCTAGCAGCAGTAGTATAATAAATAAAAAGTTTTTCTGTATTCTTATCTATCTTGAAATCAATAAGGCCTAGGAGTAGATAGTCTGGTTTCAGATCGAATATCATATTTAACGCTCTTTGCATTTCCCTATGCACTTTTTTTCAATCACCGAGTAGCCCTTCCTCTGTCCTGTGCCCAACAGATGAGTTTAGCCAAGGGGTTTTCACAGAAAACATGCACACATCCAAGTCTTTTCAGGGCTCTTGTGGAAACACAGGCAACTTGGCTACACTATGCTGTCGGTTCTTGTGAGTGGTGTCAGAAGGCTGTTTCTCAGTTGGTATCACCTTCTCCACAATTCTGTTTCAGGTCTATACAAAGCTATTAGGAGCCACTGTCATGAAATCTGAACATCAGTTTGTGGATACTCAACTCTTTCTTCTGGACCTGCCCCATCTGTTATCTCAGACGGTTCCAGCTATGTTAAAACACCAGAATTTACTGATTAGTAGGAATGACAGCATCATCTGGCACATCCCTCAGGTTTCCTTTCATCCTCTGGGCTGAACTACAACTCTCACAATAACTGTGAGGAGAAGGAATTAGTTATTCCCAAAACAATATATCTCAATATCCCAATTACCCATGATATTTGGTGTTCACTTGGTCTTCCATGAGCAGTGTTGACCTATTCATAGAATCATAGAATCATAGAGTTGGAAGAGACTACATGGGCCATCCAGTCCAACCCCCCTTCTGCCATGCAGGAAAAGCACAATCAAAGCACCCCCGACAGCAAGTTCTTCCTTTCCTGTCCTTTCCTGTCATTTGAACCCATGGCTCCATTGAGTCCTAGGACTTTTCCACACAGCCCTATATCCCAGAATATCAAGGCAGAAAATCACATAATATCTGCTTTGAACTGAGTTATCTGAATCCACACTCAGATAATGTGGAATTTTCTGCCTTGATATTCTGGAATACAGGGCTGTGTGGAAGGGCCCCAAGTCTCCAGGGCAGCAGAAAACAAGCCTGCTCCTTCTTCCTTATAACATCCTTTCCGGTTCTGAAACATGGCTATCATGTCTCCTTTCAACCTTCTCTCCTGCACACTAAACATACTCAGTTCTTTAAGCTGCTCTTCAGAGGGATTCATGGTCTCCAGACCTTTGATCATTTTAGTCGCCCTCCTCTTTGCGGCGTACATTTTCAGATTCTACTTAAAACTGTCATGGCAAGAACCTGGTCTGGAAAACATACCCTCCATCCCTGGGTTCTTCTAAGTGAACTTACCAGGAGTTGAAACGTAATGTGTTATGTGAGCAAAACAGCAGAGATACGATCCTTGTCCTCATTTTGTAATCCCTCTAAAAGCATTATAACAATAGGAGAAGAAACATCCAGTGGAAGACAGAATCCCAGGCGAAAAAGTGAAGGGACTGAACAGACTGTGCTGGTCAAAACCTGGCAGCTGGACGGATTAAAAGCTCAGTTTGGAGAGGAAGGGTGAACTCAACCCATGATGAAACTTGAGAAGTTATGATATCTAGCACAGAGAAACAAAGAATGGAGGCAGTAACCTCCGGTGTTTAATATCCATTATGGGTGTTTAATATACACGATGGACTTTTGTATCATAAGAGGGGGATTTTATTTCCCTATTCATGCGCAGATCATCATTTTACGTTCTGGCAGCCATACTTTCTCCTTGTCCACTTCCCTTCCAGGGCTCCTATGCTTTGAAATGGTTGCAGAATGGACATAAGCTCCAGCTTTTCTGAGAGGCGTCAATGGAAAAATGGCTCCCCTGTTGTGTTTTCATCAATTAACAGTACATGATAGAAACGGGTGTCCATCCGTCCCCAGGTTTCTTACTTCTTTCTCCATACTCCCCACCTCAGCCCCAGAACGTTGGCCTTCTTCTAAATCTTTATTAGCGCCTTGTAAAACAAATCTGAACTTGTCAGGTTTCTTGGGTAATGATTTCCCAGTATCTCTGCTGGCTCCAGAGTTGAATTATTATTCTTATTATTATGTGATTGAGCTGTTAATAGACTCTAAGCCCTAGGAACGAGTTGAGCTTTCCATTTAAATACTTGCATTTCTAAGAGAGGAGCAAAGGGAACATGGGACCATTTTTCTGCCAAGGGTTGCATTATCTTGGGGGCAATCTGATGTGTTCAAAGTTAGTTCCAAATGAGGCCAGAGGACTGTCCAGCATTAAACCACTTTGGTCATGCGGTGTAAACTTCCTACAAAACTTTTGTCTTGTTGCTCTTTTTTTCTTTTCTTTTTACAAAAGTTTTGTCTCTGCTGTTGATGATGCTTTCCATTTAATTCCATTCTTGGGTCTATTGCACCCAACTGTTCTCTTGTAATTTATTTATTATTTACTCTTGGCAAATATTTCTCTCCCGCCTTTCTCAGCCCATAGGCGACTCAAGGCGGCTTACAAATTGGCAGCAATTGGATGCAATAATAATCATAAAATACAATTAAAACATTTAAAACTGTTTCAGATTGTTTAAATTGTTTAGCTGTTTTAGGTATTTAGTTGTGTGTTCTAATGTAAATCGCCCAGAGCCGTCTGGGGTGGGCGATTAATAAATCTCAAAATAAATAAATAAAAATAAATAAAAATTATAAAAATACATACAAAAGCATTAAAAACATATAATCACCAATGCCTTCTCATTGATCTCATTTTCCAGTAGCATCTCAATCTCATTTGAGAGCACCTATTCGGGTCAAAAATTATAAACAGGATAAAGCAAATATTTCAGAGCTAATCTATTCATTAGACAGACTGGGCTAGTAAGGCAGAAATGGCCGAAGTTTGAATGTTGTCACTGCACTATAGAGGTTGGAGGTTGTGTTGTTAATGCACCTGACATGCCTTATGTTTCACATGTCTGCATTTACTAAGTATAGCAGTGTTGAATTGTGCTTCTCCTTAGTAAATCTCGGTATCTATTTCATTGCATCAGATTTTGAATTTTAGGATGTACTTAATAGTTGGTTTTAAAAAAACACAAGGCAATCTCTCCTTCTTTGCTGGTGGTGTATTACAATCAGGAAAAATATGTAAATATTGAATGGCTTCCTTCCCCCCTCCAGCCTTAGTGACCCAATATGTGTCAGTCCATATTGTCCTAAAACAGGATTCATAAAAAAAAGAGATAAAAGAAAATGTTTTTTTGAAAACATGATAGGTATGCACCCATCAGGTGCATAGTCAGGAAAAAAATTTGGGGGGAATGGGGGGGATTGAAACAATTTTTATTTTTTAGCGAATCATGAAGAGTAGGTCTATAACACAAAATAATTTAAATCAATCGCCTGTGGGCTGAAAGGGGCGGTATATAAGTATAGTAAATAAATTAATAAATAAATTATATGATTCATTCTATATTTTGACATAGATTTAATTAATTCATATTTCTATCTTAGCTACAAAGTTTCAAGTTTGTAGCTAAATGACTCTTATTTGTTAATTTAGTGGCTACAAAAGTATACCACAACACCTGCTGGAAACATTTGAAAACTGTGTCAATACACTTTGACAGAAATCAGGGTCCATCAATAAACTTCAGTGGACAAGTCTCACTGTTGTATAGAGGACTCTCTTTTAGTTCTTCAAGTGTTCTCACCACCAATGGTAAAGTTCAACGAAACCTAAAGCTGCATCATGTCACTGAACCCAATGAGTTTTACAAAATGGCAACAGGTTTTTGCTCTTGATTCAGAGAAACAGTCTAGAAGTTACCTGCTGCTACCTTGAAAGTTGAATCTTTGAGTAGCAGGCAACCTTTACTGTAAAAAAATATGCATGAAAGTATAGGCAGTCCCCAAGTTATGAACAAGATTGGTTCTGTAGGTTTGTTCTTAAGTTGAATTTGTATGTAAGTTGGAACAGATACATTTTAAAGTGTAACTTCAGCCATATATATATATATATATATAGAGAGAGAGAGAGAGAGAGAGAGAGAGAGAGAGAGCGCATAGGGAAGAGTTAACACCCCTGTGGTGTCTGTTTTGCTGTCAAGCAGTCATTCACCAGCCTGGCTAATGATAATAATAATAATAATAATAATAAATAAAAAAATCAGTAGAAAGGAAGCAATTAGAAATAGGAAGGCTGTCCTTAGGAACTGTCAGACTTGTCCAAATGAAGCAAACTTAAAAGAACACAAAGGAAATGCATGTGGAAAAGTTAAGAATGAAAAAAGATGTTGGAGAACATGGGTAGCAATGTAATTAAAAGAGTTCTGAAGCAGGACAAAGCAGTTGCAGGAAAGTTCCATGAATTATGTTCACATGCATCTCTGAAATACCATTTCCAGGAGGAAAGAGTGAGAAGCTGAGATAAAAAGTGGTGACAAGACAGAAAGGTTAAAAGTTGCTGACAGAATATAGACCCCAAAATATTACTAGATCCAGTTAGGAGCCACCCGAGAATTGTGTGCTAGTCAGGATGGCTCTATATTGCCAGCACTATCAATGGCTGCAGAGTGTAAGATAGGGAGTATAGTGGCATTCATTTCCTGCTGGTGAGCTTCCTATAGGCAACTGATTGCTCACTGTGTGTACTACCTTATATACTCATGTATAAGTCGACTGCATGGATAAGTTGAGGACATGTTTTGGTGCCAAAAGTATGGATTTTGAAATGGCCTGTGGATAAGCAAATAGTCATTTTGCAGAGAAAGGACCAGCTGCCAATGGACACCACTGTCACCATTTCTCCATTGCGGCATTCAGAAAGGCCAAGAGTGGTCAGGGCTTCTCCCAGGAAAGACTAAGCTCCCATCTGTTGCCACTCAGAGAAGGGGACAGTTCCTTTTTTGATAATAGTCAAGACATTGACTATTACATTGACCCAGCAATAAGCCAACCCAGGTTTTTTGGGTTGACTTTTTGACTAAAATGCCGGGACTTATACATGAGTATATAAGGTAGGTAAGCCTTTGCTCTGATCCAACATAGTATTCTTTTCTTCTTATCTGAAGCGGTTTGTTACTGGAACTGGAAGGCCACTTACCAAACACGACAGCAATATGTCCCATTTTTAAATAGCACCCTTTTTGAGCCACAGAACTTCTTTGCTCACATTCGGATTGTTTTGGATTGTGTGTCAGAATAAAAAGAAAATGGAAAACTAGCTAAAAACCAGCTGTTGTCGTTCAGCCCATGGTGGTGTCTGATATTACTGTTAATGGGGATTCTGGGTCTGAGATTTTAAGTCCTGAAACTGAACATTCTGTATCTCCAGCTACTCGAGGCCACTTTGGGATTCATGAATACTCTTGTACCTTATATCAATATCCATGCTGAGATCACTCTGTCAGGTGCGTCTCAGGACTTCATGGCCGCCATAGCAACCATGGGCTTGTCCCAATTAATATCTGATCCCACCCACAGCACCGAACACACAGTAGATCTGGTTTTCTGTCAGGGATGGGAAGAAGGTGGCGGGGTGGAGGAGCTGACCATCGCTCCGTTGCCATGGACTGACCACCACCTGATCGGGTTTAGACTTATTGCGCCTTCCAACCTCTGTAGGGGTGGTGGACCCATTAAAATGGTCCACCCCAGGAGACTTATGGATCCTAGTGGGTTCCTGACAGCTCTTGGAGATTTTCCCACCTCCTCGGTAAGTGACTCTGTCGATGTTCTGGTCTCTCTCTGGGATAGTGAGATGACCAGGGCAATAGACATGATTGATCCGGAACGCCTCCTCTCGAGTAACCGAACTAAACCAATTCCTTGTTTTACTGAGGAGCTGGCAGAGATGAAGTGAAAGAAGAGGAGGCTAGAGTGCATGTGGTGCCGGAAGCATAGCGGATCAGCCCGAACACATCTAGGCACCCTGTTAAGGACCTATGATGTGGCAATAAAGACAGCACAGAAAATTTTTCTTGCAGCCAATATTGCGTCTGCAAAGACTCGTCCAGATGAGCTGTTCTGAGTTGTCAGAGGACTATTAAATCCGCCTCAGAGCGAGATCCCTGACAACTTGGCAGATCGCTGTGAAGCATTTGCTCGGTTCTTTGTGGACAAAGTTGCACTGATCCATTCCAACTTTGATGCCTTGTTAACAGCAGTCTCTGAGGATGTAACATGAACATCTGCTTGTCCGGTTTTAATGGATTCATTTCAATTGATTCAGCTTGAGGATGTGGTCAGGATCCTTGGAGGGGTGAGGCCTACCACATGCATCCTAGACCCCTGCCCTTCCTGGCTGATAAAAGAAGCCAGAGGGGGTTTGGCAGAGTGGGTTAAGGTGATGGTTAAAGCCTCCTTACAGGAGGGCAGAATTCCAGCCAGCCTAAAACAGGCGGTTTTAAAACTGCTGTTGAAAAAACCATCACTGGACCCCACTCAATTAGTCAATTATCGGCCAGTTTCCAATCTCCCCTATTTGGGCAAAGTCATGGAACATGTGGTGGCTTCACAACTCCAGAGGTTCTTGGTAGAAACCTATTATCTAGAATGACCCAGCACAGTCTGGCTTTAGGCCGGGACATGGAAGTGAAACAGCCTTGGTCACCTTAGTAGATGATCTACGCCTGGAGCTAGACAGGGGGAGTGTGTCCTTGTTGGTTCTGCTGGACCTCTCTGTGGCCTTCGATACTGTTGACCATGGTATCCCTCTGAGACGCCTCGCAGGAATGGGACTTGGAGGTACTGCTCTCCTTAGGAGGCCGCCGGGCTTACTAAGATCTCTGCCTGCCTATAGAGGATCTGGCCCACTGGGGCAAAGCCTTGCTAACTTGCTACATTCCTGTTTTGTTCCTGAAAGACTTTCCTTGCTTTTGAACCCAGCTTTATTCCTGATTGCATCCAGCTTGAATCCTGATTACCACGGGACTATTTACTCAATGCTTTGTTCCTGAGATTTGCTGCTATTGGAAGCACTATAGTATTGCTTCCAAGTTATTTCCTATAATCTATATTCTCACTAAACCTGTTGTACCTTAGCTGGACTCTGTGGTTTATCAAGGGAGGTCTTGCCCAAGGGCCTAGAGGGCGACAGGCTAACAAATTGAAATTGAATCCAGACAAGACAGAGGTACTCCTGGTCAGTCGAAAGGCTGAACAGGGCATAGGGTTACAGCCTGTGTTGGATGGGGTTACACTCCCCCTGAAGATGCAGGTTCGCAGCTTGGGAGAGATCCTGGATTCATTGCTGAGCGTGGAACCCCATGTTTTGGCGGTGGCCAGGGGAACTTTTGCATAGTTAAAGCTTGTGTGCCAGTTGCATCCGTACCTTGAAAAGTCCGATCTAGCAACAGTAGTCCACGCTCTTGTTACATCGCAAATAGATTACTGCAATGCACTCTACATGGGGCTGCCTTTGAAGACTGTTCAGAAACTTCAACTAGTCCAATGGTCTGTTGCCAGATTACTAACTGGAGCTACATACAGGGAGCACACCACCCTCTTGTTGTGTCAGCTCCACTGGCTGCCGATCCACTTCCAAACTCAATTCAAAGTGCTGGTTTTGACCTATAAAGCTCTATACGGTTCTGGCCCAGCTTACTTGTCCGAACGCATGTCCCTCTACGTCCCGCCTTGCAGTTTAAGATCATCCGGGGAGACCCTGCTCTCACTCCCACCAGCATCGCAAATACATCTGGCAGGGACGAGAGACAGGGCCTTCTCGGCTGTAGCCCCCCTCCTGTGGAACTCGCTTCCCAACGAGGTAAGATCAGCTTCATCCCTCCTGTCTTTTAGGAAGAAATTAAAGTCGTGGTTCTGGGACCAGGCTTTTGGACAGCAAACAACAGTTGGATATGGAATTTGACTGGAATCGTGATACGGCGGTTAATACTGTTTTATTGTTTTAATTAATGTTCTATTTGTTGTTTTAATTGTTATATTGCTTTGTTATATTTAATGGCATCAAATTGTGCCAAATGTAAGCCGTCTTGACCTCAATAGACCTCAACAGTAAGGAATTAAGTAAGACGGTTCTCTCTTTTTTCCTGTACTCCCCCAATGGAATCAGGTCCCAAGACAGAGTATGGAGAACATCTCCATCAAGGCCCTGGGTTCACTCCAGAATTTTCTTATTCAAACAAATGAAATGTTCTTTCTCAGGTCGTCAAGCCTTCACAAGCCTCAGATTTGAAGTAGCAGTGGGGAACAGGAGAATATTTCATTAGCACATGCTGCTACCGCCAATTTCATATGTTATAATTAAACTGAACGCACATGCAATTTAATTAGTTTTTTAAAGAACTAGTAATGACTTACATGTCTTCACTGTTTTCCTTTCCAAAAGGACAACCCTTCAGCTTGGGAAGGATGGTAGCTCACACTCCAGCTATTGGCCAGGTTCCAGCACTGGCAGCTTTCTTCTCTTTGGTTTCAAGACATCGAGCCTCTCAGAAGGGAATAGTGGATTCCTGGGGAGAAGATGGAATGAGATAATCAACCTTGCCTTTACCTTTATGCTTTTAAAGGGACATTTTTGTGCAAAAGAAAAAGATTTGGGAGTCTATAGTATAGGGAGGGAAGGTATATTTGAACATCTTCAAAGAAGTCTGGGAAATGTGTTTCTTGGCTACTTGAAACCCTGACAAAAATCATCCTGGACTGATGAGAGTCTTCATGGTTTGTGATTTATTCTGCACAAAATGCACAAGTGGTATATTTATGCAGAAAAAAAACATTTTATGTGCAGAAAATCCGATTTCTTATGCAAAAATACCATGTGCGAATTTTGCACAATATACATTTTCTGCAAAACAGACATTATTTTCTGATTTGAGCTAGAACAGGCATGGGCAAACTTCAGTCCTCCAGATGTTTTTGAATTCAACTCTCACAATTTCTAACAACCTACCAACTGTTAGGAATTGTGAGAGTTGAAGTCCAAAACACCTGGAGGGCCAAAGTTTGCCAATATCTGAGCTATATCTGCCACACAAAGAAAATCAATCCTTCATAGCTCTGGATTATTCCCATAGCAGACTTGCTTTTAAGACTAATTCCTTGATATGTTTTTTTCCATTCCATGATCCAGGAAAGGGCCTAACTATTGCTTATTGCCTAGAGAAGCAGTGCTACCTATACTGCTTAATTTGAACCTATGAGTGTTAAATTGCAACTTTATAAATGGGAATGATTTTAATGCATGTTGCTTTCTTTGCTTATATTTTTATCAATGTGTTTTAAATGGATTTATGTTTTGATCTATTGTACTTTCACTCTGTTGTACCCCGTCTCAAGCCTTGGAGAGAGATGGGCAAAAAAATATATCAAATTTATTTATTTATTTACCATGTTCGTACCCTGCCCTTCTCATCTCAAAGGGGACTCAGAGTAGCCTTTCAACAGACAACAATTTGATACCTTATCAAAGAACAAATAATAAAATAAACATATACATTAAAAACATAAAATTAAAAAAACAATATAAACATTAAAATCAATTGTTTAAACCACATAATCTGTAATCGTAGTCAAGGCCGTTCCAATCATGATTGCACATATTCCCTCTTCTCTTACTGCATTTCTACCCAAAGGCTTTGTCCCACAGCCATGTCTTCAATTTCTTTCTAAATGTCAGGAGGGAGGGGGCTGATCTGATTTCACTGGGGAGAGAGTTCCATAGCCAAGGGGCCACCACTGAGAAGGCCCTGTCTCTCGTCCCCACCAGTCACACCTGCGGGGATGGGGTGGGACTGAGAGCAGGGGCTCCCAGAAGAGCTTAATCTCTGAGGTGGATCATAGAGGAGGATACATTAGGACAGGTAAGCTGGACCGGAACTTTTTAGGGCTTTATAGGCTAAAGCCATCACTTTGAATTGTGCTCAGTAGCAGATGGGCAGCCAGTGGAGCTGACGTAACAGGTGATTTGTATGCTCCCTATATGCTGCTCCAGTGAGCAACCTGGCTGCCGCCCGTTGGACCACTTGAAGCTTCCGAACAATCTTGAAAGGCAACCCCACCTAGAATGCATTGCAATAGTCTATTTGGGATGTAGCTATGTGTTATAATTGGTATTGCCATATGTCTTCAACTCTAAGATGTCATTGATTGCAAGACATACACTAATTTCAGTACTGCCAGCAGGGGGGCGGAAAAGCTTTTTAATATATAAATATAAAAAAGCACATGCAATTCTAAAATGCACCCTGTTTTCAGAGATGTTTATACTTGGGGAGGGCATGCATCTTAGGATCATAGAAATTGGGTATTAATATGATTGTTCCTGGTGCTGCTGTTGTTACCACAACCATGACCAATACACAACAGGGAGAACTCAATGTGCCAGGGCCAGGCATCACATTTGTACCTTCTGACTATAACTCTTTCTTTCTTTTCCTTTCTTTTTCGTTTTCCTGCTCTCGTAGAACTTCCAGCTAATGGCTGGAGGAGCAGTCCAGGGACCACTGTCCTCGAGTAGCACAGGTCACTAGTGCATTGTCAATGCAGGGCTACTGACCAGGGTCAAAAGCATATTTGCCCACTATGTTTCACTGGGCAAAGAATGGGTCACTAGGCTCTCTGCCACTTAAAGAAACAGACTGTTGCAAATGTTCTTCTATGATTCACCCTGGCCTTGGTCCAGTATCCCACTCCCCCAACTCACCACTCCAGCCTCCCTGCCAACCTCCCTCCTGCAAATACTTTCCTTTCTTTCTGTCAGCCTCATTCCTTCTGGGCCACATGCTTCTCTTGCATTCACTGGCACAGCGTGCAGGAGAAGAGAACCCTGCCAAAGCCCTTCTACGTGCCAATTGAAGGAGCAAACCAAGTTGAGAATGTGTCTTTTTCCTTCCTTCCTTTCTTTCTTTTTTTTTGGTCCCTTTTAGCAACAGCTGTTTGGCGGCAGGCATGGAACCCATGCAGCTTTCCCAGGACAACTTCAACCAGCATAACTACTCCAATAAAAGGAGGAGAGTGGTACCAGGTGCCTGTTTTCTCCCAATCTTTATGACAAATCAAACGAACAAAAAGTCAGATGCAAAAAATCAGATTTCTTTCAAGAAATAAAAGTCGACTTTCCACCCACGCATCAGAGAAAGGCAGATACACAATGCAGGTAGTTTTGCTTTAATATGAAATTGCAAAAAGTCAATGCAAATGAACAGGTGTAACTGTCTCGATGTTGCAGAGACTCGAGACTTGAGACTCGAGGGGTCCCAAGGGGTAACCGCAGCAGGCTCCCTGGGTCACGGGCTCCTAGACATCAGTGAGACGGCAGCAGAATCGGTGTTACAGCGGGGAGCCATGGATGACAATCAGCTGGTCTGCTTGTGAAGTTTCTTTCTTTTTGGGTAAAAAATGTTATTTCCAGGGCATAGGGACCCAGTGTGAAAAAGCGAGATAGTAGTTAGCCTTAGAATTAGTCCAGGAAAAGAATGGCCCCAGTTTGGAAGCGATCCGTTGACCCGCAGATATGGGGACCCGAGGGGTTTCTGTATCTGCGGTTCAGAGGAGCGCAGTTTTGGCCTCCCACAGCAGCTTGGATCTCACTGTCCACTGCTGTTTTAAATTGCTCGATAACAGGTCAGTTCCCTCAAAACCTTCCAGTATGTTCATTGGTCATGCGGATTCTGTGCACCAAGTTTGATCCGGGTACATTGTCAGTGCAGGTCACAATGTCTCTGGATGTAGATGAACTACAACTCCCAAAAATCAAGGCCAATCTCTCCCAAACCCCTCCAGTATTTAAATTTGGGCATATCAGGCATGTGTGCTAAGTGTGGTCCAGCTCCATCAGTGTTTGGGTTCACAGTGCTCTCTGGGTGTGGGTGAACTGCAAGTGCTATAAATCAAGCTCAGTTTCCCCCCAGATCCTGCTAGTATTTTCCATTGAGCATGCAGGGGTCTGTGTGCCAAATGTAGTCCAGGTCCATTGTTGGTGTGGGTCATAGTGCTCCGTCTTAATGCAGGGTGAACGACAACTTCCATCATATTGAGTCAGGTCACTAAACCCCTCCAATATGCTGATCAATTCTTGAATAGGAAAGAGTTAAGGGAGAGGCAGTGAGCAGGGTCATGCAAATTCCACGCCAATGGAAAGAGTAAGGAACACTGTGATGTCTGTGCTGGGGGAAGCACATACATTCTAGGATGAAATGGTCCTTGTATGAAAGCCTTCACTTGGGTGATGGACAGTACTGTGTTTGTGGAGGACGTTGGCAAGGCTCTTGTACGTGTTCATGGCGCTCACTACAACCTGCATTGGAAGGAGGGCCATTGGTGTCTCCAGAGTAGTGGGAGCTATAGGTGTTTGTGGAGGCAGAAGCTTGCCTGTGTACTGTAAGTGAACACCCCAGCCACACCCACACATACGTACTTTCACTTTTATTATGTGTATAGATAGATATAGGTGAAATACAAATTGGGAAATTTGATGGAATTGCCACTTACTATTTGTTAGCTTGATGCAGAGTCTGTAAGCAATTAAAAAAACTGAGTTAAATACAAGTAGGTAATACCGGCGGGTAGAGGACTTTTTGACAAAAATGGGATACAGTATGTACTTATTTTATGTTAAAACTAACTTAGGTATCTGCAGCTAAGAATAATATGAATAGTTAATGAAGATGAGGAATTGTATTAAGGGGTTGCAGCATTAGGAAGGTAGAGAAACACTGATTTATACTTTTATACCACAATAACAGAAGACTGGGTTTTAAAAAGAGTAAAATGAGTCAACATGTACCCTTTATGAGAAGATTTGATACTGAAAGTACTAGGATGTGTTGGACATTGAAAATAATATCTTCAGACCCATCAATTATTATTTTTATTAACCCCTAGAGGTAAAGGTAAAGGTTTCGCCTTGTCATTAAGTCTAGTTGTGTCCAACTCTGGGTGGTGGTGCTCATCTCCATTTCTAAGCCAAAGAGCCAGTGTTGTCCATAGACACCTCCTAGGTTCAGTGGCTGGCATGACTGCATGGAGTGCCATTACCTTCCCGTCGAAGTGGTTCCTATTGATCTACTCATATTTGCATGTTTTTGAACTGCTAGGTTGGCAGAAGCTGGGGCTAACAATGGGAGCTCACCCCATTCTGTGGATTCGAACTGCCGCCCTTCCAGCCAGCAAGTTCTGCAGTTTAGCGGTTTAACATGCTGTGCCACACACTCTGGACCCCTACACACTCAGAAACTATACTGAAGATAATGAAGCTGTCTTCGATTTCTATAAAAGAGACAAGAACCACCGTTTCTGAGTAATTCAAACTCACCAGACACACGGGATTAGATTGGATGCAACAAAACTTCTACATCAATTTGAATTTCGGAAAATTGTTTACAAACAACTCTAATTTCTGAGTAGGGCAAACCAACCAAACTCTCCAGTCATATATAACTACATGGGGATGGTGGAACAAGCCCGAAAACTTTCCAGAGAAAATAATTTTCCATCCTTGAGGAGGGAAGAAAACTGGAACCACAACTTCTGAGTAGCAAAGCCATGAATCACGTAGGGCTAGCTTGGAGTGACTCACAAACCACAACATTCCTATCGAAAGTACACTTGGCTACCTGTCCTGGCCAAAACAAATCCATATTCCAGAAAACAGCCCTTAACGGTTTTCCAAAGTGGCACGGAACACAAACTTTCCATGGAGCCAAATGCACCAGCAGCACACACGACTACTTGACAGTGATGCAGCCAGTCTTCAAGAAAAAAAAATTTGAAAGGCATAAGAGGAAAAACATCCATTTTCTGGAAAATAGCCTAAAACAAGCACCTCTGAATACTACAACCCAACCAAGTTTACTGGGATGGGAATAATGTAGCAGGCTGAAGACTTGAAGAGAAATTCCATCTTTATACTTTTTACAGGCAACCCCCCTCCCAAAAGGAATTCTCCTCAGAGGATTGAGGGAAACCTGAGAAGAAGGAAGATCAAATCAGCAGCCCTGAGAGTATTTGTCTTGTGTGTGTGTGTGTGTGTGTGTGTGTGTGTGTGTGTGTGTGTATCCCAAGGTGGCTCCAATATTCAAAGAGCCCTGTGACTCCTGGACCAAACTTGGCTCACAGAGCCCCCATGGCCAACAGAAAATACTGGAGGAGCTGGGGAGCATGTTGGGAGCTATAGTTCACCACGCATCCAGAAACCCCTGACTCCCATCGATGATGGATCTCAACCAAACTTGGCACACACTCTACATGGCCAACTTTAAGTATTGGTGAGGTGTCAAGGAAATTGACTTTAGGTGTTAAGAGTTATATACTACATCCACATCCAGAGAGCACTGTCAACTCATCTAATGATGGATCTGCACCAAACGTGGCATACATACCCATCATGACCAACTTTGAATGCTGGAGGCATTTGGGGTAAATGACCCATAATGTTGGGGAATTGTAGTTCACCCACAATCAATGAGCACTGTGAACCCCAATGACGATGGCTCTGGACCAAATTTGGCACACATACCCAACATGACCAACTTAAAATACTGGTGAGGTTTGCGGGGAATTGGCTCATAATGTTAGGAGTTATAGTTCACTGACATCTTTAAGCATTTTCTAATGGGATTATTCATAAAATCCAAAACAAGCAATGACTACTTGTAATATTTAACATTATCCAATACCTAACCAAAGCATTGCCGGGTATCTAAACTAATTCAGAATAAAGGCCTATGTAAGTTGAGCAGATGAAGAAGAGGACTCCAACTGAGAAGCTCTCTCCTTCTATTGCTCTGTCCGTCTATCTACCTATTTCCCCTTTGCATCACAAACAAATGCAACGTGACTGCAAGTTAAGTTGCATCACTGTTCCCACCAACAACAAATGAGCCCCCTCAGGGAGATAGGATGGAATATAAATATATTATTATTATTAAATGATATCCCTCCCTATCACATCTGGGTATGCTACAATGCAAAAATCCATGCTTGAGAAAACGGATTGGAACATCAACTTCCAAGGAGAGTAAACCAACCAAATTCTCCAGTCACTCATGAATGTTTGAGAATGACGCAGCAAGCCTCGAATGTGTGCAAAGGCAGTGTGCTCAGAACTCATTTCTGTCAAAAAAGAAAAACCCCAAAATCAGTATACCAAAAAATAGCACAGAAAGTTGACTTCCAAGCAAGCCAAAACAAACCAATTCAAGTGTTATGTTGGGTAGCTGGGAGAGATTTAAGAAGCCATAGAATGTCCAAAGGAAGCATACTTGAAGATCCATTCCAACCAAAGCATTCGTATTCCAGAAAAGGGCCCATAACACACTAAAATCTCCCAGATAACAAAGTTTCCAGATGTGAACTAGTGCTAAATGACTAGGAATGTTGCGAGCATCCTAGCTTCTACAGAAATCATTTTCCAGTATTCTTGGTGTGCGTCAGCTGCGACCGTACCTCAAGAAGTCAGACATGGTCATGGTAGTCCACGCCTTGGTTACATCCAGATTGGATTATTGTAATGCACTCTACATGGGGCTGCCTTTGAAGACATCCTGGAAATTCCAAATGGTACAAAGGTCGACAGCCAGGCTTCTAACTGGAGCTAACTATAGGGAATGTACAGCATCCCTACTAAAGCAGCTCCACTGGCTGCCGATAAGTTGCCGGTCCCAATTCAAGATCCATGTTATGATCTACAAAGCCCTAAACGGTTCTGGCCCTGCCTATCTCCGTGATCGCAACTCCCCCTATGAACTGGTGAGGGCTCTAAGAACTGCCGGGGAAGCCCTCCTCTCGCTCCCATCACCATCCCAAGCACAGTTGGTGGGAACGAGGGAGAGGGCCTTCTCGGTGGTGGCCCCCCAACATTTGAACACCCTTCCCAGAGAGATTAGGCAAGCCCCTATAGTGTCCTCCTTCTACAGGGACCTGAAAACCTGGTGATTTTAGCAGGCTTTTGAAAATGATTTGCCCAAGGCCCTTCCCTTGGCCATCAGCTAGGACCCTGCTCTGCATTTTATCCACTTCCCTAGCCCTAGGATACTTTGTTGCACTAGCCATTGCCCAGCCCTTTCATAGCTGACCATGTCCTCTTCCCAATTCTGACCATTGGCATTTTCAAGCCTGATTAGTAAAATTAATACTGGTTTTTATTTTTTGTGACTGCTTTAATAGAATTTATGTTTATGTTTTATAATGTTTAATTTTGTTGTATGGGGGTTTTTAGTTTGGCAATTGAATATTTTGCCTTATGTTGGAAACCACCCTGAGTCCTCTAGAGGAGATAGGGCAGTATATAAAGTATTATTATTATTAATATGTATTATTTCAGAAAGGATCCAAGAAGATCAAGCTCCAGGTAAGACAAACCTGGGG
Source organism: Anolis apletophallus (assembly GCA_030556195.1). Classification (NCBI taxonomy): domain Eukaryota; kingdom Metazoa; phylum Chordata; class Lepidosauria; order Squamata; family Anolidae; genus Anolis; species Anolis apletophallus. Next base: position 74,530,810 of record JARBWK010000011.1, read on the forward strand.
AAGTCATAGGGGAAGTCATAGGGAGGAGGGTGCAAATTTGTTTTCTGCTGCCCTGGAGACTATGATGCGGAACAATGGCTTCAAACTACAAGAAATGAGATTCCATATGAACATTAGGAAGAACTTCCTGACTGTGAGAGCTGTTCAGCAGTGAGACTCTCTGTATGGTGGAGGCTCCTTCTCTGGAGGCTTTTAAGCAGAGGCTGGATGGCCACCTCTCAGGGGTGCTTTGAATGTGATTTTCCTGCTTCTTGGCAGGGGGTTGGACTGGATGGCCCAAGAGGTCTCTTCCAACTTTATAATTCTATGAAACACACACAGGTGATTAAAACTGGAAATAGCCAACAAGTTATTTTGAAATACATGGAAAACATATTTGAGTGCCTTAAACATGAACTTTCCAGTTAGCCAAATGGACAAAATTCACCAACGGCACATGATCAAATGAGTATATCGGTGTCGAAGCGTCCATAGAAACCAACGTTGACATTCTTTACAAGGGAAAATCATCCCTGTACTTTGGAAAAGCCCAGAAAAACAACTCCTTAGTAGGCCAATCATGAGGAAGCTTGAGTGATTCAACAGCCCACAAAACTTTGCAGAAAGTGTATTCAGAGAACACTTTGCGGAAAGAGAACTGTGTGCTAGAAATTCTGGAAAGAGAATGAAATCATATTACCCAGAAAGCCACATTGTGGAATGGGTCACATTTTGAGCCAACTTGGTTCACTGGTTGCCCAGGCCAAGGTGGGAACGACAAAATGGCCACAAAATCTCCAGAGAAACCACTTTGGAGTAATCATTCTCATCCACAAAATAATCTCTTTGGGAAAGGGGGCAGGAATGTGATTAGAGAATAATTATGGAGCATTGTTTCAATACTTCAGCTGAACTTTGTCTAGAATGGTGGTTCCCAACCTTTTTTTGACCAGGGAACACTTTGACCAGGGACCACTTGACCAGGGAACACGTTGACCAGGAACCACTTGACCAAGGACTACTTGACCAGGGATCACTTTGACCAGGGACCACTCTCCAACATTTGTACCAAAATAGTTGCAAGCAGCAGCAAATATAGTAAAGCTTGACTCATAAATGTGATGGGATGGCTTATAATAATTATTATAATAATTCCTACTTGGATCTGCATGCATTATTCGCAGCTACATCACATAGTCCTAGTGTGCCGTCGCACCCAGGCTATAAATGCCTTGTGAAAGGGCGAGAACGTAGTCTATCTATCCCGGGGGATTGCTATTTGCCTCCCTTTAAAGGCTCAGGGCTTCAAGGACCAAACTGGACACTTTAGTTAACTCAAACTATTTATTGTCCATTACATGAGTTAACTGCACTCAGGCACACTGCTTAGTTTCCCCAAAAATAATAACTGGCTTACTTTAGAGTTCCTTTGCTGCTTTGCTCCAAGAAGCTGTAGCTGAAAAGCCCTCTGAGTCCTTTCTCTCTCAATGGCTTTGGGGTAGGGACACTTGCAGCCCCAGTCAGATGGCAGAACTTGAAGTCACAAAGTCTTTCTCTGGAAGCCAAAAGACTGGTTTGGAGGCGCTTGGAACTCCCCAGAGTTACTCAGCCTTCCGATAGTTCCTGGGAAAAACAGTTCCTGGGAAAAACTGAGAGCAAAATAGGCAAAGAAAAAACATGAATGTGGCTCACAAATGGAACTTTGAAAAAGGAGACGGAGGGCTAGATTCTGGTAGACTAAGAACAAGCCATTAGAACAAAGGCCATCAAAGCCAGATTTGAAAAGTCCACAACAGATCCCAAGTGTAGACTCTGCAAGGAATCAAATGAAACAATAGATCACATCCTCAGCTGCTGCAAGAAGATCGCGCAGACAGACTACAAGCAGAAGCATAACACCATTGCTCAGAGGATTCATTGGAACTTTTGCCCCAAATACTATCTGCCTGTGACAAAGAACTAGTGGGATCACAAGCCTGAAAAGGTTACAGAAAATGAACACGCCAAACTACTCTGGGACTTCCAAATTCAGACTGACAGAATTTTGGAGCACAATACTCTTGACTTCACGGTCCTATTAAAAAACCAAGTATGGATCGTCGATGTTGCAATCCCAGGTGACAAGGGTAATAGGTAAGTAGTTCCAGAATAAATGTGTAGAGGGAAGACGGGTTCTTAGGAAGACACACAGGTTCAAAATGAGGTTTGAAAATAATGTTTATCTCGTAAGTTCGATCTCAAAAATCATAGGCAGTATTCTGCATTCGTAGTTGTGAAACTACTTTTTTTGACCAGGGACCACTTTGATCAGGGACCACTCTCCAACATTAGTACCAAAAGGGTTACGAATCAGTTTTTGGTCAACTTTAGATTTGGTTTGGGGTGCTGATTCAGAAAATTGTATCGGATAGACCATATGAGCTCTAGTTTCTGATACAGAACATATGCCATGGTCACTGACAGGAAAGAAGTGGCAGGTGGCATGAAAGGAGCGGAAATAAAATATAAATAAATAAATAAGGAGGAGACTCCACGGCCCACAGGTTAAGAACCACTGGTCTAGAAAGAATGATATCAGAAGTGACCCCCCTTTTTCTTAGGCTCTGTAGAAGATAGTTTAAAACCAAGGGATTCATAGTTTTCCCAAGAACACAAGGCTGGAAGTGATCCCATAATCCCTTATCTGTCCCCCACATGGGAACCTAAGGCTCTTCCCATGGCCCCATGGTCCCACATGACAATGCCCCTGTAACCCACACTTTATGAATACACCCAGTTATTTTCCATTTGCATTACTCTTATGGACTTTTGCTCATTCCCAAATACTTTTTCCTTTCTGTCTAGGACTCCTTGGGCTATCTTTTATGAATCTAATAAACTGTATATCTTTCTGGTGGGCAGGCAGGGGTGATCAGGATGGTATATTTTTCCCCATAAACCCCAATGTATCTCCCCTCATATTTTCCCCATGTATGTAATTTTAAAAATATGAAGGTGCCACTGTTTATCTTTAGCCAGCTACCTTGAGGCTTGTCAGCTGCAAGCTTGTGATTCAATCACCACCCCACTAGCCTCATTTGCATGACAATGGCAGGAGCCAGCTCTTTCCAAAAGGGTCTTTCCCCCTTGGGCCAAAACTAGTTTTTGCTAATCAATAGACCAAGGCCTCTGAGTTTCGCCTACTTTGAGCCATTGATTAATAGGCAAAACTATTTCTATATTTCATAAACTGCCACCTCTATCAGCCTCGGAAACTGGTACATGGCTACAGATTCTTCATTTGTTTACCATCCAAAGAACTGAGACCCCGCAACAATATATTAATCTGTGTCTATCAAACAGAGAAAAACACAGATGAGGACATTTGATCATCAACCAAATGACAATAGAATTGCTCAGCCTGAGAACAAGAGGGTTCTTGCTGAACACTTGGCCACTTGATCTACATATTTAATCTCATCATAATGTTTTTCTGCCTTCATTGTTCTACTCATTACTCACCTCTTCGCCCCCATTGGCTGGAAACCGAAAGAAGATGCAGCCAGCCATCAAGATTCCATCCAATACAAAGCTGGTCTGGGGGCGGAAAGTGGGAAATTTGAATCTGTAACCTTATAAAATGGCATGTATTTTGAATGTAACTTTATGACTGCTTTGCGACAAGGATATTGCAGTTGTCATCCTCCTCAGCTGACGAGAATAAAAAACTTCAGTGGCATCTTCTTCCGGACTTCTTTGGTGAGATCATTTGGGAAAGGGATTGTAGATTGTTTTTAAAAACTCGCCAGAGGTTCTGCTGAAATCCTCACTTTAGTTGTACTTCTGGGCCTCTGCCCTCTCTGGGCCAGGCTATCCCAAATTGTTCGGTAACAAGAACATTTTCTGAAATGTCTTTCCCTAAAATTTTGGCCGAACCTCTTTTTATCTAATTGCAAAAGCATTTATCTCTCCACTCTACCTGAAAAAAACTACCCAGTATAGGGAGAGAGGGAAATACTTGAATTGCAATTAAAACATGTGACCGAAGGGATCTGAGACTTTTTAAAACAGCCTCCAAGTTATAACTAGGAAAATCAGCTTACGTATCCCGACTCGCCCACACATTTCCATGAGAGAGGCTATAAACTCAGTCGTCGTGTCTGCATGCAAACGGTCTGAGTACGTCCAGCTGAAAGAACTCAAACAGCAGGGTGACTTTGGGGAATGTGGCATGGAGGTAATTTGCTAGAAGTGCATTGCTAATGAGTTACTCAGTGCAACAGCTAACAAAGAGCACCTCCCAGCCCGCCCTCCCTTTCATTGTGTGCGGCTCTTTAGGAAATGTTAAAGGGTCACTGCCAATATAGCACTGAAGAGAGTTCAGGAATAAATGGACTAGAGGTAGTTGAGGGAGAGGGACATCGCTTTGGCATACCAACCACCCCAATGTCATCCTCAGGAATCCCGAGTGAAGAATTTGAAGCGGCAACCCTGGGTCAGGCCTTTGTTTTGCCACATCCAGAGACAAAGGCGGAACCATTTGAAATCTCTATTTGTTTTCAGTTTTTGTGGGACAGTTCAGGAGGACAAGAGGGATATAAATTAATTTAGAATAACACATCTGTGACTAGAGAGCTCCTCATCAATATGACCCCAGGGAGGATGGGAGCTGAACAGCGGCTTACTCCTGGAAACAATGCAAAGGAAAAAGCCAGTTAGTCCCAACTCAAAGAACACAGCCCAATCAAAAAAAATCTTGATGTTCTGGTTTTACAATCTGTTCCTAGGGTTATCTGGGGCACTGGCTTGACAAATTGCATTGGGATAGATCGCATCCAGTCCAGTTTCTTAGACATGTTTATCCTGATTTTCTATGGGCAACTGGTAGAATCATAGAGTTGGAAGAGTTCTCATGGGCCATCCAGTCCAACCCCATTCTGCCAAGAAGCAGAACAATCACATTCAAAGCACCCCTGACAGATGGCCATCCAGCCTCTCCTTAAAAGCCTCCAAAGAAGAAGCCTCCACCACACTTCGGGGCAGAGAGTTCCACTGCTGAACAGCTCTCACAGTTAAAAGCTACCCTGGCAGCTTTTAAGAAAGACCTAAAAACTTGGCTCTTCCAATGTGCCTTTGGCGAGTGAATATATATTCCATATTTTGTCTGTTCCAACTACAGTTCTGTCCTCATGATGCACACACACACCCCCCCCCCGCGCCCTTAATGAAAGTGTAACCCCATTGTTTGTTCCTTTTGAGCTCCTCCCTCAGAAACACATTTTCCCACCACTTATCTAATCCTCTTCTCTTCTTGGCTTTTCTTCGCGAACGAAGATTCAGGAAGGACTCATCCCATGCTTTCTACAAGCGCATTGATGATTCGGAGGTTGGATGTGTCCTTCGAACCTGTGCAATGCTTTTTTCTGGTGGAGCACAGCGTGCACAGAACTGGCCTCACCCTTTAAACCAAAGGTTCGTGAAGTAGAGGAAATAATTAAGAATACGAATAAAAGAAAAATGGAAAAATATAACGAATTAGAAAAAAAGATGTTATTAAGATGGTACAGAACTCCTGAGCAACTGGCTTATATGGTAAAAGGAAGGAATTCTAAGTGTTGGCACTGTAATAAAGAAAAAGGTACTTATTCACATATGTGGTGGGAGTGTTCTGAAATAAAAAAAACTTCTGGCAAATGATACAAGGAAAAATACAAGAGATGTTCAATATAAATATTCAAATTAACAATGATTTTCTACTATGGGGAGTGTTGGATCATCCAAGTATAAATACCAAATTTCAGGAGTTATTTAAGCTAACAATAAGAGCAGCCCATGCGGTGATTGCTAGAGGATGGAAAGACAAAACGAATATACTGTGGTTGAGGAGGAAGGGAAAGAAAAATGTAATCTATACCAATGTAATGTACTATAATGTCTTTATTATTTGTTGAATAAAAGACCAAAAAAACCCCCAAAGGTTCGTCTGCCGGGACCTAGCAAGCTTGGACGGTGGCAGCGAAGTCCTCAGGTCGTAGGTTTGGTTTGAGTTTTTTCTCTTAAATGGTTGACCTTACAGGGTTAAATGAGCACCATCTGCCCAGGTTTAAAATTAGAGTTTTCCTTCTCCTAGGATGGTTGCCAAAAGGCTAGAGAGCCCATCCTGCCCGTTGACGCTCTTTGTCAGACCCAAAGGGGGTCTGAGGGTCTGACATAAAGAGAGGTATCTCATCCAGGGTTTTATCAATTTTATCCTAGTGCATTTGGCCTGCCCACTGTGTTCTATTTCTCTATCATGTTATTTTATAATTGTTTGTTTTATTTTGTTATTTTGTTACCAAACAGAATTTGGGGGGTCTTGCCACGAAGGCAGACCAGCTAGACCCACCAAAGAGGATCCAGATTAACCCTGGTGAGAAAGGAAGCCCAATCCCAATTTTCCCTAGAATTTCCCAATAAAAAGCTCACCAAGTTGAAGGAGTACCACCGAGGTGTTTATTCAGACCAGCTGGAAAGGATGACAGCCGCAATCTTTCATCAATGCTGACATACATGGGGAAAACATGAGGGGAGATACATTGGGGTTTATGGGGAAAATATACCATCCTGATCACCCCTGTCTACCCACCAGAAAGATACACAGTTTATTAGATTCACAGAAAGGAAAAAGTATTTGGGAATGAGCAAAAGTCCATAAGAGTAATGCAAATGGAAAATAACTGGGTGTATTCATAAAGTGTGGGTTACAGGGGCATTGTCATGTGGGACCATGGGGCCATGGGAAGAACCTTAGGTTCCCATGTGGGGGACAGATAGGGGATTATGGGATCACTTCCAGCCTTGTGTTCTTGGGAAAACTATGAATCCCTTGGTTTTTAACTATCTTCTACAGAGCCCAAGAGAAGGGGGGTCACCTCCGATATCAATTTCATGTATTTATTTTGATGGGATTTTCTGCTTCTTTGTATTTTACTTTGCTCTACTGTAATTTTGGGCTTGGCCTCATGTTAGCTGCCCTGGGTCCCCTTTGGGGAGATGGTGGTGGGGAACAAATAAAGTTTTTTAAAAAATATATTATTATTATTATTATTATTATGTTCTTCCTCATGATCAGGTGGAATCTCCCTTATTTTTTGTAGTTTGAAGCCATTGTTCCATTGCGTCCTAGTCTCCAGGGCAGCAGAAAACAAGCCTGTTCCCTCCTCCCTATGACTTCCCCTCACATCTTTTTCCTTGGCCCTCATCATGTCTCCTCTCAGCCTTCTTTTTTGCAGGCTGAACATGCCCAGCTCTTTAAGCTGCTCCTCATAGGGCTTGTTCTCCATAAGCTTTATCATTTTAGTTGCCCTCTTCTGGACACATTGCAGCTTAGAGTCAACATCTGCCTTCAATTGCAGTGCCCAGAATTCGACACAGTGTGATTCCAGGTGTGGTCGGACCAAGGCAGAATAGAGGGGTAGCATGACTTCCCTAGATCTAGATAGTAGATGGTCTATGTTCTGTATCTCCCAAACTAGAGCTGGTAAAGGAAAACTGGTACCATTTTTGGAATCAGCAGGTCAAATATACCCAGAAACGAGACTAATATTTGCAACACCTAAATATGTGTTGGTCAGTGTATTGTTTCCTCTGCATCTTACAGGATGCATTATTATCTACTTTTCCCCGCTATATAAATTCAGCATTTCTTGAACCTAACATGGTGGTTAGAGTACTGATGAAGGGATGGCAAGTCCTAGCCTCTGAGTGTTCTGCATCATAATCTCAAAATAGGCAGGAGGAATGGTGTCATTCTCCAACCTCTCCAAAGTTTGTGCCAGATGAAGCAATACACGAAGTCACTGATAATTACTAACAGAATGGCTGGAGCAACGTTTCTTTCCTTGAGTCATGATCACTCTCGCTAGAACATAGTAGTGCAACGCCATGGACATCCAGCCAGATAGAGGCTGGGCTATAGTCAGGCGGCACTAGTTTCACATAGCCCAGCCAGGAAGATAGCTGCTCCCCATATGGTTGTCATCTTAGAAGCATTTCTGACCTCTCGGCTTGGAGTCCACACTTATGCTGCTTTGACTTAGTGAAGGAAACCATTTCCTGACCACATGTTTCTTTTTATAGACACCGCCGTTTATTGGCAGCTTCCTCTGGAGTTCAAAATGGTTCGTCATCACCTTTCAACAATACACCGAGCTTAACTTGTAGCAAAAGCAAGGGAGAGAACACAGCTTGAACAGGCTGAATGCAAGGCAGGGTGAACATCTGGTTCAGTGCATCTCCTGTAATGATTGTGGGGAGTCCAAAAAGTTATTACATGCTTATAGCTTAGAGTTTCTTGCGTATATTTATTCATTATTTGCTTCCTTACTTTCTAGCCCGCCTTTCCCCTGATATAGAGACTCAAGGAGACTAACAGAAACAGGGTACACTACAAATTAAAAACAGAGCAAATGTGTAAAAAAACCAAAAAAAAACAATTCAATCTTCTGTGTCATGAAGCATAAAAACAATTAAATACAATTAAAAACTACACAGACCCCAAATTGCCACTAACACAATCCCTGTAATCTGCATATTGTGCATTCTGAAACAGATTGGGTATGTAGTAAGAGACACAGGCACTTTGAACATGGCTTTCTCTCTGGGTTTTTCTTCGGCTAGCCATGGCCTTCCGTTTCATTGGTTTGGGGGCAGAACACTACAACATTGTTTGCCATCTGGGTCCTGAGCAATTTCATCAACTCAAGCTCCAGTAGATCCACTGGCTCATAACCTCTTGTGCCCTCAGTTACATCATACGTCTTTTACACCTCTGTCTCTCTGAAATAACGCACATAAACAACAATGACCCAATGTAAATGAGATCTTCTCCCAGTAGTAGCTTAGAGACTAAACCACATCTGCTTCTAAGGAAACAGAATATCTCTCTCTCTCTCTCTCTCTCTCTCTCTCTCTCTCTCTCTCTCAATGTCTGCATTCCCAGGCTCAGCGTGAACTTTCGACCCAATTGTATACTCTAATTGCTGGAACCGGCAGGATTAATTTCCACGACCTACTTTCTGTGTCTTTAAACTACTACAGCAAGATGCTGCAGGGCCTTGGTGAATTGGAGGATTGGTGAAAATCCATATTGAAATGTGCCTATGTAGAAGCAAAGCATCTGTCCTCTGTCTGGCTTTTGCTATGGAAGATCATGAAATGATGTTAGCAAGGATCTTCTCATCACAGTCACACTATTCCTGTTTATGGACTTCATCCCATGAGGTGGGGAAAGCGAGGGAATCATCTTCTTAATATTGCTTTTCATTCCGTTCCCTTTATAAGGAAAATTGATAATGTATCCTCCCCATCACACACTATGTACTTTTGTCCATTTCTACTGCAATCCTCTGCATCTGGAGCTATCACACAGGTGAGTGTAGTCTCTGCCCATTCTGCATTCTTCTCCTTTGTCTTCTTCCTTAAAAGGGAAACTTTGCGATTTTTAAAAGGGGGGGGGGGAGGAGACACATAGCCACGTTGGAATGGAAATATAGATTCTGTTTAGCTTCTCCAACAATAAATATGAGGACCTTTAGATTCTCTATCAAGCACTTTACAATTCTGAGATCGAATACAGTATTTTATTGTTTTTAACCAGGGGGTACTGTGAAATTGTGATGTTCTGTTGACTGATTATTGTTTATGTTTTGTTTTGCACTTGTTGTATCTGGGAGATGATGGTGGGATACAAATATAATATGATGATGATGATTATATATCCAAATGGTCATTCCCAAAGGGGAAAAAAGTATTCATGCAAGAGGATTACTGCTGAAAAAAGGAGGATTGAGGTTCATTTCGAAACCGGCCACAGGAACAGCCACACTTTGACATTACTACAAGGATCTAACACCCGGGGGGGGGGGGATCTGACTGTTCCCATCCCATGCATAAAAAACACACATTTACTCATTTCTGCATGAATCAGGAGCTTTGGAGACGATTGCTGCTTGACTCCTAAAACCTGTTTCTCCACACTTTAAACACATTTTTAAGATGAAGTCCCATGGGGAACCGCTGGAAGTCATTTTGTATCATATGATGGTCTCCGTGGGAGTGCGTCTGAAGAGGTCCTTTGTCTTGCTAGCATCAAAACAGGCAGGCAACATCCCTTTCCTTTTCTGCTTTAGTGGCTTGGGGGGGAGGGCCTGAAGCTGTTAGGAATTGTGGGAGGAGTTGAAGTCCAAAACACCTCAAGGGCCAACGTTTTCCCATGCCTAGGTTAGACTGTTAAAAATTTAGATCCAGTACAGTATTCCCTACTGTCTTTGGACAACACTGGCTCTTCGGCTTAGAAATGGAGATGAGTACCAACCCTCAGAGTTGGACATGACTGGACTTAATGTCAGGGGGAAACCTTTACCTTTTTTACCTGCAGTATTCCCACTTGGGTCAGGATCCAACATTGGAGTTGCATAGAATAAATCTCCATACATACATTGTGCTTCGCAACCCTTGTGTTGAATGGCAAGGTTGTGCACCTCAGTCAGGAACCATGTGCTCAACTAAACATGAAACAAAATGTGTTTAGCTCTCCTAGGACAGAATACGCTCTTTCATTTCATCACTCTCTTTAGAGAAGAAGATGGTTCCTTTTCTGATAAAAATTAAAGTACAAAACTCACATTGACTCGTGGATAAATCAATGCAGGTGTTTTGTGTCATTTTTTTAACTTTCTATACCAGGGGTCCCCAAACTAAGGCCCTCGCTCATGGTCAACCTAAGTCTGAAATGACTTGGAAGCACACAACAACTATTCTATCTCATCAGCCAAAAGTAGATCCACACTTCCCATTGAAATACTAATAAGTTTATATCTGTTAAAATTGTTCTTCATTTTAATTATTGTATTGTTTTAAGTGTTTTTGCACTACAAATAAGATATGTGCAGTGTGCATAGGAATTCATTCAAGGTTTTTTCAAATTATAATTCAACCTTCCAACAGTTTGAGGGACTGCGGCCTGGCCCTCTGTTTAAAAAGTTTGAGGACCCCTGTTTTAGACTTATATGAGGGTAAACAATACCTGAAGTTCCAGGGCAGAGAACATTGAGTGTTTCAACAGCCCATTAGAGATCTCAGGATTGCATAGGAAGGAGCCAAGACAGTTACAGTCTCAGTGCTATCTTTGTGTACTTATGGATAAACCACTATAGTAGGCAAGCAACAGGTTTCTGAGTTTGCCATCTAGCCCTGTGACAGAATAGCCACCTGTGTCACGCTGAATGCGTCCGCTCTCCTTGTCCTTTCCTCTCACCCTTTGTGAGATTCCCCTGCCTTTGATTTCGCTGATTCCAGTGCCAAGCTCCAATTGCTAACAGCTGATTAAATGGCATAATTTCTATGCAATGATCCCAAGGCTTTGGGAAAGAAGGAAGAAAGGGAAACATGTCCTGACCTGCTTAACCTTGTCTGACCCAGCCTCCTTCCTTTTCTTCTCAGTGACACTCTTTAATGGAATCTGTCAGAGGAAAGCAGCACGGCAGTGGGGGGAATGCAGTCCGTCCATCCACATGCTTCAGCATCTTGTTTCAGTCAAGGGTTTCCTTAGAGAGAGAGTTTCTAACTCTCTGCACAATAGCATTGGCCACATTATTTGGAAACTGCTTCAAAATAAGTTTTTGTAAGGAAAAGGGACAAAAGCAGAATGAGACCAAATTGGCGGGACAAGACAATGTGAGAAACAGCCAGAATTCAATGTCACATAGGCTGGGTATTTTTAATTGCCGCTTTAACTCTGCAGGCTTGTTTCTTTGATGGTTTTTATGCTGCACGCCACCAAGGTAATGGTTGAATTTACAACAGGGAAGTCAAAGAATGAATCCAGGTTGTAATTAATCAACAGCAGCTCAGTTTGGGAGGTCATTTTGATGGTGGGAAAACATTTTGCAGCTGAAAATGAAAGGCCTCGCTTGGAGGTAGATCCTAAAAGCTAGCTGGATTCCAGTGCTCTGCCAGAATCAGGAAAAAGAAGAAAAAAATATTCACGATTGTCTTCAGCAGCAGCACCATCATCATCGTTATCTCTGAGTAGATATAAGATTGCACTAAGGGAAAATTGGATTGAAATTTTTTGTCTAAAGATCCCTTATTGAGAATAGATTGTCTCCAATAGATTAGAGCATGAAAGAAGGGTTTTTTAAATAAAAAATAATCAAGGTACGTTTACAACAAGTGTGAGAACAAAATGCAATAGAAAAGTAGGAAAGGATAGAGTGGGGGCTGGGGAGTAAATAAAGGAAAAAAGAAGAAAAAAGAAAAAAGGAGGGGAAGATCAGAGAGAGCTAAACAAAGTGAAACAAAACAAAAAACCCAAAAAAATATTGCGTGTGTGTGTGTGTGTATCATCCAGGTTCGTTTAGGTTGTGTTAGCAACTCTTTGCACTATACTTTCAATCAGTCTGCCATCTGGTTTCTGTTTGTCATTTAGCCTTTGAGATTCTTTTATACCTCCTGTACATAAATTTCTACATTGTCTTTTCCAATAAATTCAATACATTTTCCCCAGTTTGTTTTTTTGTCTTTGTGTATTATTGTCTGTTAATTTTTGCATAAGCAAATCCATATTTATTATATCCCACACTTTCAATAGCCAGTTTTCAATTGTCGGTGTTTCGTTGGATTTCCATAATTGAGCCAACTTAATCCTAGCTGCCACGATTAGGTAAATAACAATTCTATTTCAAAGTCTGTTATTCCTAGTAGGAAATATTCCAGTTTTAACTCAAAGTTTATCTGTAAAATTAATTCTATCTTTTTGTGTATCAACTGCCAGAAGGATTTGGTTTTTTTGCACTTCCACCATAGGTGTATGAAGGTACCTACATTTTTTCCCACACTTCCCTGATGATTTTCTTCAGATCTCAAAAAGTGTTATCAATTTGATTATATTTCCATGCCAAATGATATTTATCGGCATTCCTGAAAACTTCTGTTGAACTATATAGGACAATTCAACTGTATTAATTCATTTGCTTTTGCTATCTTGGGTTTTGGGTTATTTATTACTCTCTTACCACCTTCTTCTAGATCTCATCCCACATGTTCCCAAGCCAAAACACATGTATAAATGCCTACTGTTAGGACTCTATTGCACAGAGGTGGCAAACCAGCATAGCAGCAGGACCATCACCTTTTGCGACAGGTCCTATTGCATGATGCCATTTGCATCATGCCATTCGATATGTGTTGCTGGTCTACCACCTCCCTATGGCAAGGCCACCCCCACCTATTGATGGGAAAGACCTTTCAATAGTCCACGTTCTCACCATGGTGCCACACCCTACTTGGTGTAATGATCCTCAGGCAGCATGCCATGATGTCAGAGGGCAGAATTGCCCTCTAAGTATTTTTAAAAGACAATATTTACTCAAGTATAATGCACCATCAATTGTAATGTGCACCTCACTTTTGGATATGTAATTTAGCCCAAAAAAAGGTGAGCATGAGATTTGAGTCAATATGGTATGTTGTTGTTTATTTGTTCAGTCACTTCTGACTCTTTGTGACCTCATGGACCCGCCCACGCCAGAGCTCACTGTCAGCTGTGGCCACTCCCAGTTCCTTCAAAGTCAGGCCAGTCACTTCAATCCATCCACCTTGCCCTTGGTAGGCCCCTCTTCCTTTTTCCTTCCATTTTCTCCAGCTTCATTGTCTTCTCCAAGCTTTCCTGTCTTCTCATTATGTGGCCAAAGTACTTCATCTTTGCCTCTAATATCCTTCCCTCCAGTGAGCAGCCGAGCTGTATTTCCTGGAGTATGGACTGGTTTGATCTTCTTGCAGTCCAAGGTACTCTCAGGATTTTCCTCCAGCACCACAGTTCCAAAGTGTCTCTCTTCCTTCACTCAGCCTTCCTTATGGTCCAGCTCTCACATTCATAGGTTTCTACGGGATATACCATTGCTTTAACTATGTGGATCTTCGTTGCCAGTGTGATGTCTCTTAACTCTTTTATCGAGATTGGTCATAGCTCTCCTCCCAAGAAGTAAACGTCTTCCAATGTCCTGGCTGTAGTCTGTGTCTGCAGTAATCTTTGCACCTAGAAATACAAAGTCTGTCACTGCCTCCACGTTTTCTCCGCCTCGGTCGAGCTGACAACAGAGCAACCAGAACAGTTTCGGTCCCATGCCCAGAACGGTAACCGGACTGGAAGGGGTCTAAGCCGGCTCTGTCGTTCAAGAATTGCTGGCGCTGCCCCGCTACCGCCTGCTCAATTATCTTGCCCAGAAACGAAAGATTCGAGACTGGTCGGTAATTGGCAGGAACCGAGAGGTCTAAGCTCGGCTTCTTCAGCAGGGGGCAGACTACTGCCTCTTTAAGCCCATCTGGGAAAACTCCTTGTTCAAGGGAGCCATTGATTATATTCATCAGAGGGCCTCGTAAACCGTCCAGGCAGTCCTTGACCAGCCAGGAGGGGCACAAATCGAGGGAGCAAGTGGTCAGTTTAGCAGCGGCAAGGATCTTGTCGACAGCTTCTGTGTCCAGTGGAATGAACCGGCTGAGGGCAGGCCCGGCGGGCGGCCATGGTGCCTCAAGCTCACTTACCGTATCAATCGTGAGGGGCAACTCTTGACAGAACAAAGCAATCTTATCCGCAAATAACTTTTGAAATGCCTCTCCTGTGATAGCCGAATAACCGAATTTTGGACCAAGAGGGCCAGATTGGTCATCGAACAAACTATTTTAAAAATTTGCGCTGGGCGGGATCTAGCAGAAGCTATTAAAGAGGTGTTATATACTTTTTTGGCCTCCTTAATAGATGACTCAAAGGCCTTTCTAAATGCCTTATAAGCAGATTTCATTACTTCATTACGGGTGCGACGCCACGCGCTCTCTAACCATTTCCGTTATAATATAAGTAATCTTCCCATACCCAACCCTTTCCCCTTCTATCCCTTCATCCTACCCCCCCCACAAAATTAGGGTTTTTTTTCTCTTTCTCCTTTTATTTTTGTCTAAATCCCCCCACCTTCACTCCCCCTTTACCCCAAACACTCCCATACCTTTTATAGTTTTTATATACAATAGTTTTTATATACAATATCCGATGATTTTCAATCTTCTTTCTTTTCTTTTTTTAACTGTACCCCTCAAAAACCCTTAATAAAAATTATGCTTAAAAAACTATCTTCGATATTACTATCCTTCCTATACAGATGTTCTGTATACGTAGTCTCGCCACCTGCTCTTGAGCTCTTCAGCTTCTGTTAGGTCCTTGCCATCTTTGTTTACCTCCAATGTTTGTAATTTTCTGGAAGAGGTCTCTTTTCCTTCCCATTCTATTGTCTTCTTCCACTTCCATGCATTGCTTGTTTAAAAATAGTTCCTTAACTCTTCTGGATAACCTCTGGAATTGTGCATTTAATTGGGCATCTCTCCCCTTATCACTGTTTCCAATATGGTATATGACTGTATTATCTGACACATCATATATTTTGAAAAATATAAATGAAAAGTTTTCACAGGATATTTTGTGTTCTTGTACACTTTGTTATTACAGTTTATGTATATGTCTGTATCTCTTACAAGGGGGTGGTTTAACCTCCAGTTGGCTAGTAAAACTGAATTACTGCGTTGTGAAATGACTCATGTCTAAAAAATGTGTCACCGCCATGAAATGGTTGGAAAGATCTTCTGTAGATAGTTGATATTTTAAAGAAATTGCAACCAACAAGAACAATTCTCTTAATCTTGGTCAGAAATAATAAGGAGCGCATAGTGCTCATTATGTGCTGCTTCCCTGGGGATGAGTCGAATTTTGTTCAAGATCTTATCCTTTGTCCCCTTCTTCTAATGATTGCCATGATTTCCTTCCATCTCTCAGGATGTGCATTCTGAAAGACAAAAGAAAGCCATTCTGAGACAAAACGGAAAGAAAGGCACTTCGAATTCACAACACATTTGAAATATCGAAAGCCTTCTTCGTTGTCTGAAAACCCAAAGCAGCCTGGCATTCTGAGTGAGGATTATTGTCAAATTTCCTTCCATGACCACCATTTTTTATTTATTAATCAAGATATTGATTCTCAACTCCATACTATGGGCTCTTAGGGCAGCAAACAAGTAAAACAAATTTTAAAGTAGTTAAAGCATTACTTGAGGAGCATATGCTTACCTATATGGTTATTTCTTTCACTGCTGAAAAGAGTTACACTTCACTAGCATTATTAGATATTATTGATTTATTGAATACTAGCTTGGTTATCCGGCGTTGTCCAGGTTATTTGAAAAAGTCATTTTTTTAGTTGTACAAAATGCATACGGTTGTGGATGAACTACAACTCATAACAGGTTAACCCTTAGAAACTCCATCAGTGGTTGAAGTTTGTTGGGCAAGTTTGCTCTAGATACATCATTGGTGAGGTTCAGTGTGCTCGCTGGCTGTAGGGTAAACTACAACTCCCACTATGGTGAGTCAGTCCCCTCAAACCCCTCCAGTAGGTAGATTTAGTCATGGGGGTCATGTGTGCCAAGTTTGGTCCAGCTCCCTCATTGGTGGAGATCACAATTTATCTGGTTGTGCGTGACCTGCAACTCCCAGAAAGGAAGGCCAGCTCCCTCCAAACCCCACCAGTAATCAAATTTCAACATATCAGGTATGTGTGCCAAGTTTGGTCCAGATCTATCAGTGTTTAGGTTCACAGTGCTCTGTGGATGTAGGTGAACTACAAGTTTCCCAAATCAAGGTGAATTTTCCCCAAAGACCATCAGTATTTTTTGCTGGTCGTGGGGGCTCTGTGTGCCACTGGCCACATTGTCCGAATGCCTGATCACTGTCTCTTAAATCAGTTACTCTATTTCAAACTCAGGAATGGAAATGGACAGTTGGTGGTCAGGAAATGAGATTTAAAGATGGGCTTAAAGCCAATCTCAAAAACCGTGGCATAGACACCGAGAACTGGGAAGACATGGCCCTTGAGCACTCTACCTGAAGGTCAGCTGTGACCAGCAGTGCTTCAGAATTCAAAGAGGCACAACTGGAGGGCCAAAGGGAGAAATGTGCCAAGAGAAAGTCACATCAAGCCAACCCTGACCAAGACCACCTTCCGTCTGGAAACTGATGTCCTCACTGCAGGAGAACATGCAGATCAAGAATAGGGCTTCACAGCCACTTACGGACCCACTGCCAAGACACCATATTAGGAAGACAATCGTCCTTGAGCTACGAGGGATTGCCTAAGTAAGTAAGTAATTCCATCTTTGGTGGAGTTCAGAGTGCTCCTTGATTGCAGGTGAACTATAAGTTGATATAAGATCAATTCCTCTGCTTGCTGTGTGCCATAGAATAGGATAGGGTTAAGGGAGAGGCAGTGAGCAGGGTCATGCAAATTCCACACCAATGAAGAGAGTAAGAAACACTGGCCATTTTGTTGGGAGTAAGGCCCAGTTTGCCCAATGGAACAATAGGGGGATTAGGGGTTTGGTGGGGGCCAATGTTAATTGACATTGCTCCCCCTCCCCCCTCTCTTTCCTTATCAAGCCAGGGAGTGGTTGTTAAGCAGTCACTTACAGGCATTATGTATTTAAGTTATTTTGTGTCGTTGGATAAGTGAGCCTCTGACTTTTGGTCTGGGGGGCTGTCGACCTAAACCTGTTTTGAATGTGACTAACAAAGCTTTGCATTATAAGTTGGTGTAATGCTTAATGACTCTAGAATGATTTATTAATGTTTACTATTGAATAATTTACTATTTATATATATAAATAAAATAAAATAAAAAAGAAGGAATAAATAAAATAAAATAAATTGAAAAATAATAATAATAATATAATAATTGTATGGAATGGCCACGGTAATTTACGGGGGGCCTATGGGGGCCCAGCCTGCAATTGGAAATAGGCCATAGGGCACCGTTATGGGGCCTTCATGGCCAGCTGGCCCTTGGGATGGAACTCAATTGGAGGGGTATTTAACGGCGGCTGTGTGTTATTCTTCTAGGATGGCTCCTAAGAAGAACATTCCGGGCCCGAAGGGCAAGGGCCCAGCCGAGAGGACCGCCACTAAACGCCCCCCACCCCCGGACGGGACATCTTCGGACGACGATGAGCCAACCCCAGCCGATTTGAATGCGCTGATGGCGCGAATGAGGGATTTTGAGAGTCGATTGGGGCTGGGGGTGGGGGAGGTGAGCCAGCGGCCCGCGCGGCACGCTAGCAGGAAGTTGATAGTGAAGCATTTAATGTCTCGCATGTCTCGCCTAGAAGCCAGTGTCGGGGCAAGACCGCAAGGAGACGGACAACCCCTGCTGGAGGTTCCGGTATCAGAACACCAGGACGAGCCGCCGGCTGGCGCGGAGCCCGTTGTCCTGTCAACCACGATGGTGCAGACAGACAGCCCCGCAATCTCAGACACAGCGTAGGCCGATGTGCTGGGAGTTTGCATCCCAAGGGGCATGTAACAAACCCAATTGTAAATATTTACACGCCTGCACCATATGCTTGGGAATGCACTCTGCCAAACACTGCAACAAGCAAAGGCCCAATCGAGGCAACAACCGGGGTGGTCAGCCGCCGGGAAAAAACACAACATCCCCTTCTTTTCCAAAGGGCCCCAGTCCAGTTAAATTAGAGCAGTTGGTTTTTGGTTGCAGTCGTACCCCGATAGGGCGGCGGCGGCATATTTATTTGAAGGTTTTAGTTATGGGTTTCGGATTCCAGCTCAGGGACCGCGCATGCCAAGGATGGCGCCAAACCTTAAATCAATAGTAGGGATGGAGACGATTGTTCAACGGAAAATAGATAAGGAGCTGAGGGAAGGATGGGTGGTGGGCCCGTTCACGTCGCCACCCACGCCTCAGTTTAGGGTTTCCCCGCTAGGCATAGTACCTAAGAAGGCCGAAGGGGAGTTTTGCCTCATTCATCATCTGTCTTATCCCAGAGGCAGTTCGGTGAATGACGCAATACCAGAGGAACTTTGCTCTGTGCAATATACATCTTTTGACAGGGCAGTTTCCATAGTTAAAAAATTTGGTTCGGGCGCTGAATTGGCAAAATCCGATATTAAGTCCGCTTTTAGGCTGCTCCCTGTGCACCCACTGGATTTTGAACTATTGGGTTTTTATTTTCAAGATCTTTACTATATGGACCGTGCTTTACCCATGGGCTGCTCCATATCGTGCGCAGCCTTTGAGACCTTTAGCACATTCATTGAGTGGGCCATCAAGAAAAAATCGGGTCAAGCGGGTGTTGTGCACTACCTTGATGATTTTTTATTCGTCGGGAAGTGCGGGTCAGGGGACTGCCTTTCGCTGTTGCAGGCTTTTCAACAACTTACAGCGGAAATGGGGATCCCATTGGCAGAAGAAAAAACGGAGGCCCACGGCAGGTGTTATCCTTTTTGGGGGTGGAACTAGACACAGTTCAGCAATTTTCCCGGTTGCCTCCTGATAAGGTGGCAGACCTGAGTCAGAGGGTTCAGCAATTTTAGCGCGTAAAAAAGCAACCCTGAGGGAATTCCAAACATTAATTGGACACTTAAATTTTGCATGCAAGGTCGTTGCGCCGGGAAGGGCCTTTTTACGCAAACTGTGCGATGCCATTTCCGGCGTAACCTTGCCCCATCATCATATTCGAGTTACCCGGTCTATAAAGTTAGACCTGGAAATTTGGCTTAAATTTTTATCTAACTTCAACGGTGTGTCTTTTTGGCGGCAGGAGCTGATGGTGCGTGATGCTTTAAAAGTTGCATCCGATTCATCGGGATCAATAGGTTTTGGGGTGTATTTTAACGGGCACTGGTGTGCTCAGGTTTGGCCCCAACATTGGCATGCGCTGGGAATAACATCTGATCTGACCTTTTTAGAATTTTTTCCCATCATAGTGGCAGTTACACTATGGGTGGATAGTTTTGCAAATTCAACAGTACACTTTTGGTGCGATAATTTGGCCACAGTTCAGGTGATAAACAGCCTTACTTCCAAATCGCGAAGGGTTATTATTATTTCACTCAGCGGCGCTTACGGCCTTTTTTGGGGCACTCAGAATAAGTGAATTGGTTGCTAAATCTAAAACTGACGCATCATATGGTGCTTTGCTCTTTTCGGACGTGACGTTGCTACAGGACGCCTTACAAATTGGGATTAGATCATCTAAAACAGATCAGCAGGGGAAAGGCTGCGCGATTAGTTTAGCCAGTTGTAGCGATATTGATTTGTGCCCAATAAGGGCCATGTCTCAATACCTGGCTGTTCGAGCATCCAAGCCTGGGTACCTTTTTTGTCATTCGGATGGCGCGCCTTTAACCAAATTTCAGTTCTGGACGGTCACGAACAAAGCGTTAAAGCTACTGGGGCTGGCACATCACAAATTTGGCACCCATTCGTTTCGCATTGGGGCGGTATCAACGGCATCTGAGCTGGGATATGATGTCGAGAAAATTAAGGCTTTGGGCAGATGGAAGTCAAATGCTTATAAGGGCTACGTTCGTTCAAAGTTAAGTTAAAAATGTTATATTGTTTCAGATCTGATGCAGCCGGCGCATAGGCGAAACGTCCTGGTATGTGGTCATAGCTACATCCACTGGGCAGGGCGGCATGCCCAGCGGACTTCCTATGGCCGGCATTTGGGTTTTTCCTCCACCGCTGTGGTCGAGTGGAGAGGAAAAAGAGGTATGTGTTGGGAAGGCTTGATCCCATTTCTGTTAGGCGTCAGGGGCTCACAACCGCCTGACGTCTTGGTCATCCACCTCGGTGGAAATGACCTGGGTCTCCTAGCAGGTAGGCCGCTCTACCAACAGGCTAGAGATGACATTTTTCGAATCTGGCGGCACTGGCCGCACGTTCATGTTGTTTGGTCGGCCATCATACCACGGCTCAGGTGGGCCGGTGGTGGTGACATTCGTCGACTGGAGCGAGCTCGAAAAATCTGTACCGGGCAGATGGTATTCATCTGTCCAAGGAGGGTAACGATTTGTTTTTGTCCAATCTACGGTTTGGGATTCAGTTGGCACTAGAGAGCTTGGTGGGGGATGTGGACTAGGTGGACACCTGTCCACATCGGTGGCGAAAATAGAGAGGAGTTTGCAAGTTGTCTTCATACAAGCCCCCTCCCACAGTTCAGGTTGGGGGGTGGGTCATTTGTTCAATCACTCACTCGAAAGGTAGTTTCGTGAGGCAAGGCTTAATGGCATACTATGACAGAGTCTGATTGTGACATTCTTCGGATATAGACTTCTGTCCACTTGTTTAACTGTTGTTTGCTTTTGTTTAGAGCAAAGAGGTTTTGCCACTGTTAGCCGAGGGGTATAGCCAACTGGGATACCTCCTCGGCTCTGTCACCAAGTTCCTGATTCCTACTAGTTTAGGTTAGGACTGTTTAAATAGGTAACAATTTACAATAAAAGTTGCCCATAATTTGAACCCAACTGTATTTGTGTGGTCTCGTTATTTCAGGGGTGGGCAGGCAAATTATAATACGTATTATACAGTAACAGTTAGAATGGTTTCATACCATAACAAGATATCTCATAGCCCAAGAGAAACCCCCATCTTTATCCTTTCCACTCCTTCAAAGTCTTTTCCTCCTCCTCCAATATTGTCAATAATGTCCATGCCCTTGTTGCTATCTACATCTAGTGTCCCATTTCCTCCATTTTCTGTATATTTAGTATCCTCCAAGTCAACACATTCTTGCATTGTTTCCCTCTTTCTTTACATCTTTCTCTTTCTCCAGTCATCCCAGCGCTTTGTTTCTTCTGCTCCCTGGGTGCCACTTGAATTGCCATGGCTCAATGCTATGGAATAATGGGATTTGTAGTTTGGTGACACACCATCCCTCTCTGGAAGCGGAGGCTAAAGACCCAAGTATCTTTAGTAATAAAAACATCAAGAAGCAGGAGATTGGAATGTCTTCTCCTGAGACCTTGGAGAGCAACCACCAGTGTAACTCATACTGACTCTAAATCAGTGTTTCCCAACCCCTGTGACGCGGCACACTAGTGTGCCGTGACGGACCTCCTGCTGTGCCGCAAGAAAAGCTCTCTGCCCCCTTCCTTCCCCCCTCCTCCTGCCGAATTCCTGCTGCTTGGGAGAGGAGGAGGAAGGGCCGGGCGGCGAAGAAGAAAAAGAAGAAGGGGCCAGGGCGCTGTCTCCTTCGGCCGTTTCCCCAGCCAGCCTCCAATCCTCCATGACACCTGTCATGATTCTCACCCCTCGCTCGCTGAAGCTGCGCGAAGGAGGAGCCCCGCCCACTGAAGCCCGTCCACCGCTCATGCTCCTACGCGTGGCTTCAGCAAGCGAGGGGTGGGAGTCATGGCGGAGAGCGGCGCCAGGGACAGGGGCCATGACTCCCGCCCCTCGCTTGCACTGCCTTCTCTGTGGTGGCCCCAGTATGGTGGAACTCGCTGCCTGACGCTACCCGAGCGATTTCAGAGCTCGGCCCTTTCCGAAGAGCTTGCAAGACTGTACTCTTTAAACTGGCCTTCGACTAATTGATCTGCCCTGAGGGGTTCATGCCTGGAGTTTTTAGAAACTGAATGTTTTTGATTTTACTGTTCATTGGTTGTTTTTTTTTTTTGGTTTTTTTTTAGAATTTTAAAAGAGCTTTATTATATGAAAACATAAAAACACAGTAAATAGCACAAAAAACACAGTAAATACGACAAATCACCCCCCCCCCCACCACCACCAGTTTTACACATACCACCACAGATTTATATAGAAACAAAGAAGGAAAAGCGACATTTACAGACCAACCTACATTAAAAAGAGATGTTGACTCACATCTCGAAATAGAATATTCAAAATTATACATATGATGGGAGAAATTATAGTTATATACATAGCCCTTTGAGGTTCACTAGTTTCTTTGCTCTCATATATTCCACGAAAGGAGACCAGGTATTATCAAATTGTTTGGTGGAATTGTCTCTAAGTAGATACGTAAGTTTGTCAAGTTCTGCGATTTCCAGCGATTTTGTCAGCCATTCTTCGATACTGGGCATTTCTGTTGTCTTCCAGTATCTAGCTATTACAATTCTTGCTGCCGCCGTTAAGTAAGTAAGTAGTCTGTCTGTCTCTTTGTTTTGCTGTAGTCCTGTAATGTTCAACAAATAAAATTCTGGGTTTTTTTGAAAAGTCTGATGTAGCATTTCTTGCATCACATTATTAACAGATGTCCAAAATTTATTTACAACTTTACAGGTCCACCATTGGTGAAAAAAAGTGCCGCGTTCTTGGGAACATTTCCAACATAAATCATTGTTATTTTTGTAAATTTTGGATAATTGGTATGGGGTCAGATGCCACCTATATAGCATTTTGTATAAGTTTTCTTTTAAATAATATGAATAAGTATATTTCTGTTTTGTTTTCCATATTTTTTCCCATTCTTCCTTGGGGATATTTGTGCCTAGGTTTGCTGACCATCTTGAGAGATAGTCATCTATAGGATTTTTCTCGGATTCCATTTCGAGCAAGAATTTATAAATTAGGCTCACCGTGTTAGTTGTGATTTAAGCCAAAGTTTTTCCCCTTTGGGCAGATTCCATTCCCAGCCTATCAGTTTATCTATTTCAAATCTTTTATTCATTTTGTGGTAGTGAAACCAGTTCAGATTATATTGTGAGAGCTCTTCTGGTTTCTTTATTGTAATCTCGTTCCTGTTTCTCTCTATAATATTTCTATAGATTGGTCCCTTTTTATCTTCCTCTTTTTTTATTTTAAAAGCTTCAATTGGTGAGGTCCAGAGGGGAATTTTAGTGTATATATATATTTTTTGAACTTGTTCCAGACTCTTAAGAGGGAGGATCTTATAATATGGTTGTTGAAACCTCTATCTTGTTTTACTTTATCATAGATTAAATATCCATGCCAACCAAATTTCAAATCATGGCCTTCTAAGTTAAGTAATTCTTTATTATCTAGCTCAGCCCAATATTTTAGTCCCTCAATACAATTAGCTTCAAAATACTTAATCAGGTTCGGCATTCCTAATCCTCCGTTTTCTGATCTTATTTGGAGAGCTTTTAATTTGATTCTCGCCTTTTTACCTTGCCATATAAATTTGGCTAGTTCTATTTGCCATTTGTTCAGTAGGTAGTTATTTTTGAGGACTGGAAGCATTTGAAAAAGAAAATTTATTTTTGGAAAAATTTTCAGTTTTATCGTGAAGATTCTTCCCAGTAGGGATAAATTATAGTTTTTCCATTTATTTAAATCATTCTTAATTCCTGTCCAGACTGTTTCGTAGTTATTTTTTATCAATTGACAATTGTTTGCAGTAATATTTATACCCAGATATTTTATCTTTTTCGTTACTTCTATCTTTGAAATTGACTCAAGAAGAGTCTTTTCTTTTGTGTCCAAGTTTTTCCCTATGATTTTGGATTTTTTCCTGTTTAGCTTGAACCCTGAGACTTCCCCAAATTGTTCAATTTTATTAAGCCATGTGTTGATGTTTTCAATTGGGTTGTCAATTATACACACAAGGTCGTCCGCAAAGGCATATATTTTGTAATTTATTTTTCCAATTTTTAGTCCTCTCAGTTCTTTATCTTCCATTATATTTCTTTAAAGGAGTTCCAAGACAAAATTAAAGATAAGAGGCGAGAGGGGGCATCCTTGTCTTGTGCCTCTTTGTATGTTAATTTTTTCTGATTTTAGGCCGTTTACCGTAATTGTGGCGTTTTGATATTTGTAAATACTTGTGATGGCAGTAATGAAATTTGAGCCTAGGTCTAGCTCTCTTAGGAGGATTTCTATAATGTCCCAGTTAACTTGGTCAAATGCTTTTTCAGCATCAATGAATGCCAGGGCGATCTTGGTGTTTATGTTTTTATCTAAAAATTCTAGCACATTGATCACATTCCTGACATTCTGTTTCATGTGTCTTTTTGGAAGAAAGCCTGTTTGGTTGGCACAGATCCATCTATTAAGAAATTCTCTAAACCTTGAGGCGAGGATACTAGTAAAAAGCTTATAATCTAGGTTTAGTAATGATATTGGGCGGTAATTACCTATTGTTTCCGGGTCTTTCCCCTCCTTAGGGAAAATTATAATATTAGCTGACCTCCATGATTCTGGAATTTTACCATTTTCCATTATGTTGTTCATAATTTTTTTTAAGTAGGGAGTTACAACATCTTTCATTTTTTTGTAATATTGTTCGGAGAGGCCATTCGGTCCCGGAGTTTTTCCGGGTTTAAGTTGTTTAATTGCCGTTTCTATCTCTTTGTCTGATATTGGCCTATTTAGGTATTCTCTTGTGTGTTCGCTCACCTTATCCAATTTTTTTTCACTTACATATTTTTGGGTCGTTTCTTTATTAATGTTTTCTCCTTTGTATAATTCTTGGTAAAAGATTCTGAACTCATTTGATATATCTTTGTCATTTGTTAGTTCTGTGCCCCCCTTTTTTATTTTATTTACTATGTTGTTCTGCTTTTGTTTTTTAAATTGATGGGCTAGCCATTTCCCTGGCTTGTTTGCTAGTTCAAAGTTTTTTTGTTTGAGAGATTTTATCCTCTTTTCAATCTGTTCTAGTGTTATCAAGTTTAATTGTGTTTTGATTATTTGTAATTTATTTTTGATGTTTTTATCTTTGGGTTTCCCTTTCAATTCTTTTTCGGTTTTTTCCAGATCTTTTTGTAATTTGGAAAGTTCTAAGTTCCTAGTTTTCCTTAAGTAGCTTTGTTGAGCTATAAAATGGCCACGCATAACTGCTTTACTGGCATCCCATAGCGTTGTTAAGTCAATATCTGGGGTATCATTTAAGTCAAAATATTCTTTTAGAATATTCCTGTTTTTTTGAATTTGTTCTTCGTTTTTTAGAAGCCCTTCGTTTAGCCTCCAGAAATTTGTTTTATATCCAAATCTGAAAGTGAGTTCTATGGGGGCATGGTCTGAGATTAATCTGGGATGTATTTTTGCATTGAAGCTATTTAAAATAATATTTTTTTGAGGCCCACAACATATCAATCCTTGACCAGGTTTTCCTTCTTCCCGAAAAAAGGTAAAGTCTTTGGTTTTGTTTTCATGGAATCGCCAAGAGTCGTTTAGTTGGAAGTTTTCTGTTATTTCAAAGAAAATTTTTGGAAGTCTACTAGTCGAGGTTTTGTTTTGTGGGGTATTATAATTTTTATCCAAATTCGGGTTTACAATTCCATTAAAGTCTCCCAAGATTATATAGCTATCACAATTGGAATTTAACATGTTTTCGTTCAAATGTTCGAAGAACTTTATCTTCGATCCATTTGGTGCATAAAGGCAAATAACCAAGATTTTTTTCCCTTTAGTTGTAATTGATGCAGCCACCAGTCTCCCCTCTTGATCCTTGAATTCCATTTTAGGATTTAAGTCTGCTTTAATATACAGAGCCATCCCCCTATGTTTTTTTCAACTGATGAATAAAATAGAGTTCCCAATGGTTTATTTTCAATCAGTTCCATTCTAGATTTTTTTATATGAGTTTCTTGGATGGCGTAAATTGCCGCCTTTTGTTTCTTCAAAAAATGAAAAGTTTGTTTTCTTTTTTCGGGCGTGTTAAGCCCGTTAACGTTTAAAGAAAAACACTTTACCTCCATTGTTGTTTATAACTCCTCCTCGTCAGTCGCGCTCTCTTCTCCATTTGTGTCTAGATCATCTTCATCATTCTGCTCTTGGTCGTTTTCCTCATTTGTTTGTTTGTCAAAGTCTTGGGAGCTAATATTATCACCCCGCCGTTCCTCTTTTGAGTTATCAAATCTCCTTGTTGAGAATTGGTTTTTTGTGCCTTTTTGATCTTGGTTGTTCCCCCTTTTTTTGGTTTGGGGTTTAGTAAGTGTTCCCACCTCTGATAAAATTCTTCAGCTTGTTCTTTGGAGTTTATCCATTGTCTCTCATTTTTAAAGGTGAATTGTAAGCCATCTATTTTGTCCCATCTAAATCTTATTTCTCTTAATTTTAGTAGATCTGTGAGGAAGTAATATTTTTCCTATTTTCAAGAACCGAGTTAGGGATTTCTCTCAGGATTATTATTTTCTTATCATTCAGTATATAGGGTGATTTGTTTTGGTTTTTAAGTACGTTCTCTCTGATCTTGGTTGAGTTGTATTGTATTAAGATGTCGCGTTCGGTTTTGTTCCTTCTTGAAAAGGAGGTGTGAATTCTGAATGCCTTGTCTATTTTGTCTTCTATTGAAGATTTCTCTTTTTGAAGGACTGATGCGGTCATCTCCAGGGCGATCTCCATTGAGTCTTCTGACGTCTCCTTGCTATTTTCAGGCACCCCTCTTAGCCTCAGTTGGAAATCTTTTTGGAATAGGTCCAATTGGGTGCTCTTCTTGTCTAATTCCTCTTGTATTTTTCTATATCCTCTTATATCTTCTTGATTTTGTACAATTTTGCATTTTATATCCTCCTCTTTTCTCTGGAGCGCATCCACCTTGTCATATAAAGCAATTACCTCCTTCCTGATGGTTGTGACGTCTTTTTTCATATCTTTCCTGAGATTATTTAGACTTTCATTGATTTGTCTCCTTTCCTCTGCTCCTTTCTCCACTGAGTTATTGAGTCTCTTCATCTCATAAATTATTTCTTTAAGTTGATCCTTTATTTGGGTATCTTCTTGTAAAGATTCTCTTCTTGCCATCTGGCTCTTAATTTCTTTATCCACTTTATCCACTCTCTTTCTGGTCGTCATAATGGAAAAGGTCATTTGGCCCTTCGTATCTGGGATTTATTGTTCTCCTCCAGCTGACCTTTGAGCTTTAAAAGTCCGTCAGTCCTTTGGGCTTTTAGTCTCGCAGAGTCGCAGCCTGTGTCGCTCTCTGTTTGTTGAGATTTAGCTCCTCTATCTTTGTCTTGTCTTGTCTTTCTCTATCTTTCGTTTTCCTACTTCTTTACTTCCTTATTTCCTGATTTTTCTAGGCTTTTAGGTAGTACCTCTATGAGGTTTTGAAAATCCCGTTGTCGTCTCGCGAGTTTTTGTTGTTGTTTTTTGGGGGGGGGCTTCTGAGCTCTTGCACTGCCTCCAAGATTTCGCGGCTTTGCAGCTTTGCGGCGCCGCCTCCTCCTCCACTACCTCCTCCAGCAGTCACCGCTGCGAGCAATTTGCACTCCCACCTCTGCTCTGCTCGGCCTGGTTGTTTTCAGCTGCGGGTGCTTGGGCCTCCAGCCAGATCTCGGCACTTGCAAAACATTTAAAGTGCCCGTCACTCGCCTCCATTGCTGTAAGTAATCAATACTTCCCCGTAACAGCTGTCCCCTTTCCAGGCCAATTTTTTTTCCTTTCCCCGAGTAGTTCCTTCTTTGAACTTGGGTTCACTTTCTTTAATATCTTCCCATCAAAAGTTAAAGTAAAATTTTTCTTGAGATCCCCCTGCTGAGGCCCAACGTTTCCGTTTACCTCTGATTTTCTTGGGGGGAATCTGGAGCGGAGGGTGTTGTGGCGTCTCTCCTGGAAAGGATGCGATCGCCTCCCGTCTTGTTCAGCCTGGGCTCAGAGGCAGGGTAGCGTCGGGGTCACCCGAGGCTTGATACCCCCCCCTCGAGCTTGGGTTACCCTCCTTTCTTCGAGGGTCGACCGGGTTTTTGAGTGTTAGTCCCCACTAGCACAAAGACCGGTAGCTCCGCGGAGCTCACCTAAAAGGCGTCCACCTTCTCTGGCTCCAAACCGGAACTGTTCATTGGTTTTATGTGTTATGTTTTATGCGATGTATGGCTGCAAGTTGTATGCGCAGCATGTTTTTACTGTATGTTGTGATCCGCCCCGAGCCTGCAGGGAGGAGCGGAATATAAGATTGAATAATAAATAAATAAATAAGGCTGGAGAAGCTGTGGGAGAGCTGAAGCTGTGGGGAGGGGGCGGGGCATGGTGCCTGGCTCCTCCCCCTCCCCCCGGCTTCAGCTCTCCCACAGCTTCTCCAGCCTTGGGGGGACAGTGCCAAGCCAGCATTGTGCTGGCTCTGCCACCGCTGGCTTGGCATTGCCCCCTCAAGGCTGGAGAAGCTGTGGTATAGCTGAAGCTGGGGGGAGGGGCGGGGCATGGTGTGGCCTGGCTCCTCCCCCTCCCCAGCTTTGGCACTCCCAGCAGCTACTTCCAGCAGGCCACCAACCCCCAGCCGTTCTTTACTGTGTTAGAGTGTCATCTTGTGTCATTTTGGTTGGTGGTGTGCCCCCGGATTTTATTAATGTTAAAAGTGTGCCGCGGCTCAAAAAAGGTTGGGAAACACTGCTCTAAATGACCAATAACCAGACCTGCTATATGGAAGTTTCATCATTGCTTATCCTCCACAACGGATGTCTTTTGAACAACAAGAAAGCAAGTCTGTGATTTCATACTTGGGAAGATTCAACTTTCCGATTTTCAGGTGCCAGATATTCTTGGATAACCATGTTGTTGTTTTCAAAAAGTTGTGCAGGCTGTTCCCTTGGAAGAGGCAGACGATATTAACATTTACTGTGCTGTTGGATTTCAACCAGCAGGTTGTTGACACTTATTTGCTTGTCTGCATCATCATCTGCAGTTTATCATTTTCTATCAATCTAGCACTGTTTCTGGCTCTGTTCTTGAGTCCCAAGAAGCCAAAGAATCTCTCCAGATGCAAGAAATATCAAAACAGCTCCGACTCAATAATGAACATTCTGGATGGTTGCTTGTTGTCCTTGGGTCCATCATTTACTAGCTATATACATAGATATTTAACCTCATATTAACCCTCAACATTATACTTTGATCCTTATACATTTGTCTAGTCTCTCTTTCAGCCCTAGAGGAGTTCACCAAAGAAAGCACAAAAACAACAACAGCACCATAGGCCGATCTAGTTCAGCATTCTGGTCTGACATTGGGCAACCATTTGTCTTTTAAAGGTCAACAAGCAAGATACAGGAGGCAACAGTATCAGAAAAACTGTGTCTTTCCCTATGAACCTGCCCAAGGATATGAAACCTTCTGCCACAGAAGGTCAAGCTGGCTCCTTCCTTGCCTTTCCTCTTTCTGCAAGCAGTCAAAGATCCTTTTCTTTCCATGGTTCCCAACCTGTGGACCGTGGACTGCCAGTGGTCCCCAAGAATTAAAATATGGTCAACAGCCTCAACATTACTACACTGATGCCTCAAAACCACACGGCAATGAGAGAGACTGGTCTCGCAAAACCCTCTTATAGTGCCAAGGCAACAGAGATGTCCAGTGGGGAGAGGCTGACTAGCCATGAAAGATTACTACTATCTCATCAGCTCTCGGTTATTAAATATGGTCTTCTGTAGGCGAGCAGATGGTGACTACTGGATGGCATATGTTCTGTATCAGAAATTAGAGCTGATGTGGTCCACCCATTGCAATTTTCTGAATCAGCACCCCAAATAACCAAACTGAATCTAAAGTTGACCAAAAACTGATTTGTAACCCTTTTGCTACTTATGTTGGAGAGTGGTCCCTGGTCAAAAAAAGTTTGGGAACCACTGTTTTATTTGAATGAAGATTTGGCGAATAAGGACTTTATTGCACAAAACTATTTCACTGCAGTTCCACTATCACCGATAGCAGATGCATACCAGGATGAACACCTTCGATGTCATATCTCTCTTCATTTACACAGTTGCACTGATTCAGCAACGTGTAGTCCTGCAATCGTATTTCCACATGACCTCGTAATCCTGCCTTCCCACACTATTGCTGTTCTGCTACTTTTTTTTAAAAGAGCAACTTCAACTTTGGGGTGGGGGAAAGCCAACTATAACAGTAAAATAAAGAGAAAGTCACTTTGGGAAGAGCAATGGGTAGAAGAGGAGAATCCCAACCTCTTGATAAGAACATAAGAACATAAGAAGAGCCATGCTGAATCGGGCCTCAGCCCATCTAGTCCAGCATTCTGTGTCACACAGTGGCCCACTAGTTGTACACAGGGATCTCTAGCAGAAAGGAGGGCAAACCCTCACCTGCTCCTGACCCCCACAACCAGTACCCGGGAAAATCCTGCCTGCCTCCATCAACACAGAGGTGGCACTTGGATGTCCATTTCAGTAGCTACTGATTCCCTTGGTATCCATGAATCTGTCTAATCCTGCCTTGAAGCTGTCCAGGCTGACCGCTGTCACAACCTCCTCTGGAAGTGAGTTCCATAACCCAATGACCCTCTGGGTGAAGAAATATTTCCCTTTATTAGTCCTAACTTTCCTACCTTGGAGCTTTAGGGAGTGCCCCCTAGTCCTAGTGTTGTGTGACAGAGAAAATATTTTTTCTCTATTCACCCTTTCTATCCCATGCATGATTTTATACACTTCGATCAAGTCACCTCTTAAACGCCGTCTTTCAAGGCTGAAAAGACCAAGGCGTTGCAACCTGATTTCGTAAGGGAGCTGCTCCATCCCTTGGATCATTCTTGTTGCCCTTTTCTGTACCTTTTCCAGTTCCGTTATATCCTTCTTGAGGTGCGGTGACCAGAATTGTACACAGTACTCCAGATGTGGCCTCACCATAGATTTGTAGAGAGGCAATACAACATTTGACGACCTATTTTCGATTCCCTTCCTGATCATGCCAAGCATAGAATTTGCTTTTTTTACTGTTGCTGCGCACTGGGTCGACATCTTCATTGAGCTGTCCACCAAAACCCCAAGATCCCTTTCCTGGTTTGTCTCGGAAAGCTTTGACCCCATCAATTGGTAGGTGTAGTTGGGGTTCTTTGCCCGATGTGCATGACTTTACACTTGTTTAGGTTAAAATGCATTTGCCACTTTGTTGCCCATTCACTCAATTTCGAGAGATCTTTCTGGAGCTCTTTACAATCAGTTTCATTTTTAACTACCCTGAACAATTTAGTGTCGTCTGCAAACTTTGCTACCTCAGAATTTACTTCTACATCCAGGTCATTAATGAATAAATTAAAAGTAACGGACCCAAAACTGAACCTTGGGGTACGCCACTTCTCACCTCTTTCCACCCAGAGAAATGTCCGTTTATTACCACCCTTTGTTTCCTACAGTTTAGCCAGGTTCCAATCCAGGACAAGACCTGTCCTCTGATTCCATGGCTGAAGAGCTTATTTAGGAGCCTTTGGTGAGGGACTTTGTCAAAAGCCTTTTGAAAGTCAAGGTAAACAATATCAACTGGGTCCCCTTTATCTATGTGTTTATTTACACCCTCAAAGAATTCTAACAAGTTAGTAAGACATGATTTGCCTTTGCAGAAACCATGTTGATTTTCCTTCAGCAATGCCTGTTCTTCTATGTGCGTAGTAATTTTTTTTCTTTAATAATGGTTTCCATCACTTTGCCTGGAACTGAGGTTAGACTAACTGGCCTATAATTTCCTGGATCACCCCTGGATCCTTTCTTGAAGATCGGAGTTACATTTGCCTCCCTCCAGTCCTCGGGTACAGTGCCTGAACTTAGAGAAAGGTTATATATTTTGGCTAGAATTTCAGCAATTTCACACTTGAGTTCCTTAAGAACTCTGGGGTGGATGCCATCTGGCCCTGGTGATTTGCTGACATTTAGTTTAGTAAGGCATGTGAGAACATCTTCCTTGTTTATCTCTATCTGGTTTAATTCATTTAATTCCCTCCCTGAAAAAACTGACTCAGCTGCAGGCATATGTTGTCCGTCCTCCTGTGTGAAAACGGAGGCAAAGAAGTCGTTTAGCCGCTCGGCAATCTCCTTGTCTTCACTTATTGTCCCTTTCTTACCATTTTCGTCAAGTGGCCCAACTGCTTTTCTAGTTGGGTTTCTACTTCTGATGTACTTAAAGAAGTTTTTGTTATTTTTTTTAATGTTCTTAGCTATATGTGCCTCAAAATCTCTCTTGGCTTTCCTGACGGTTGCTTTGCATTTAGTTTGCCAGAGCTTGTGTTCCTTTCTGTTCTCATCAGTAGGAAGAGCCTTCCATTTCTTAAATGAGTTTTTCTTCTTTCCAATCACATCTTTTACTTCATTTGTAAGCCATGCCGATGTCCTCTTGGACTTTCCCGGCCTCTTTCTTATTTTAGGAATGCATTTTAGTTCGGCTTGTTTTAAAGTATTTTTAAACAGTTTCCAAGCATTTTGGAGGGATTTGATTTTTTTTTACTGTTCCTTTTAGCTTGTTCTTTACTATTTTTCTCATTTTGGTGAAATTCCCTTTTGAAAATTTAAGGTCTCTGTGTTAGTTTTCACTGACAGTTTGCTATCCAAACTTAAGTTGAAGGTTATTGTGTTGTGGTCACTGGTACCTATGGGCTCAGTTACAAGGATATCTTGAACGAGATCTTGTTCATTAGTTAGCACCAAGTCCAGGATCCCCTTTCACCTGGTTGGTTCCATGACCATCTGCTCAAGGGAAAAATCAGCTAGCATGTCGAGGAACCTTATCTCTCTTTCATGCGTAGAACAAGAATTTAGCCAATCTATTCGGGGATAGTTGAAGTCCCCCATTATGACTAATTTATTGCTTTTTGAGGCCTGTTTAATTTCATTTTCCAGATAGCAGTCTGCCTCTGGAGTTTGGTTGGGAGGGCGATAGCAGATCCCTAATGCTAGATTAGTTTTTGTCCTGGGATTTTTACCCACAATGTTTCTGTAGGTGAGTTTGAATTTTCTTGAAGTTCTAATTCATGAGATTCTAGCTCTTCATTTATGTACAAGGCCACACCGCCACCGTTTTTCCCTCTCCTGTCTTTCCTGTACAGTTTATAACCTGGAATTTTTGTGTCCCAATTGTTTTCCTCTGTCCACCAGGTTTCTGTTATGCCAATAATATCAATATATTTTTCTTTTGCCAAACATTCCAACTCTCCTATTTTTGTTCGAAGGCTTCTAGCGTTTATGTACAGACATTTATATTTATTGCTCTGATGCCCTTTCAACTTTGGCTGTTTATGAGAATTTGTAGAAGGCCTACCATGTCCTACCTCTTGACTACTTTCTATCTTTTCTGTTGACTCGGCCATTTTGCGTAAATTTCATCCTCCATACTTGGCGTTTCACCCTCTCGAACCGGAGGCTGCCCAGCTCCTGTCGACTTTCCCCTAGGAATCAGTTTAAAAGCTGCTCTGAAGCCTTTTTAATATTAATTGCCAGCAGTCTGGTTCCATTTTCGTTCAGGTGTAACCCATCCCTTTTGTAAAGGTTTGGCTTTCCCGAAAATGTCCCCCAGTTCCTAACAAATCTAAAGCCTTCCTCTCGACACCACTGCCTCATCCACGCATTGAAGCTCCGGAGCTCTGCTTGTCTGGCTGTCACTTTAGTGCTGTTATGCTGACACAGAAGCAGAAAGGACCCATCACACCAAGATAGGTGATGGGAATGCTGCGGGATTGGGAGCTATTGATCGGGTTTACCCACAAATAGCTGCAATGAGAGCGGGTGCACACTGTGTCATACGATGGGGACTGTCCCCAAAGGTGACAATCCGGCCTCAATGCTGTTTTGACCGCACGCTGTGATCAAGTAAGTGACTACGGCAGCAATTCTCAATCTGGGGGTCACAAGGGGATGTCAGAGGGGTCACCAAAGACCATCTGTTTTTCTGTTGGTCATGAAGATTCCATGTGGGAAGTTTGGTCCAATTCTATCTTTGGTGGGGTTCAGAATGCTCTTTGATTGTAGGTGAACTATAAATCTCAGCAACTACAACTCCCAAATGTCAAGGTCTATTTTCCCCAAACTCCACCAGTGTTCACATTTGGACATATTGAGTATTTGTGCCAAGTTTGAGTTTGAGTCCACCATGCTCTCTAGATGTAGGTGAACTACAACTCCCAAATTCAAGGTCAATGCCCAACAGACCAGAGCCTTCCAGTATTTTCTGTTGGTCATGGGAGCTTTGTGTGCCAAGTTTGGTTCGATTCCAACGTTGGTGGAGTTCAAATGCTCTTTGATTGTAGATTAACTATAAATCCCAGCAACTACAACTCCCAAATGACAAAATCAATCCCTTCCCAACCCCACCAGTATTCCAGTTTGGCCATATGGGGGATTTGTGCCAAATTTGGTCCAGTTAATGAAAATACATCCTGCATATCAGATATTTAGATTACGATTCATAGCAGTAGCCACTACAGTTCTGAAGTAGCAACGAAAATAATTTTATGGTTGGGGGTCACCACAACATGCAGAACTGTATTAAGGTGTTGCAGCATTAGGAAGGTTGAGAAGTACTGAATTATGGGGAAAGGTCTAATATGAGACATAAATGCTGCCTTTTTAATGGTTGGTGTCATGCTGTTACGTGATTTTAAATGGTTTTAAAGTGATGATGTGTTAATATAAAAACTTGTTTAATTGTTTGTTTTTTTAAAAAAACAAAAACCTCTTTTTTACACATTTAATTCACATAACCTGTTTTAATGGAAGCTGTGAGCTACCTTGAGTCCCATTTAGGAGTGAGATGGGCTATTAAATAAATAATAGCCCATCTCACTCCTGAATTCAGTATTGAGAGATATATTGTACTGCTTCCTGGAGGTAAAATGCATGCATTTGACTAGCAGAAGAAAAAAAGATCTATAGAACAGAAGAGGAACACTGCTGGACCAATTGCTCTCTTTTCATCAAACCGATCTCATAGGGTTGTTTTCAAGCTAAACTTAGAGGGAGTATCATGCTTGTAAGCCTGAGCTCTTTGACACAAAAGGGTTGTGAACATGATAAATGAATAAAGACTAATATGAGCCAAGGATCCTGTATCATGGACTGCAATTGATAACTTTACAGAAGAGAAGCTACATCACTGACATGAGATGCAGCCATGCTGAAGAATCGTGACAATGCAATTTCAGGAACATTTTGGTCTGAACACCTATTTCCTTTCTCCCAAATTGTGGTGAAAGAAGTTGACTCTGCATTCCTTTCAGCGCCCTCCAGATCACATTTAATTATGCTTATTATTATTATCATCATCATCATCATCATCATCATTTCATGGGCCAATTCCCTCTGGCTGCAGAAAACCATTCACCCCCTGCCCTCCATTTAGGCACACTCTTTATAGCAATTGGGGTTCAACAGCTATGCACAAGAGCATTCAGCCATAAAAAAACATACATTCTGAATAATTGATCAGGGCTATATTTAGTAAGAAAAAAAACCCCCAGCAACACTGTAGATATTCAAAACCATTTTTGGTCTAAATGATAGGGAGCTCTAATGAAAATATGAGATGGGTCACACATGTTTTACTGCTGTCCAGGTATAGAGACCACCATGAAAAACATGCAATTTTGAACTGCATTATATGAATCTACACCAGTGATTCCCAATATGTGGTCTGTGGACCACCAGTGATCTTGAAGAGCGAAAATATGGTCCGCACTCTCACCATTACTACACGAGAGCAACTGGTCTTTCAAAACCCTCTTATAGTGCAAAGGCAATGAGGATGTCAGGAGGGGGAGAGGCGGGCTACCTACGAAAGATTACTACTACCACATCAGCTCTAGATTATTAAATATGGTTTTCTGTGGGCGAGCAGATGGCGACTACTGGGTGGCACATGTTCTGTATTAGAAACTAGAGCTGATGTGATCTACCCAATGCAATTTTCTGAATCAGCACCCCCAAATAACAAAACTGAATCTAAAGTTGACCAAAATATGATTTGTAACCCTTTTGAAACATATGTTGGAGAGTGGTCGCTGGTCAAGTGGTCCCTGGTCAAAAAAGGGGTGGGAACCACTGGTCTACACTTACCATATAATACAGTTTCAAGCTACATTGTACGGCAGCATAGATGGGGCCCAGGAATGCATCCACAGTACACCATTATAACACTTGGATGCCACTTTAAGTGCAATGGCTCCATTTTGGGGGGTTCTGGGACTTGTAGTTCCATGAGATCCTTAGAATGCTCCCTGGAAGATTAAACTTTAATAATATAGTCTAATGCTACTATAATAATATAGTTTGGGAATATTAGACTATATTATTATTTGAAACACAACAAGATTAGTACACAGCAAACAAGGTCACTCTGCTGGCTGTTGTATTGAATCACACAGCGGACACTTCCCAAGTGTCTAGGACTGTGTGATGTATCGGCAAATAATGCGTGCAGATCCCAGCCAGGTGGCCTTCTGCAGCTGGCAACTGGTAACTAGGCTTGTTTGATCAAGGAAAAAATGGTTAAAAACTCATTTTGGATGTAGAGGGCACTAACGATTCGAATCTTAAATTATTTCCGAAATTTTCCAAAAAAAAACTTTCAAAATTTCCAAATTGCGTCGTTAATGGAGGGCACGATTGCGCAAAAACCTGCAAACAGGACAAGCAAAACTTGGGGGATTCCCTTTCCCTCATTTTTAGACCGCTACTGACAAAACTTGCCACAGTGGTAGAAAAGATTATTTTCTGTCAGCATATCTCTGTGGTGTTTCAGCCTGGTGTTCATGTGCATGATGGGGATGATGAGATTGCGCATGATGGGGATGGGGAGGATGGGATTGTCATTGAGAATGCTGATGTGCAAAGGGAACCTTCAGATGAGGTCTTTGCTCCTGAGAACAGTTTGATTCCCAGAACCCTGTTAGATGAGAATTCCTTCACTAAGGGTGCAGAAGGCCTTGATGGAGATAGTGCTGCACCTGAGAATGTTATTGATCAAGGGATGATGTTTGATCGCAGGGCAAACATTTGGGAGTATAGACATGCTTCTCATGACCTTCGCTGCAGTTGCAGGCTCCGTTCAGGGGAGACAAAGTGAAACTGGGTTTTCTGTACTTAAGATTGTAAGAAAGATCCTAGCTTCAGTTTCCAGGCATCGTTTAGAAAAGATCATGTCAAGATTTCCTTACTCATGTCGTTTGCCTAGGCCTTGTTTTATAGAGGGTACTTTTGCTGCATTGAACTCTCTTAGAATTTAGTATCAAGCGTTCAACCTTTATCCCTTTGGGATCCTGGAATTTATGGACTGTGTGCTTACCTTGGATATATTTTATGGTCTATCTTCTTCTACCCTTTTGTTGGACACTATATTTGTTTCAATAAAAGACTATTATTTCAAAGACTCTCTGATGTGTGTGTGAACTAGGGGGATACTTCTGTCTGAAGTGCAACAATCTCTCTGTTTTGCTTATTTGTCTAGGGCACACCTCTCTGAATATGAGAAAATGGAATTTATCTCATAACATTACAGTAATTTATTAAATTTGCTTGTTTCCACCGTTGGCCAGTGTAACACCCCACTGCCCCAACCCTCAAAGACCAGGAGGGCAGAATTGCTTGAGGAATGACCATTTCCCTGCAAAAAACCAAAACATAGGTTCCAAAATAACAAGGTAATTCAAGCAGAGGCAATTCCAAAACAAAACCAGGATCCCAATAAAGCAAGGCAAAGCATGGAGTCAGTCAATAATCCAAAGCTAGAATTCAAGAACAAAGTCCCATGAACCGACTAGAAAACTATAGTCCCAATTGCAAAGTTGCCTCGAACTGAGGCCCTGGGGAAAAACCAAGAATATATAACAGAGCGAAATCTCTTTCGCTTTCTCAGCCGTCATCGTTAATTGGATTCTCAGGCTAGAACGGCGACCTTGAAACCCCTTGTTAAAATTCCCAACATAACCAGGTGTCTTATCAAGCCTATCCCTTTGCCTGACAGAACTGTTCTCATGCTCCCTGTCAGCTTGTTTCTCTAAATCTGCATTGCCCAAACCATCTCAGTTTTCCCCAGTCGAATCATCATCACAATGCCCATCATCAGGTCCCACAATCCCAGGCTGAGGCTGAGCTCCGACAGGAGGGGGCCAATCTAATGTCCCTAGGGAGAGCATTCCAAAGTCGAGGAGTCACCACTGGCCCTGTCTCGTGTCCCCACCAATCGGGTCTGCGAAGTGGGCGGGGCCGAGAGCAGGGCCTCTCCGGATGATCTTAAACACCTAGATGGTTCATAGGGAGAGATGTGTTCGGACAGGTAAGCTGGGCCAGAACTGTTCAGGGCTTTAAAGGTTAAAGCCAGCACTTTGAATTGTGCCCAGTAGCAGACTGGCAGCAAGTGGAGCTGGCGCAGCAGAGGAGTTGTGCGCTCCCTGAGTGCCGCTCCTGTTATCAACCTGGCTGCTGTCCATTGGACCAATTGAAGCTTCCGAACAGTCTTCAAAGGCAGCCCCACGTAGAGTGCATTGCAGTAGTATATACGGGATGTAACCAGAGCGTGGACTACCGTGGCCAGATCAGACTTCCCAAGGTACGGGCGCAGCTGGAGCACAAGTTTTAACTGTGCAAATGCTCCCCTGGTCACCGCCGAAACCTGGGGTTCCAGGCTCAGCGATGAGTCCAGGATCACTCCCAGACTGAGAAACTGAGTCTTCAGGGGGAGTGTAACCCCATCCAGCACAGGCTGTAACCCTATGCCCTGTTCAGCCTTTCAACTGACCAGGAGGACCTCTGTCTTGTCTGGATTCAATTTCAATTTGTTCACCCTCATCCAGTCTGACACAGCAGCCAAGCACCGGTTCAGGACTTAAACAGCCTCCTTAGTAGTAGGTGGGAAGGAGTGACAGAGTTGGACGTAATCTGCGTACAGATAACACTGCACCCCGAAACTCAGAATGACCTCCCCCAGCAGCTTCATGTAGATGTTAAACAACATGGGAGACAATATTGAGCCCTGAGGAACCCCACAAGACATTGGATGAGGGGTTGAACAGGAGTCTCCCAATAACACCATCTGGGAGCAGTCCTCCAGGATGGACCGGAGCCAGTGCAAGGCAGTACCTCCAAGGCCCATTCCCGCGAGGCATCCCAGAAGGATACCGTGGTCAATGGTATTGAAGGCCACTGGGAGGTCCAGCAGAACCAATAGGGACACACTCCCCCCTGTCTAGCTTCCGGCGTAGATCATCTACCAAGGCGACCAAGGCTGTCTCAGTTCCATGTCCTGGCCTAAAGCCAGACTGTGCCGGATCAAGATAATCAGTGTCTACCAGAAACCCCTCGAGTTGCGAGGCCACCACATGATCCATGACTTTGCCCAAATAGGGGAGATTGGAAACTGGCCGATAGTTGACTAATTGAGTGGGGTCCAGTGATGGTTTTTTCAACAGCGGTTTTATAACAGCCTGTTTTAGGCTGGCTGGAATTCTGCCCTCCTGTAAGAAGGCATTAACCATCACCTTAACCCACTCTGCCAAACCCCTGCCCATCCTTTATCAGCCAGGATGGGCAGGGGTCTAGAATGCATGTGGTAGGCCTCGCCTCTCCAAGAATCCTGTCCACATCCTCGAGCTGAACCAATTGAAACGAATCCATCAAAACCGGACATGCAGATGCTTGTGTCACATCCCCAGCAACTGCCGTTAAAGTGGTATCAAAATTAGAACAGGTCAGAGCCACTTTGTCCATGAAGGACCGAGCAAATTCTTCACAGCGGACCGCCAAGTCATTCCGGGATTTCGCGCTGCGGCGGATTTAATAGTCCTCTCACAATCTGGAACAGTTCCACTGGACGGTTCTTAGCGGAGACAACCTTATTGCAATAGATGTATTCTGTGCAGCCTTTGTTGCCGCTTCGTAGGTCCTGAGGTAGGAAACCAAACCAGCTTGGGTTGATCTGCTCCGCTTTCTACGCCACACACACTGTAGCCTCCTCTTTTTTTGCTTCATCGCTGCCAGCTCCTCAGTAAACCAAGGAGCTGGTTTAGCTCGGTTACTCAAGAGGGGCGTCTGGAGTGATCGCATCAATAGCCCTTGTCATCTCCCTGTCCCAAGGAGAAACAAGAGCCTCGACAGGGTCACTTACCGAGGAGGCGAGAAAATCCCCAAGAGGCGTTAGGAATCCGTTTGGATCCATACGTCTCCTGGGGCAGACCATTCGAATGGGTCCACCACCCCTGCGGAGGTGGAAAGGCACAGTAAGTCTAAACCTGATCAGATAGTAGTCAGTCCATGGCAACAGAACGATGGTCAACTCATCTATCCCACCACATTCTTCCCATCCCTGACAGAAAATCAGATCTAATGTGTGTCCTGCACTGTGGGTGGGACCCGATATTAATAGGGACAGGCTCATGGTTGCCATGGCGGCCATGAAGTCCTGAGCCGCACCTGACAGAGCAGTGTCAGCATGAACATTGAAGTCCCCCAGCACAATAAGCCATTGGGACTCCAATGCCAGGCCCAAGACCACTCCGGCTAGCTCAGGTGGTCATGCAGCGGGGTGGTCGGTACACTAACAGAATCCCTATCCTGTCCTGGTCACCTACCCTCAGACCGACACTTTTGAACGTGGTTTACTGCAGATCCCCCCCCCCCCAGCTTTATAGACCACTGCGGCATCACCTTCCTGCCCTCCAGGTCTCGACTGGTGCTGTACGGAGTACCCCGGTGGACAAAGCTGGGAAAGATTGACCCCCTCCCCCAGCCTCGTCCAACCAGGTCTCCGTTATACAAGCCAGGTCATCATTTTCTTCCAGGATCAAATCATGGATAATTGATGTTTTACCATTAACTGACCTGGCATTGCACAGCACCACTCTCCGCCTGGAGGGACCGCCTTCCTGGGTGCTCAACTTAACTTTGTTAGGAGCCCGATTTAAATTTATTAAAGTTCTTGGACAATGTTTTGGCCAAATTGATAATTTAGACCGTTCGCTTGTAGATCGAATTAATTATTTACATCTGTCCCAAACTCTAGGCCGAATTAATGAATAGGGTCTCCCTTTCCCGCATCTTCCCCTACCAGTCACCACCCTGATGGAAGCCCCCCACCTGGGCCCCACCCCTCCTGCTTGTTCCCTGACCATATCTCCAGACCATGGATTATATAGCAGATCTTGTTTTTGTACATGGTAATTGGATATTGATCTTCCCATTGCATTCCCCTTCCACTTCCCCCACCCACCCACCCTGGAACCTCCGTCTCCCTCCAGGTTGCTTTGGACTAAAAGCAGAGCACAAATTGCAAAAGCAGAAATAAAGTGTGAAGTGCTTGGAAGCAGCATAGGTGGCATGGAAGACAATGGTCAATATAAAGTGCAGGGCAGACCTATAAGTATAAAAATATAAAGTGCGACTCAATAAGTGCAATGGAGATCTAACTTCGGGACTCTAACTTAGGGTTCCAGAAGCATTCTCTCCCGACGTTTCACCATGCATCTGGAACATGGCCATACAGCCCGAAAAACCTACAACAACCCTTTATGAGACAAGCTTTTACTAATTTGTTTATTCATGGATTACTATAGTTGCTGCTGCATCCACTGCTGCCCTATATGCGACTGGAAAATACATTCTCTCTTGGCATTTCTAGCTCAACTTCACCCAGAGAGGGAACACAGAAATTAATTTTTTTATTATTTATTTAAAACATTTATACCCCATCCTTCTTTTTAAAATAATTTTATTAGAATTTTAACAGTATTGCATAAAAAGAGGAAAAGGGAGACAAAAATGTGTATATATATGTATACATGTGTGTATCTATATGTGTAATATATGTGTGCGAATACATAATCCATCGTTCTTGACTGCTGCAGAGGGACTCAGAACAGCTCAGAAATGCTGAGAAAAGTGTTCTCTCAAGTAAAAAAATACTACTGATCACAGTTTTAAAATATTTTTGCATTTTCCCTCTTTAACAAGGATCCTGCATCTTTAACCCTGGCAAAAATTGAGAGCAGACTATATTTGGACCTAGGGTTTTCTCCTAATAAGCTTAGAAACTATTAAAGCCCTTGGTTTATTAACAACAACCAACTCAAAGGTTCACGATTATTTTGTTTTGGGGTTTTTTTGCAAAATTTGGGATTCCTCATAACATGCTGCTCTCTCTTGCTAGTTTGTCTTGGAATCAGTTACGGCTACAAAGCGGTTGCCCTGCTGTACTGATATTTACTTTTGGCGTGATTTATTGCCAGGAGAGTGATTCTGCCATACAGAATACAGAAGAAACCCACTTCTGTCTCCAGGATGCTAACAGAATGTCGCCATTTCTTTCCAAGAGGTTGGTAAAGGGGGAGCAGGGAAAATGCTTGTATGCCCAAGAAACAAATTCGAAGCATTTGGAAAACAGGGTGTGTAAATTCCAGAGAAGCAGGAAATGATGAGAAAATTAATGTGTGCCATGGTGTTGTTGCCAGTATTTACCTTGGCACTTGGTACGGCTCTTGTCGTTGCCAACTCAGCTTGCCGAAGTAGCACATAAGCCTACACTTGAGTTTGTCCAAACTTCAGGGGGAAATGTATACAGGGGATAGTATTTGGGTGTGCTCTGCGCGATTTCACAATTTGTTTTGTACTTGGGAATGAGATCTATAAATGCATTTCACCAATCAGCCTTTTGGCACAAGATGGCATTTCCTACTGAGAAATATCTTTCGAAGGCTTTATCTATTTGTCTGGGATCGCAACCAGAGCCAGCATGGTTTAA
Organism: Anolis apletophallus; assembly: GCA_030556195.1. Lineage (NCBI taxonomy): Eukaryota > Metazoa > Chordata > Lepidosauria > Squamata > Anolidae > Anolis > Anolis apletophallus. The sequence continues at coordinate 74,574,060 of JARBWK010000011.1, forward strand.
TAGCATTAGCTTGTTGCACTAGGACTTTGGAGGATAAGGGCTCCAAATCTCTGCAGTGAAACAAGCCTGGATGACCCTGAGCAGGCCAAACTAGGTTTGTAGCTACACTGCCATATAATACTGTTTGAATTACATAATATGGTCAGTGGTGATCCATACAATGCCGTCTGAATCTGCATTATATGGGTCGACACTGACTATATAATGCAGATCAAACTTCATTATACGACTGTAAGGATGCAGTCTCAGGCTGCTTCTACACAGCCATTTAGTCCAAGTCAGGATGTCAATGAAAGAGAACTGATTCTCTTCTCCCCACAAGCCAGTTCCAAGCAGGGACAATAACCACAAAGATTCATTGATTATGGTTGAATCTGAAACCAGAAATATTTTTCCCTACCTCATTCACCAAGAACTGCTGGATGGAAGCAGGACAAAACAAGAAAGGGAGCGCTGTGATATTCTCTCTGGGGAAAGGTGTTTCTTTAGCCGTGTACCCAGCTTCTTTCTCCGAATGCTTCAGCAGTAACCCTGTCCTTACAAGTGCTCTGTATTTTGATCTTGGATTCCTGCTCTGCATGGGACATACACTGATCAGCTTCAGCAGATTTTACGGCTTGGTCTGGAATTTTCGGTGAGTTACAACACACATTAAAGATGCACATTTTGTTGACACCCTGACCTTGAGTGGGCTTGTATAGATGGGGCACACATTGAGCTAAGAGGAAAGTAATAAGGTTATGCATTTGAGGTAAACCTTAATACATTTCATGTCCCGGCTTTCGATGGGGGCTCCGATTCATTTTTTGGGAGCCTACCAAAATGGAGAGGGTTTTCGCTCTTTGGTGCCAAAAAATCCCTTTTCTATTGGCACATGCTTTAAGGAGGCTTCTTCTTACCGGCTGCTGTTTCTACACTAGAGGAGGTGCTCGGCTGTAGGCACTGGCCACACACACACACATGTATTTTCCTTGAAAAGAGAGTGCATCTCTAGAGTAAGAGCCACTCGGCTACAGGCACTGGTAGGTGCAGGCACTCCTACATGCCACAAACATGAAATAGAACAGTTTAAAGAGACTCCAGGTAATGAGACCTGAGCTGTGGAGACCGGAAACTGAGGCACGGGGACCATGCCCATTACGCGGCAACCAGCCCTAGCAATCAGCCATCCTTGTGAGTACGTCCACCTGGTGAGCTGAAAGAAGCCAGATGTGTCAAATTAATGGATCAAATTGAAGAAGAAGCCACCAAAGTTTTTATACAATTAGCTGGTTAAGATTTCAGCAGTATCCCACCAAAGTAAGCTGAGATAACATACATAGTAAAACAAGCATTTTTATACAGTACAGATTCAAAGTTCCCACCACCCCCAAGCTAGAGACAGCTTGGCTGTGATTGACCAAGCCGTGAGGACATTGGTGAGGTCTCCCTGCAGAGGCGGGACTGCGGCACTCACTGGCCAATGGGAGAGTGTTCCTCGCCTCAGATGTAGATGCAGTGTTCTCCAATGCCTGGAGAAGGCTGGACGGAAAACATAGTATTATGAATGAGGAACATCGTTCCCCAATTGGAATGATCTAGTGGGATTAAGAAATCCCTGAGTATTTTTATTGTTCTGCTAATGGTTCCATGCATTCCTGACCCAACAGGGTGATGACTTTGCACCACTGTCCAGTATTGGCAAACAGCAAAAGTATTGTTCATGATGATTGGATCATTGATCCAGGCCTAGAAAAAGGGAAGTAGCAAAGAGGAAAACATGATGTGACTTCTCCCCAGTGGGACCATGCCATGCCCGGATGATGTGGTCTTTAGAAATCCAAGTGGCTGGGAGACATCCAGATGGCCTCTCCTCCGAAGTTTGTTGTCCAATGCAGGTTATGGCCCATAATTGTGCGGTGGTTAAGTCCAAGATTATCAAACTGTAGCTCAGAAAAGTGGCTGAAGATATCCCTGAGTGAAGACGTGCTGGATTGACTAACATGGCGACTGATTCTCCAAAGTTTTATATAATACAAAGCATAAAGAATTAAACATATAAACACAAAAGGGGTCCCGAGGGTGACAGGTCTGATTCACAGAGACCCCCCCCCCCCAAGGGATAGAAGCACATACATGAGGGACCACATAGGGCTTCACAAAGGGCTCCGATCTCATTTGGGCACCCATGGGGGAGGAAACATGAAATGATAGGAAAGGATAGATGGACATCCACATGGGGATCCCGGGAAGGTGAAAAATCTATATACTAGATAGACTAACCCCACTTGGAAAGGTAAACACATGCAAAGGGGACCGCTGGGTGAAGAAGGGAGATCATTTTGATTTCTGAGTCCACTGGGGGCGTTGGGTGACACGGGTGATTAGACATGGGATGAGGTGCAAGGGAAGGGAGTATTGGGTTGGTTAGTCACTTGAGAAAGGGTAGGGATGGATGACCAAGTCCCTTTGGGGAGATGGAGGCAGGGTATAAAAATAGAGCTATTATTATTATTATGACAGAGAGAAAGAAGAGGCAACATGGGGCTAGAGAACCCGCTGGGGCTCCCAGAGAGTGCTGGAGGGTGGCACTGGGGATTTGGGGATATCTATGGGGCTGCCCGGTGGCCAAGACCACCAGCTCACCAAGTTTTTGGGGTCCCTGGGAGCATGTGGGGACCATGGAAGGCCGTGGGTCATGTGGCCCGAACTGTTGCCGGCACAGTTGAGGAATGCGGAAGTAGAGGGAAAGAAAAAGACTCCATGCGGTGAAGAGGCAGAAAAGCATAAGTTAAGAGTAATATCATTTTATTAAGGGATTAAAACCATAAGGGGATGAGGGGGAAGTTTCCTGGTTGCTGGTGGCTGCTGCTGGACCTTCCCAGTTTTTTGAAAGTTGGCACAATTCATTTAGGTAATATAAAGACTATGTTAACCTGAGGAATGCTCCGCCATGGTACCAAGTTCTTGTAATTGGATAATTTGATAGGAGAGGAGGGTCTCTGTGCTCAATATCAAACACACTCACTTTACTGGGAAAGAGTGTGTGTGTGTGTATGGCATGCAGGCCCAGAGCCCCCGAATTCCGCAAACAACTCTAGAATAAATCTAGGATAGGGTCACCATAAGTTGTACATATTAACACAACAAAATAGGCGATGGATTTACTATTTATCCGGTTTTCAAGGCTTTTTCATTCATGAAATCATAGCTAACATGAAGCATTTCTTTGTTGCAAATAGTGAGCTAATTCCCTTGGCATTTTTACATTCAACTTACACATGTTGTCAACTTTAATTCCAAATCTTAATTCTAAAGTCATGTGAGTTTTTGTCATAGATTTGGAAAACAAGCCCTGCCCCAAAGAGTGTACATTTGCCCATTATAACTCACGTAGTCTTCTTGGAAGTTGTTAATTTAATGCGATATCATTTGGAAACAGATTGAGTTTATACTGGGTTCAGTTTATTGATGTGTGACTTAAACTCAGGACAAGAGGTCACTGTCAGGACAGAATATGGAGAAACAGAATGTTTTCCAATTGGCAGCAGGGGATCAGGCACGGCTACATTTTATCACCCTATTTGTTTAATTTATATGCAGCACATACACCGAAAACAGGATTAGACTCGACATGAAAATGGGGGGGGGGGGGATGGGGACATTCAGGAGCAACTGTGGAGGAAAGTCAAGACAGAAAGTGCAGAAGCTGGATTGCAGCCAAACATTAAGGACACAAAAACAAGAACCACATATGATTTTGATGATAACGAAATTGAAATATTTTTTTAAAAAACTTTCTACAACTTGGTTCATTCATAAACCAAGGAAGACTGTGGGTCCATCAACACAGGCCACAAAATCCAAGTTTTCGCTACTATTAGGACGATGGGCATTATAATACTATGCAAACAGATGGTATCAGGTTGGCAAGGCTACATTCGATCTTTCTCCAGCTCCCTGATAATGTATGCAGTCAAAGTTTGGTGTCGCAGGATATTTTAGCGTATCAGCTGTTCAAGGCGGGGAGCTTCCTCCTTGTGGTTCCTTACTGTGTAATTGCCCTATATCTTGATGGTGCTATATATAGCTAGCAGGAAGCAATCATATGATAAATTCCAAATCACAGTCACACAGGGCTATGGAAGACAGGTTGCTGAGGAAGACGCGGTGCTTTTTAGCACTGGACTACCTAATGGCATTAATCCAACCGAGTTTTAAGATAACAATTTGCGGGATTCTGTTTTAATGCTATATTTTTCTGTTTTCGAACTTCACTTCCTTGACAAATTGGCAGCCACAAATTGGTTTCATACAAATCCACCCAGGTGGCCAGCTTCATATTGATTTTTATTCAGTTGTCTTCTGTTCACTTGTTAGATTGTTTAATGTTTTTCGCCCTCCTGAAATATGTGTTACTGTTTTAAGTTGTTTTAAGACCATCAAGTTAATTTGATTGTATGCCTATTTAGGCACTAGCTTAGGTACTCGGCATTGCCCAGGTTATTTGAAAAACCCAATTTTTAATTGTACAAAATGCATTAGATTGTGGGTGAACAACAACTCCCGTCATGCCAGGTTAACCCTGAAAAACTCCATCAGTACTTAAAGTTTGTTATGTTGGATAAGTTTGTTCTGGATGCATCTCTGGCTGTAGGGTAAACTACAACTCCCACTAGGTTGAGCCAGTCCCCTCAAACCCCTCCAGTAGGTTGAGTTAGTCATGGGGGTTCTGTGTGCCAAGTTTGGACCACGTCCATCGTTGGTGGAGGTCAGAGTGCTCTTAGATTGCAAGTGAGCTATACATCCCAGGACCTACAGCTCCTATAAATCATAGTGAATTTTCTCCAAACCTCTCTCTCTAGTATGTTCAGTTGCTCATCAATTCCTCTGTTTGCTGTGTGCCATAGAAAAGAATAGAAAAGGGTTAAAGGAGAGGCAGAGAGTGGGGTTATGCAAATTCCACACCTTTGAAAAGAGTAGATAGTAGTAGTCGAGAGGTAGGACATGGTAGGCCTTCTACAAATTCTCACAAACAGCCAAAGTTGAAAGTGCACCAGAGAAATAAATATAAATGTCTGTACGCAAATGCTAGAAGCCTTCGAACAAAAATAGGGGAGTTGGAATATTTGGCAAAAGAAAAAAATATTGATATTATTGGCATAACAGAAACCTGGTGGACAGAGGAAAACAAATGGGACACAAAGATTCCAGGTTATAAACTGTACAGGAAAGACAGGAGAGGGGAAAATGGTGGCGGTGTGGCCCTGTACATAAATGAAGAGCTAGACTCTCATGAATTAGAACTTCAAGAAATTTCAAACTCACCTACAGAAACATTGTGGATAAAAGTCCCAGGACAAAAAACTAATCTAGCACTAGGGATCTGCTATCGCCCTCCCAACCAAACTCCAGAGGCAGACTGCTATCTGAAAAATGAAGTTAAACAGGCCTCAAAAAGAAATACATTAGTCATAATGGGGACTTCAACTATCCCCAAATAGATTGGCCAAATTCTTGTTCTACGCATGAAAGAGAGACAAGGTTCCTCGACATGCTAGCTGATTATTCCCTTGAGCAGATGGTCATGTAACCAACCAGGGGAAAGGGGATCCTGGACTTGGTGCTAACTAATGAACAAGATCTCGTTCAAGATGTCCTTGTAACTGAGCCCATAGGTACCAGTGACCACAACACAATAACCTTCAACTTAAGTTTGGATAGCAAACTGTCAGTGAAAACTAACACGGAGACATTAAACTTTCACAAAGGGAATTTCACCAAAATGAGAAAAATTGTAAAGAACAAACTAAAAGGAGCAGTAAAAAAATCAAATCCCTACAAAATGCTTGGAAACTGTTTAAAAATACCTTAAAACAGGCCGAACTAAAATGCATTCCAATAAAAAGAAAGAGGCATGGAAAGTCCAAAAGGACACCAGTATGGCTTACAAATGAAGTAAAAGATGTGATTGGAAAGAAGAAAAACTCATTTAAGAAATGGAAGGCTCTTCCTACCGAGGAGAACAGAAAGGAACACAAGCTCTGGCAAACTAAATGCAAAGCAACTGTCAGGAAAGCCAAGAGAGATTTTGAGGCACACATAGCAAAGAATATTAAAAAAACAACAAAACTTCTTTAAGTACATCAGAAGCAGGAACCCAACTAGAAAAGCAGTTGGGCCACTCGACGACAATGGTCAGAAAGGGAAAATCAGCAAAGACAAGGAGATTGCTGAGCGGCTAAATGACATCTTTGCCTCCGTTTTTCACACAGGAGGACAGACAACATATGCCTGCAGCTGAGTCAGTTTTTTCAGGGAGGGAATTAAAAGAATTACAACAGATAGAGATAAACAAGGAGGATGTTCTCATATGCCTTACTAAACTAAATGTCAACAAATCACCAGGTCCAGACGGCATCCACCCCAGAGTTCTTAAGGAACTCAAGTGTGAAATTGCTGAACTTCTAGCTAAGATATATAACCTTTCTCTAAGATCAGGCACTGTACCCGAGGACTGGAGGGAGGCAAATGTAACACCGATCTTCAAGAAAGGATCCAGAGGTGATCCAGGAAATTATAGACCAGTCAGTTTAACCTCAGTTCCAGGCAAAGTGATGGAAACCATTATTAAAGAAAAAAATTACTAGGCACATAGAAGAACAGGCATTGCTGAAAGAAAATCAACATGGTTTCTGCAAAGGCAAATCATGTCTTACTAACTTGTTAGAATTCTTTGAGGGTGTAAATAAACACATAGATAAAGGGACCCAGTCGATATTGTTTACCTTGACTTTCAAAAGGCTTTTGACAAAGTCCCTCACCAAAGGCTCCTAAATAAGCTCTTCAGCCATGGAATCAGAGGACAGGTCTTGTCCTGGATTGGAACCTGGCTAAACTGTAGGAAACAAAGGGTGGTAATAAACGGACATTTCTCTGGGTGGAAAGAGGTGAGAAGTGGCGTACCCCAAGGTTCAGTTTTGGGTCCGTTACTTTTTAATTTATTCATTAATGATCTGGATGTAGGAGTGAATTCTGAGGTAGCAAAGTTTGCAGACGACACTAAATTGTTCAGGGTAGTTAAAAATGAAACTGATTGTAAAGAGCTCCAGAAAGATCTCTCGAAATTGAGTGAATGGGCAACAAAGTGGCAAATGCATTTTAACCTAAACAAGTGTAAAGTCATGCACATCGGGGCAAAGAACCCCAACTACACCTACCAATTGATGGGGTCAAAGCTTTCCGAGACAAACCAGGAAAGGGATCTTGGGGTTTTGGTGGACAGCTCAATGAAGATGTCAACCCAGTGCGCTGCAGCAGTGAAAAAAGCAAATTCTATGCTTGGCATGATCAGGAAGGGAATCGAAAATAGGTCAGCAAATGTTGTATTACCTCTCTACAAATCGATGGTAAGGCCACATTTGGAGTACTGTGTACAATTCTGGTCTCCGCACCTCAAGAAGGATATAACGGAACTGGAAAAGGTACAGAAAAGGGCAACAAGAATGATCCAAGGGATGGAGCAGCTCCCTTATGAAACCAGGTTGCAACGCCTTGGTCTTTTCAGCCTTGAAAGACGGCGTGTAAGAGGTGACTTGATCGAAGTGTATAAAATCATGCATGGGATAGAAAAGGTGAATAAAGAAAAACTATTTTCTTTGTCACAAAACACTAGGACTAGAGGGCACTCCCTGAAGCTCCAAGGTAGGAAAATTAGGACTAACAAAGGGAAATATTTCTTCACCCAGAGGGTCATTGGGTTATGGAACTCACTTCCAGAAGAGGTTGTGACAGCTGTCACCCTGAACAACTTCAAGGCAGGATTAGACAGATTCATGGATACCAAGTGTATCGGTAGTTACTGAAAAGGACATTCAAGTGCCACCTCGGAGTTGGTTGAGGTAGGCAGGATTTCCCTGGGTACTGATTGTGGGGGGTCGGGAGCAGGTCAGGGTTTTGCCCTCCCTTCTGCTCGAGATTCCCGTGTACAACTGGTGGGCCACTGTGTGATACAGAATGCTGGACTAGATGGGCTGAGGTCCGATTCAGCATGGCTCTTCTTATGTTCTTATGTTCTTAGTAAGACACACTGAGATGTCTGTGGAGAAAACACATGAAATCTAGGATGGTGTCATGTATCATGTTCCACAGTTGATGGTGGTTGGTGGTGGCAGGCCTAGCAGTGGGTGATGGAAGGGGTTAATGTAAGTCTTAGTTCTAAAGGGCTGAGTAATCTGTAAGTAAGAGTTTACAGGTGAAAGCAATAAAGGGTGGAGGCATGCAAGAGATAGGTTGCAGCTGGGTGTTCCTGGTTATGAGAAGCTAGCCTGCAGACTGATCTGGGGTGAAAAGTATTTGTTCTATTTTGGCTGTGGATGCTGTTGGCTGATTCCTCCATGTTTGTGGATTTTCGGAATCTTAACCTGTCTCCTGAACTATTGGAACCCTGGAACGTTGAATCTCTGGACTGACTTTTGACTACGGTATAGACCAGGGGTCGGGAACCTATGACTCGTGAGCCATATGTGGCTCTTTCGACACTTGCATGTGGCTCTCTCCATCTTGACGCTGGCCCTGCCTTCAGCTGAGCCGTGCATGCAGCCTTCGCTCTCCTCAGGCATGTAGCCGGGGCCTAAGGGGGCTTCAGCCCCCCAGAAATTCTCAGGGTGGTCCGCGAAAAGGCTTTACTGGTACATTATTTAAACTGTTATGTTTATTCATATCATGATCTCATCACCATGCTCATTATATCCCACATTAATGGGGTTATTGGGATAACAATACAAAAGGTTTGCTAGAGTAGACCCTCTTCCACCCAGTCTCAGCCCCGCCCCCCGAACCAAACTCAGCCCCCCGAACAAAAATCCTGGCTACGGCCCTGGCTCTCCTTCACCCCAAATTTTGCACACGCAGCTGAGAGCCAGCATCCTAGCGCTGGCCGTGCCTCCAGCTGAGCTGCGTGCACTGAATTTGGGGTGAAGGAGAGCGAAGGCCGCGTGTGCAGCTCAGCTGGAGGTGGGACCAGCACCAAGTTCTCCATGCCAGCTCTCAGCTGCGCATGCAGCCTTCAGCGGGCTGCCTGCATGGGCCTGCCGTGCATCCTGAGGCCTGCTCTGGGCTTCTTGCAGAGCTTCCGGTGTGGGGCAGGGGAGGGAGATGGCCCACCGCCCGCACTCGCTGGGGCTGCACCTGCCTCCCTCCACCACTTCGCTACCAGCCGGGGCCTGGCGCGGGTCGGCCTTACACCATTCCCGAAGCCCCCCGGTTCGGGGCGGGGGAGAGCTTCAGCCCGCCACCCACGCCTGCCAGAATAGGAGGCCCCAACGTGCATCTTTCGCTTCAGGTACCAATTTTTTAAAATTCATTAATTAATTATATGGCTCTCAGTGAAAAAAATATTTCCAAATATTCTGCTTTTATGGCTCTCTGAGTCAAAAAGGTTCCCGACCCCTGGTATAGACTCTTGATCCTTGGACTTTACTTATTGAACTCTTGGCGTTAAACTGTTTGACTACGATGCTCTCTTGAACCTGCATCGGTGTTTGCTATCAATCTTTGCTTTATAAACTGTGGCTGAGTTCTATCTTTATGTTTTACATTTGGACTATGAAAACAGCCAGACAGTAAGTGCTGCTTTAATTAAAAAGTTTGACACAAGCTCGGTGTTTGTTTTGATACATCTCTGCTTGTGTACTGGCAGAGACCTGGCAATGTAACAGATGGAATTGTCCCTGTATGAGAGCATTCACTTGGGTGGTGGGCAGTATGGTGTTTGTGGAGGCCATTGGGCATGTTCATGGCGCTCACTATAACCTGCAATGTCATTGGAGGGAGGGCCATTGGTGTCTCCAGAGTAGTGGGAGGTATAGCTGTTTGTGGAGGCAGGAGCCTGTCTGTGTTAAAGGAGAAATTGACATCTTAGCAGAAGAAATGTCAGAGAGAGGTGATGCAATAGACTAGAGTTGGAGTAGCAGAGTACAGAAATAGCTTGCCAGCAATAGTGACGAGAATAATTCATTCTGATTGGTGCACAAGCACAGGCTGTGATTAGCCATAGAACATCATGTCCCTTAGATAAGAACACGGTCCTGATTGGCCTAGTAGTTCCCATGTGCGTTTGTTTACAAAGTAAGTGAATGGTTAGGAGACGCGCATGGCAAATGAAGCTTTCACTTGGCAGACAACCAGGTGAAGGCCCAGTAGTAATGTAACAATTTGAGAACACTTTGCTCATAAAGCCATAACATAGAACAATGATGGAAATTCACACTGCGCCACAGTCATTAGCAAATAGGATCCAGAGGCTAGAATGCTTTGTTTAATTGGATAGAGTGAAATGGGTTCATGAATGCTAACCAGTAACAATGCATGAAGAAGGGAGGGACTAAATGTTGACTCCATTGTTGGTATAAAACCTGTCTGCTGTGAAAGTTCTGGGTTCCTGTCTGCCAGCGGCTACGTTTCCGCACAGGGTGGACGGACCCATCAGCTGATGTAATGCAATAAAGCTGGTTTCCTGAATCGCAGTAGAAATTGTCGCGTCATCTCTTCCCTGTGCTCGCACGCAACTTGCAGCCAGATTGCCTTGGGAGTTCTGGGACTCCGAGTTACTGCTTCAGTGTAAGTGGACACTCCGGCCACACACGTACATAATATTTTCACTTTTATTATTTATTATGTGTATAGAGTTAGATGTAAATATTTTAAGATGTAAAATAATCAAAATAGACAAGGAAACAATAGAGTAAGGAATATGAACGAAACATTTGCTCTGTGTGTGTGCGCGCACACATACAGTATATATGCCTTTAGGTTACTTATGGCAACCCCATGAAGTTTTCACAGGGTTTTTAAAGGCAAGGAATACTTAGAGGTAGTTTTTTTCTAGATCTTCCCATCCAAGGACTAATTAGGACTGACCCTGCTTAGCTTCTGAGATCAGACAGGATCTGGCACCTTTAGATTATTTAGGTAAGTTACTATGTAGAGGTTCATTTTCCTGCTTCTTGGCAGTGGGTTGGACTGGATAGCCCACAAGGTCTCTTTCAATTCTATGACTATACAAAGTTTTAGAGTGAATATCAGATCCCAGAATGACAAATTTAGAAGCCATCCCAAGGATGTGTTAGCCTGGCTTAAGACAAGCATAGCTGTGGTGCCATTTTGTTCTGCACTGCCACCTAGTGGGGACATTGTTTAATGTCTTAATTCACCACAAACGCTTTGCATGCACAGAGCCCATTGTTAGAAACCAGAGCAGGTCCATAGCAGTCAGACATCCAGCAGCTCTGAACCGTATTAACTTTACTAGCTGAGGACCCGGCGGTGCCCGGGTTATTTGAGGAAGGCATTGTGTGCCAAGGTTGGTCCGTATCAGTTGTTCATTTGGCTCGTAGTGGTTTCGGGAAGTGAGTGAAGGATTATGGACCATGGACCATAATCCATGGTCCATCCTCCTCCAAATTGCACCAGGATGTAGGGGGTTCTGTGTGCCAAATTCGGTCTTGATCAGTCACTGGATGAGAGTCGCAGTGGTCTCAGGAAGTGAGTAAAGGTACTGCAAGTCCCATTATCCATAATCCGTCCTCCCCCAAACTGCACCAGAATGTTGAGTTGGCGATGGGGGCACTCTTTGCCAAGTTTTGTCTTTATTGGTAATTGGATGAGTGTTGCTGTGGTCTCAGGGAGTGGAGGTACTTCAAGTACCATCATCCATGCTCTGCTCTTCTCCAAACTGCACCAGGACATATACATATAGACTAAAGATAATTC
>JARBWK010000011.1:75874145-75903167 GCA_030556195.1 Anolis apletophallus
TTTGATCAGTTGCTCATGTTAATTGACTAAACTGACTAACTGAAAAATCTCAGATTTTCTTCCTTGTCTTTCTGATGTTATACCCAGTTAAGATAAACCAGCTTAGGAACTGGTATAAAAGTTTGTGATAATACCGGAGCTGAATGAAAATATTATGGGATAAAGAAAACATGTGTGGTTCTCCAAAATGGTGTTGGAAAGGTCGGGAACATAATTGGTATTTCTTGTCCTTCTAATTTATTTATTTATTTATTTGTCACGTTTCTATACCGCCCCTCTCAGCCCGAAGGCGACTCGGGACGGTTTACACAGGCAGTCTCTGCCCTCAATACAACACAAGCAACAAGGCAAAAAACCCCATATAATAACAAAATAACAATTAAAACATACAATTGCAGTCTCAGCGTCATGTTGAAATCGGTTTCCGTCGCATCGTCGTCATTTTAAATGCACCCAGTGACAGCACCTACCCACCAGAGAACAAGTCCCAGGGCTCTTCCACACAGCCCTATATCCCAGAATATCAAGGCAGAAAATCCCACATTATCTCAGTGTGGACTCAGATAATCCAGTTCAAAGCAGATCTTGTGGAATTTTCTGCCTTGATATTCCGGGTATATAGGGATGTGTGGAAGGCCCCCCTCTGAATTCATTAGGGGTTACTTCTGAATATACCCAGGATTTGACTCTTAACATGTTAAAACCATATCAGACATAATGACCTTTTGAAAGGTGGTCTAGTCTTCTCTAAATCAAACAAACAAAATCAGGGAAAGCACATACTCATTGCATTATGTCACAATCACCGACTTAGTACTGCCCCTTTAACACACACACGGAGACGTAGCAAAGGCTAACTAATTTTATTGAATATAAAAAGGTCCAAAAGGCAATTCTCTTGAAGATATCAAAGAATAAAGCAAACAGCAAAGCTGTAGTCCAATTAAGAAAGCAAAGTTCCAAAAGATAGTTCCAAAAGCAAACGTGGCAATAAACTTGGCAAGTTCCCGGATTGACTCCGGAACAAAGCAGGGTATCCGCAGCAATGCGAATCAATAACAAGGCAAGGTCTTGGTCCAAGGCGAGCCAAACTAGGCCCCGTGGTCCACTCCGCTTCACGCCCTTCAGCTCAGACGTGGCCGGAGAACTGAGGATCAGTTCCCACGGGGCCGTTTTAATCCTTCTCGGCCGGGCCCCTCGACGATCTAGGGCCCGGCGTCTCCAGTCTCTACTTTCCGAACGGTGACGGTCTAGGGACAGATGCCAGCTCCTCCTGCCCTGCTCTATGTCCCTGCGCCTCTGTTATGGGAACGGCCCCGCTCTTCCAGTTCAGTATCGCTATCTCCTTGAGAAGCAGCCTCCCGAACTTTCCCAGCCGCTGGCCTCCATCTGCTGCTCGGCCAGGTCTTGGGAACCTCGGCCGTTTGGGAATTCATAACTATCTCCGCTATCTGCTTCGCTGCCTCCCATCTCCACCTGGTCCGCTCCTTCCCCGGGAGAATGCTCCCACTCGAGATCCCATGCTAAACTCTCTACAGGTGAACTGGGCAAAGCCACTGCTGACCAATCTTGCTCTGGGCCTTCCAACTCGTCCTCCGAGTCCCCTTTCAGCCTGTGCGGGTCCCAATGGCATCGGGACCCCGCGCCTCACCCCCTCCCAGTGGCACGAACGAACCCATGGGTGCTACACTATCCCCCCCCTCAGGGCCCCCCCTGGGCCGCCCCCTGGGCTTGGGCTTGTCAGGATACTTGCGGTGGAAACGGGCCACCAACTCCGGCGCGTGGACATCTCGAGCCTTGACCCAAGCACGCTCTTCCGGGCCAAAACCTTTCCAGTCAATGAAATACTCCAACTTCCGGTACCGGATGCGAGCATCCAAAATGTCCTGCACTTCGACCTCCTCCCCGCCCTCCCGCATCACAGGGGGAGGAGGCGGCTGCGTCACATCAGGCCGCACCCCCTTCGCCGGGCGGAGCAAAGAGCGATGAAACACCGGGTGGAGTTTCATGTCCGCAGGGAGCTGGAGCTTGAAGGAAACAGGCCCCACCCGCTCCAAAACTTTGTAGGGCCCCAAAAACCGAGCATCCAACTTGCGGCTGGGGCGTTGCGTGGGCAGATTCTTGGTGGACAGCCAAACTTTATCCCCACCAGAATCGCAGGACCCTCCTGGCGCCGCCGATCAGCCATCCGCTTGTAGTCGGCCTCGCCTGGTCCAATTGAGTACGTAGCAAGTCTTGAAGCGCAGTGAGCTCCTGGAGCCAATCCTTAGCCTCCGAAACGTCCCCAGACGGGTCCACCGGAGGGTAGAACCGAGGGTGGTGTCCATAGTTGGCAAAGAAAGGAGTCTCTTTGATGGATTCCTGCGTCGCATTGTTGTAAGCAAACTCTGCCAAAGACAACAAGGACGCCCAGTTGGTTTGCTGATAGTTGACATAGCAGCGCAGGTACTGCTCCAAAGTGGCATTAACCCTTTCGGTTTGCCCATCGGGTGCGGGTGGTGAGCCGTGGACATCCGCACATCAATCCCCAGCAGCTTCTGGACAGCCTTCCAGAACTGGGAAGTGAATTGGGTGCCCCGGTCCGTCACCAGGCTCTGTGGAAGTCCATGCAGCCGAAACACATGTTGCACAAACATATCAGCAGTCTCCTTGGCAGTAGGCACCCCCACACAGGGGATGAAGTGTCCCATCTTGGTGAAACAGTCCACCACGACCAGTATCGTGGTGAATCCCTTGACTTGGGGAGGTCGGTGATGAAATCAGCCGAAATCATCTTCCAGGGAGCGGAAGGAGTCGGAAGAGGCTGGAGCAAGCCAGCCGGCTTGCCCCCCCTGGTTCTTAGCCCGGTGGCACACAGGGCAGGATCCCACATAGTCCTCCACATCCCTCCGCACTTTAAGCCACCAAAAATCCCCAGAGAACCAGCTGCAGCGTCTTGAAGAGCCCAAAATGGCCCGCCGCCGTAGAGTCGTGGCAAAGCTTGAGAATGTCCCCGCTCAGGGCCCGGAGAAACATAAACAGAGTCCGATGATAGAGCACCCTGTTCCGCACCTGAAACGGAGCCTGCACCCCTTGGACAGCTGCTCGCGCACTCCAAGGGTCGCCCCGCTGGCGGGCCTGGACCCGCACACTCAACGGCCGCTTATCCGGGGCCGGGACGGGGCCGCCGGAGCCGGCGCGGGGCCGTTCGGGCGGCTGCAAAGTTCCTCCGCTTTGAGCAGAGGCTGCTCGGAGAGGACCTCCCCTCCGCGGACATACTCCGGCTTCGGGACAGGGCATCAGCTTGCTTGGTCTGCTTGGGGGTCACATAGTGAATGCGGAAATTGAATCGCTCAAAGAACAGGGACCATCTCTGTTGCCTCTGGTTCAATTTGCGCTGCGACTTCAGATGCTCCAAGTTCCGGTGGTCGGTGTGAACCTCCACCGGGAACTTGGCCCCTTCAAGCAGGTGTCTCCAGACTTCAAACGCCACCTTGATGGCCAAAAGTTCCTTCTCCCAAATGGTGTAGTTCTTTTCGAGCCGTCAGCTGCCGGGAATAGTAGGCACAGGGCAACAAGTCCGTCCCCTGAGGCTGTAGCAGGATCGCTCCCACCGCCACATCGAAGCATCGGCCTGACGATGAAAGGGGTGCGGGGTTGGGGTGCTGCAAAAGCGGCTGAGTGGTGAACAGCTGCTTCAACTTGCGGAACCCCACATCCGCCTCCGGAGTCCACCGGAACGGCACCTTTCCCCGCAAACACTGGGTGATCGGATCAGCCCACTTGGCAAAGTCAGGAATGAACTTTCTGTAGTAGTTGGCAAAGCCCAGGAATCTTTGAATGTCTTTTTTGCTAGCAGGGGGTGCCCAGTCGACCACTGCTTGGACCTTGGTGTCATCCATGGCAATGCCCGTAGGAGAGATACGGTAGCCCAGAAAGTCCACTTCACGCAAGTCAAACGCACATTTCTCCAGCTTGGCATAGAGCCCGTGGGCCCTCAGTCTCAGGAGCACCTCCTTGACATGGCGATCATGGGTCGCCTGATCCGGAGAAAAATCAGCAGGTCGTCAAGGTAGACCGCCAGATAGCGGTCCAACAGGTCTCGGAAAATGTCATTCATGAAATGTTGGAAACATGCTGGGGCGTTGCACAAACCGAATCCCATCACCAGGTATTCGAAACTGCCCCACTTGGTCTGGAAGGCCGTCTTCCATTCATCACCCTGGCGAATCCGGACAAGGTTGTAAGCCCCCCCTCAGGTCCAGTTTAGTGAACACCTTAGCTCCCCGCATCCGCTCCAAGAGCTCGGGGATCAAGGGCAGGGGATACCGGTTCCGGATCGTGATCTTGTTGAGTTCCCTGTAGTCATTGCAAAGTCGCAACTCCCCGATTTCTTCTTGACGAAAAGAATCGGAGCCCCGGCCGGGATTGGGAGGGCCGAATGAACCCCTTCCGCAGGTTCTCATCCAGGAAGTCTCGGAGAGCCTGTTGCTCCGGGTCCGAGAGCGGGTAGAGGCGCCCCGCGGAATGGGGGCCCCGGCTGCCAGTCAATGGCACAGTCATAGGGCCGGTGCGGAGGCAAGCGTTCCGCCTCCTTCTCACTGAAGACATCCCAAAATCCGGCATACTTCTTGGGCAGGGTGGCCACATTCTCCACTTCTTGAGCCTGGCACGCCCGGGCCGTCATGCAGTGGCCCTGGCAATGATCGGAAGAAAAATTAGCTGTCTCTTAGCCCAGGAGATCTGGGGGTCGTGGAGCGCGAGCCACACAATGCCCAGGACAATGGGGAAATCTGGGAGCTTGGTCACAAGAAAAGAAATGTCCTCTTTATGGGAGCTAGTCCACATCCTGGTAGGGGCTGTATACTGAGTTACAGCCCCAGTTTTCAACACTCTCCCATCGATGGTCTGGACACCCTTGGGCTCTTGGAGGTCAAGAAAGTTTAATCCCGCAGACTTGGCATAGTCTGCATCAATGAAGTTGTTGGTCGCTCCCGAGTCAATCATGGCATGGACCATCATCGGCCCCTTCTCGGGCGACCACAAGCTGACCATGACAAGGAACAATTGTCCAGTCTTGGGTTCAGGGGGAGGGTTAGCGACGTCGGCCGAGTGAGCGAACCCTCTTACACTCGGCCGTACCTTCCCCGCCGCCTGAGGGCTTCCTCAGGCTCCGGAGGGCTGGCCACCGCTGCTGAGGCCCGAGGAGTCTTCCCACGCGGTTTCTGGGGCAATCACGAGAAAAGTGACCCGGGCCCCGCAGTACCAACAAAGGTTGAGTCTTTGACGCCGAGCCTTCTCGGCGGCATCCACTTTGGGCCGCACCGTACCCAGTTGCATCGGTTCAGAGTCATCCACAAAAGGGGTGGGGGCAGGGATCTGGCGGGGCACAAATTGGCCGGTCCCGGCCTCCCGCTTGGTCGGTGGTTTCTCGGCCGTGCCGGCCCCCCACCTTCTCTTGTATTGCACGGCCGCCTCCGCCCGCAAACTCGAGGCGATGGCCTCCTCCAGGTCGGCCGGCCGGGGTAATTGTAACATCTGTTGCTGAATCTCGGGCGAGAGTCCCGCTAGATACGTGTAGCGCAAGGGTGGCCCTTCCCACTTGGTCTGGCTGGCCAATACTCGGAAACGGGAAATATACTGAGACAAGGTCATGTCCTTCATGGTCAGCCGTGCTAAATCCCGTTCCGCCAGGTCCTCATGGACGGGGGGTCCCCAGGTCGCCCGGATCGCAGCTAAGAAAGTGTCCAAAGTCGCCACATGAGGGGACGCGCCATTGATGAGGGGAGTTGCCCACGTCGCTGCCATCCCTTCCATACAGTTGAACACGAACCCCACCTGGGCTCGAGGGGTGGCAAACTCATTGGGCCGCAACTCCAGGTACATCCGAACCTGGGCAATGAAAACTTCCACCGACGCCGGATGTCCATTGAAACGAGCCGGGGCATTCACCGACGGGTGCCGCCCGCTCGGGTTCGCAGCTCCGCCACCTCCTGTTGCAACGCCACCACTTGCGGACCCGTCAAGTTCGCCATGGCAGCCGTGGAGGAGTTCTCCGGCCAACTGTCACAATCACCGACTTAGTACTGCCCCTTTAACACACACACGGAGACGTAGCAAAGGCTAACTAATTTTATTGAATATAAAAAGGTCCAAAAGGCAATTCTCTTGAAGATATCAAAGAATAAAGCAAACAGCAAAGCTGTAGTCCAATTAAGAAAGCAAAGTTCCAAAAGATAGTTCCAAAAGCAAACGTGGCAATAAACTTGGCAAGTTCCCGGATTGACTCCGGAACAAAGCAGGGTATCCGCAGCAATGCGAATCAATAACAAGGCAAGGTCTTGGTCCAAGGCGAGCCAAACTAGGCTCCGTGGTCCACTCCGCTTTCACGCCCTTCAGCTCAGACGTGGCCGGAGAACTGAGGATCAGTTCCCACGGGCCGTTTTAATCCTTCGGCCGGGCCCCTCGACGATCTAGGGCCCGGCGTCTCCAGTCTCTACTTTCCGAACGGTGACGGTCTAGGGACAGATGCCAGCTCCTCCTGCCCTGCTCTATGTCCCTGCGTCTGTTATGGGAACGGCCCCGCTCTTCCAGTTCAGTATCGCTATCTCCTTGAGAAGCAGCCTCCCCCGAACTTTCCCAGCCGCTGGCCTCCATCTGCTGCTCGGCCAGGTCTTGGGAACCTCGGCCGTTTGGGAATTCATAACTATCTCCGCTATCTGCTTCGCTGCCTCCCATCTCCACCTGGTCCGCTCCTTCCCCGGGAGAATGCTCCCACTCGAGATCCCATGCTAAACTCTCTACAGGTGAACTGGGCAAAGGCACTGCTGACCAATCTTGCTCTGGGCCTTCCAACTCGTCCTCCGAGTCCCCTTCAGCCTGTGCGGGTCCCAATGGCATCGGGACCCCCGGCGCCTCACCCCCTCCCAGTGGCACGAACGAACCCATGGGTGCTACACATTATGGGTGTTGTTCCAGAAAGATACATGTTTGTGCTAATCTAATCAACAGTTTTACTCGAATAATAGACCGACGGGAGCCTAGATCACCAGCCCAATAATTAAAGATTTATTTATTAAACTAATATGTAAAACTATTCCCAACTACATTGGTAAACACATTTTAAAAAAATGGTTCAAAACTCGTTTCGGATGTAGGGGACGCTGGTGGTTGGGATCTAAAGTCAATTCCAATTTTCACAGAAAAAAATGTTCAAAACTTTGCGAAACTTCAGAGACTTCCGAATCCTTCATTAATGGTTTCAAAGTGTTATTTCTTTTTGCATTGTGTGGTCTTTACTCTGAAAGTAGTTGTTTTACCTCAGAAGTGGGGGGGGGGGGAGCAAAGGGAAGAAAGACTGACACGGGAGGGAAAGGAAGGGGAGGGAATCCATTCATACTTGTTTAAACTGCTTGTCTCGCTGACGTGGGAGGGAAAGGAAAGGAAGGGAATCCATCCACACTGGTTAAATCTGACGCGGGAGGGAAAGGAAAAGAAGGGAATCCATCCACACTGGTTTAAACTGACGTGGGAGGGAAAGGTAAGGCTCTCGCTGATGCAGGAGGGAAAGGAAAGGAAGGGAATCCATCCACACTGGTTTACAAGGTTTCTCTGGCTTGAACCAAGGCCAGGGAACAGAAGCGGGGAATAGCTGAATCATTTCCGACTCAATTACTGATTCGTAAGAGAAATGGTGGAAAAGGCTTCGGAAGGGTAAAGGGGCTTCCGGTTTCCTTTAAAAAGTCCAAATCACTTCAAAAAGGAAATCTTTCCGAATTTATTATGAATTACGAAGATTCCTATCGAACCTAACCATGCCTAACACACACACTTTGTGTACCCTCTGTATTATCTTCCTCATCATTTAATTTTACACAGCAAACTCCCGGCCTTTCTAAATGGTTGGCTCTAATGAATGGACTTAGTGTGTTTGTTTGTTTTTGTTAGGTGTCATCCTGGGTTCCACAAGTCTTCAGTCCCCAGAAAGCCTGATTAGAATGAGGGATTCCTTTCTCTATTCCTATGCATAACTTCCTAGAAAGGGCGTTCTGTCTCTACTCCTCTCTTCCTGTTTGCTACTATCTCCTCCCCATTTGAAGTAGAAATGTGATCTCTTTGAGGTATGAGGCAACTTACTCTTTACTGCCATTGTGATTGGGCCTAGGCTTCGACCACTTGGTCAGCCTTCATTTTCTCCCTCATCTGCCTTTGGTCTCCTCTTGTGAAGACGCATTTTGCCATTCTCCAGGCAAGATGTAGCTGAATGTATATTTTTCAAATCTATACCTTTGCCTGCCTTAGAATATGAGTTTTAGAAAGATAGTTAGCTCCAAAAACTTTCCTATCCAGAATGTTTTCCTTTTACTTCAATAAATACTTTTGAACTTCTATTTTGGCTCTGCAATCCTGTGCCATCATAAGCAATAGAAGCTTTCCCAGCTCACCACATGTACGTTTCTGCTGGTTGTGAAGTGTGCTTTTAGCACTCTGCTATACTTTTGGTGGAATCACCCCAAGAGAGGGTTATTTTTTAATCTAACCACTCATAGATTCCCAACAGTTTTCCTCTTGGCCTCATCTGTAAAACTGGAAACATAGGGCCCTTCCACACAGCCCTATACTCCAGAATATCAAGGCAGAAAATCCCACAATATCTGCTTTGAACTAGGTTATCTGAGGTCCTGTCCAGACAACGTTCTAAGCAGTCTGGCATTAATTCGCTACAAACCAGGAAAACCCTGGTTTGTAGCGAATTAATTTGTTGGTGCATTTATTCCACGCTTTCTTGGAAGGCGCGGGATAAATGCACTAACATGGTTACCACAGTTTACCAGGTTAGATAAGCCCGGTAAACTGTGGGAATACCCTCTCCCCAACCCCCAGACCCTTTAGAAAAGTAAATAAAACTTACCAGTGCCAGGAGAGCGGGGGCGCGTCATTTGTACACACCGCTCTCCTGGCGCGTCATTTGTACACACCGGGAGAGCTGCTTGGAGGGAATAGAGCAGGCTAGTAAGGTTTTTTTAGTTTTCTAAAGGGTCTGGGGGCTTGGGGGATAGGGCTTCCCCACATTTTCTCGGGCTAGTCTCAAGAAAATGTGTGGACAACCCACCCCAGAAAGTGCATGTTTTGTGGGGTGGGTGCAGATAGTCCTCCCAAAACATCCGCGTTTTTATAACGCGGATGCTTTTTGGATAAAGGGCTGTCTGCATCTGCCCTGAGTACACACTGCCATATATCCCACTTCAAAACAGATAATGTGGGATTTTATTCAGATGTGTGGATGGAGCCAAGTGACCTAACTGTGGGGTTGCTGGTAAGGTAACAATAAAGGCTTTGAATCATTCTGCACCTTAACAAGCATTATGCAAATGATGAAAGGAAAGGAAATAGAATGTAGCGAGTGCACACCAGAAGTCATCTGCTGAGACGAATGACAATGACCTGTTGCAGAATCTAGTCTGATGGCGCTGTAATCATTTGATGAAGAGGTCCTAGCATTACTTCATGGTGGACTCAAGTAACCTCTGCAGAACAAAATGTCAAAGGATAAGCATGCCTGCTGAAGGCCATAACAATTATTATTAGATTGAGGTGTTTTTTCTCCTGCTAACATTGCACTGAAACCTTTTCCCGTGTAGGACTCTCAACAATGCTGAGCGACTCAGGTCATCAGATGCGGTAGCCAATAGTTACAGAATACAAACTGGCTTGTCTCCTTTCTCAGAGCCTGTTCTTCAGTAATATCTTTGAGCAGAATAGCCCCACCCTATTGGCAGCGTTCCCCTCGGGAGAGGGAAAGCGCAAGGAGGCGTACGTAAGTAGTATTGTGTTCCACTGTCTTTGCTGGTGATGACATAAGAGGAGCCTAACAAGGAGAAAGAAAATCTGCTGCTATTAATACAATCCTCAAGTTGTTTGTTTACCAAAACTAGAGACAAGGGCTGCTTCTCTTCGACCTTTCCATGTCCTATCAAGGGTGGGAGGCAAAGAGTCCAGATCTCTGAATCTCAAAGCTATTTTTAAGAGAACAATGGAGTCCAAATGGACCAGAAGAATATCTACTGCCACTAAATCAAACCATCAGGAAGAAGTAGAGTTGCTTTACAAAAGGATTGCTGATAGAACATGAACCGCAAAACTATGTCATTTGAATCAACACTGGTTCATCTCACCCAATATTATTGATATTGAATGGCTGCTGCTGTTTATTCGTTCAGTCGCTTCCGACTCTTTGTGACCTCATGGACCAGCTCACACTCCCCACGCCAGAGCCGTGGCCACCCCCAGCTCCTTCAAGGTCAAGCCAGTCACTTCAAGGATACCATCCATCCATCTTGCCCTTGGTTGGCCCCTCTTCCTTTTTCCTTCCATTTCCCCTAGCATCACTGTCTTTGCCAAGCTTTCCTGTCTTCTCATTATGTGGCCAAAGTACTTCATCTTTGCCTCTATTATCCTTCCCTCCAATGAGCAGCCAGGCATTAATTCCTGGACTGGTTTGATCTTCTCATTGTCCAAGGCAGTGTTTCCCAACCTTTTTTGAGCTGCGGCACACTTTTAACATTTAAAAAAATCCGGGGGCACACCATCAACCAAAATGACACTGTAACACAGTAAAGAACGGCTGGGGGATGGTGGCCTGCTGGGAGCAGCTGCTGGGAGTGCCGAAGCCGGGGGAGGAGCCAGGCCAAGCCAGCTTGGCACTGCCCTCTCAAGGCTGGCAAAGCTGTGGGAGTGCTGAAGCTGGGGGGAGGGGCGGAGCCAGGCTGTGTCATGCCCCCCCTCCCCCCGGCTTCAGCTCTCCCACAGAGGAGGATCATGAGCGGTGGATGGGTTTCAGTAGGCGGGGCTCCTCCTCCACGCGGCTTCAACAAGCAAGGGGCGAGAGTCATGGCGGGAGTCATGGCGGATTGGAGGCTGGCTGGGGAAATGGCCGAAGGAGGCAGTGCCCCAGTCCTTCTTTTTCTTCGCCGCCGCCCGGCCCTTCCTCCTCCTCTCCCAAGCAGCAGGAGTTTGGCAGGAGGAGGGGGGAAGAAAGGGGGGCAGAGAGCTTTTCTCGCGGCACACCTGATGATCGCTCACGGCACACTAGTGTGCCACGGCACACTGGTTGAGAAACACTGGTCCAAGGCATTCTCAGGATTTTCCTCCAGCAGCACAGTTCAAAAGTGTCTTATCTTCCTTCGCTCAGCCTTCCTTATGGTCCAGCTCTTGCACCCATAGGTTACTATGGGGAATACCATTGCTTTAACTATGCGGATCTTCGTTGCCAGTGTGATGTCTCTACTCTTCACTATTTTATCGAGATTGGTCATTGCTTTCCTCCCAAGAAGTAAACTTCAGATTTCCTGCCTGCAGTCTCCATCTGCAGTAATCTTCGCGCCAATCTATGGATTCTAGAGACCTTTATTCATAAGATTTTGGAGCGAAAGGCCACAGACCAAGAGCTGTTGCACTTTTACTGCTATTCAAACTGGCCTTTTCATTCATTCATTTCATTCATTTATTAGATTTCTGGGCTGCCACTCCCGGGAGGCTCGGGGCGGCTCACAACAAGCATATATAACAACACATTAAAACAGGTTAAAAAACACATCAATAAAACACAGTTTAAAACAGGTGGGTTAAGGCTCATATATTAATATAATATATTATAGTGTTAATATATTACTGATGTGCTATGGTAATAATATAATATATTATATACACATATAATATTGATAATATTATAATGTAAAATAATATAATACTAATAATATTATATTTTTATAGTACATGTAATATTACTAATAACATTACAGTATAGTGGTATAGTACAATATAGTAATACATAATACTAATATTGTGCTGTGCTAATAATATAATATATTGTATACACATATAATATTGATAATAATATTATAATTTATACAATATAATAATAATACAATATAATAATTATGTATTTCACATTACATGTAATATTACTAATAATATTACAGTATACTGGTTTAGTACAATAAGGAAATGTATGTTACTAATATTGTGTGATGCTAATAATATAATATATTGTATTTACATATAACTTGTAAGCCGCTCTGAGTCTCCTTTAGGGTGAGAAGGGCGACATATAAATATATAAATAAATAGAAATACAAAGTCTGTTACTGACTCCACGTTTTTCCCCTCTATTGCCCAGTTATCAATCAGTCTGGTTGCCATCATCTTGGTTTTGTTATGTTTAACTGCAACCCAGCTTTTGCCCTTTCTTCTTTCACCTTGATTAGAAGACTCCTCCACGCTTTCAGCCATCAAAGTGGTATCATCTGCATATCTAAGATTGTAATTTTCCAGCCTTGTATTCGTCAAGCCCCGCATGTTGCATGATGTGTTCTGCATACAAGTTGAATAGGTCAGGTGAGAGTATACAGCCCTGCCATACTCTTTTCCAAATCTTGAACCAGTCTGTTGTTCTCTGCTGTTCTTACTGTTGCTACTTGGTCCTTATACAGATTCCTCAGGAGAGAGACAAGGTGGCTTGGTATCCCCATACCACCAAAAACTTGACACAATTTATTATGATCCACACAGTCAAAGGCTTTGGAATAGTCAATAAAACAGAAATAGATCAACACCCTTAACTATTTTATCGAAATTGGTCATTGCTCTCCTCCCAAGAGCAATCCATTCATATTGAACAGCAGCAGTCACTTTCCAGGGCTTCAAGAGTTTTTCTTTCCCAACCTGGAGGTAGAATCTAGGACATTATGCAGACAAAGTATGTGATCTACTAGTGAGTTGCTATTGCCACATACCAATATGATCCTGTCTTCTGGTTTGTGAAATGATAAATGCATCACCAAAAAAACAACAACCCTATGCCATTAGGTGGTGGACAGGGGGATCAGATTGTCAAGAACAAAGATAATGTGCAAATTAACCCACGCCTCAAACCACTGATCAAAGTTTATTTACAACAACCACTTCATGCTGAACACAATTAATCTATATGTATTTACTTCCTGGTAGAAGAAGAAAGAGCTAAAAATCCCTGTGATGGGATCAGGAGCAATTCCTTGAAGAGGATGGAAAACAGAGATTAATTATTTCCAAGAATGAGCTACAAAACAGGTTTGTAGTCAGGAATCCCCTCCTTTGGTGCTCTTCCTGCCAGACAGATAATTGTCCTTATTTAACCTAGATAAAAGCTCCAGAGAATGGCTGGTAGAGGTCACACACACAAGTATGCAGCAAAACTAGCTAGAAAACCTGAATATCGATGTTGCCAATATTTTGCTCCCTTCACAGGCACTTTGCGTGCATTCTGAAGTAGGAGGTTCTTAAGAAGGACTGGTTGATTTGCTTGTATTTTAATGATACCATGAATTGTGTTGTTTTTGGCATTTAATGTTTGCCACTTTGTTACTTTGGCTGGAAACCACCCTGAGTCCCCGGGTACTTTTATTATTATTATTATTATTATTATTATTATTATGGTTGCATGTTGCAAGTCGCTTCTGGTTGCTTCTGGTGTGAGAGAATCCGCTGTCTACAAAGACTTTGCCCAGGGGATGCCCAAATGTGTTGCAATCCTGTGGGGAGGTTTCTCTCATGTCCCGGTATTGCACCACCTGACATCTGCTGGGAAGTAGCAGCCTATAACAAAAGAACCAAGGCAGTGACATCTTTGGCTCATCCTCTGTTCGGATATCAGCCAGCACGCCAACACCTTAGATCAAGAAATAGTTTTCTAAGATCTACAGAGATACTTGCATGAACACCTCAGCAAGCAAGAGGTCAAAAGTGGCAGGCAAAATCCCGGAACCTCAAGCCATGGCTGATAACGAATGTGAGGCTCCCTCCTGGGCACACAGAAGACTGGGTGACTTGGAAGGCGATGAACAGGCTGCACTCTGGGACCACGAGATGCAGAGCCAATCTTAAGAAATGGGGCCATAAAGTGGAGTCCACAACATGCAAGTGTAGAGAAGAGCAAACTGCAGATCACCTATTACAATGCAGCCTGAGCCCTGCCACATGCACAATGGAGGACCTCCTTATAGCAACTCCAGAGGCACTTCAACTGGCCAGCTACTGGTCAAAGGACATTTAATATAATGCCAAGTTTTTTAACTTAGGGTTTTTTAAAAAAACATATTACAATTGTACCCTTGGCTTGCTCCTGATATGATAAAGAATTATTATTATTATCATTATTATTGGTGTTGGGAAGCCTTCTCCACTTTACACGTAACAATATTTGCAATTAGGGTCAAAGCTGAAATTTTATGCTAGTTATAGTCTATTTATTTATTTATTTTCAGTATTTATGCCCCGTCCTTCTCCCCCCCGAAGGGGACTCAGAACGTCTTTACAGAACACATATACGGCAAACAGTTGTGCAATTAACAAGGAACACAAGCTATAATCAACAATATATAATATTTGGAGGGGTTTGTAATTGTTATATGGATAAAAAAGAGATTAATCTGCACAAAAAAACAAAAAGTAGAGAAACTAACTGACTTAAGTTATGAATAAATGGCAGTTAAAAGATGTGTAGAGAGTGATAAGGGGAAAGGAAAAGAAATATACATATTACTCAGTTGTACATAAAGTCTCAGACCATGCCTTGATGTTATTTGAAATGGCCTTAAAATGTGATTATAATAAAATGAGAAGATGGAGATTAAATACTAAAATTCTGAATTATAAGGAAATTGTGGATAAGGAATGGCAAGAAACTTGGGAATTTAATGAAAGGGAAGTATCAAAAGGAGGACTATGGGGGACAATGAAAGTGGTGGTGAGAGAACTATGTATAAAAAGGCATGAAGGCATGAAGAAAGAAAAAGGAATTTAGAAAAAAAGAGATAGAGGAGTTGGGCGGAAAGTACATAATAGAGATATACAAATATACGGTATATATAAAGGCTGAGAGCCAAAAAAGACAAATTAGACAAAATGGAAAGAAAACTAAACACAGTATACTTAAGGAGGGAGTTTTTTGAATTTGGCAATAAGAATTCAAAGATGTTAGCCAAATCCACACAAAAAAAGAAAGTGGAAAGTATGATAAATGTGATAAAAGATAAAATGGGTAAAATATGTAGGTCAATGAACAAAATTGAAGGTTTTTTTAAAAAGAGTTTTATAATGAATTATACCAAACAAAAGCCAGCTCCATAGAGGAAATCAGGAAATTTGTGGAGGGAAACTGGGAGAGTTGGCCGGAAGAGAAAATTAAAGAACTACTAGAACAACCTATTAAGAACACAGAAATAGAGGACGTTATTAAGAATTTAAAAGCCGGGAAAGCTCCAGGTCTAGCCGGATTGGGAACAGAATACTGTACAAGTTTTAGAGAAATATTGATTCCCAAATTGTTAGAATTGTACAACGGAATAATGATAGGAGACAAAATACCGGAATCATGCAGGAAATCATTAATAATACTAATAACAAAACCTAATAAAGACTTAACAGACTTAATAGCTAATAGAATGAATAAGTGCATGTATAAGTATATTTTTAAAAAAGATCAATGTGGGTTTTAAAAGGGAGACAAATGTCAAATTTGATAGGAAGAGTATTAAACAACATCTGTGTGTCCCAAGAGAGAAAGATAAAAGCGGGGATATTAGCACTAGATAAAGCTTTTGATTGTGTAGAATGGCTACCATTAAGGGAGATTATGATTAAATTTGGAACGGGAAGTAAAATAAAAAGGATTATATAGAACAATACTATTCAAAAAATTCTGCAGGAGTAGCAATTAATGATAGGGTGACAAAAGAAATAAAAGTGACAAGGTACACAAGAGAAGACTGAAGCAATTCATCTCTTTTCCAATTCCCGTCCACTTTTCCCAGCATTTTAATATTTCAAAATTATTAATGCTGTCTCATGATAGTGTCCAAAGAGCGATAGTCTCAAATCAGTCATCTTAAACCTGGACAATCCTGATTGTAAAAACACATCAAAAGTATAGGGGGGAAATCAGAAAGAAAGAAGATGTATATCCAAAAAGGTTTAGCAATAAGCGATAATCCAATGTAACTAATTTACAACATCATAAAACATTCCAGCAGCATGTGTAAGAATGAGGAAGTACTCCATCAAGGACTGGGTGTCACAAGTGGACGGTGAAGCGGCAGATCCCCCTGTGACCAGAATTGAGCATACCCTCATGAAGCTGGACAGCTGGAATGTTAAATTGCATCTGTATCTATCTATATATGTTGTATGTCTAATGACATTGAATGTTTGCCATGAATATATGCATTGTAATCCACCCTGAGTCCCCTGCAGGGTGAGAAGGGCGGAATATAAATACTGTAAATAAATAAATAAATAAATAAATAAATAATAAGAATCCAAATATCTCCTACAGATTCAAAGGTAATACAGTCCAGGAATAGCCAAAGAATCACAAGAACAGCTTACGTCCACAAGCGCAAGGTATACTTAGTAAAACTTGATCATGAATACGAAAACAGGAACATAGAAACTCTTAGAATACTTGAATCCAAAACAAAAGGCTTGACTTGAAACAAGAACCAGAGAACTCAGGCTAAGCTTCTCACTCTCTACATTGCCTGAGCTAACTCCTAGGTAAACAACTTCCTAATTAATAACCATCCAGGAAATTTATTATTATTTATTTCTTCAGATTGATGCTTCTCACTTTTCATGTTCCTAATATATGTATTGTGCAGCTTCAAACATTCCTTTCAAGTCTGGGCATATCAGCAGGCATATCAGCAGTTGAACGCTGTTTCAGACTGAATCCAGTTGCATCATTAGATGCAACAATATTCACATTTGTCATTTGGTTGTGCCAGTATTTGGTTAAGTGTCTTCCAGTTTGGAGATCTCATCCTACAGCATTATGCCTTGATTTGTTTTTCTCATTTTCATAGGGTGTTCAAGGTAAAAAAAAAAAAAAACCAAACATCCAGTACTTCCTTCTATGCCAGTGGTTTGGCTTTCAACTCCCAGAAATCCTAACAGCTGGTAAACTGGCTGGGATTTCTGGGAGTTGAAGGCCAAAACACCAGGGGACCCACAGGTTGAGAACTACTGTTCAATGCAACACTAACAAAACTTACCTAAAGTGTCACCCCATTGTATCTGACAGATCTTTTGCCGGTGTCACCTCCTGCTACTGATGCTGCCCAATATCTTCACAGGCACACGCCCATCCCTATTTTCATACTCAAGGACATGCAATGAAGAGGAGTTAAGAATCTTGAGCCTTACTCTGAAAAGTTCCAGACCAAACAGAAAAGAAAGACGGCTGTTGTTCTCAATGTTTATTTTGGACCAATCAGAAGCCAGAGTGGTAGTCTTGAATAATTGTCAAGTAGTATAAATACATTTGTATGTTCACAATTGTGGTATGTCAGTTCTTTGGAGTGCTGTCTCCACTCACTTCCCCTTTGGCCTTTGAGAATAAAGCCTCTGATTTTGCCTTCAACACATATTGGAGCCACAGTAGTACAGCGGGTTAAAACGCCAGTTGCAGGAAAACTGCTGACCACAAGGTTGGCAGTTCAAAGCCACGAGTTGGGATGAGCTCCTGACTGTCAGCTCTAGCTTTTGCCAACATAGCAGTTCAATAGGTATCAACTCGACCGGAAGGTAAAAGGGCAACCCATGCAGATATGCAGACATGCCATGCAGATATGCAGACATGCCGGCAATGCAATCGGAGATGTCTATGGACAACAGGCTTCT
This sequence comes from Anolis apletophallus, assembly GCA_030556195.1. Classification (NCBI taxonomy): domain Eukaryota; kingdom Metazoa; phylum Chordata; class Lepidosauria; order Squamata; family Anolidae; genus Anolis; species Anolis apletophallus. The sequence goes on from JARBWK010000011.1 coordinate 75,891,843, forward strand.
TGGCATGGAAAAATTGAACAAGAGCACTTCCTGATAGCCGGAGTTGACCACTGCCTCCAGACGCCGGAGATGGAAAAAGGGGAAGGCCTTTATGTTTGTCTGTGTTGTATGTCTGTGTGTAAAAGATACTGAACGTTTGCCTCATATGTGTATTGCAATGTGCTCTGAGTCCCTCCAGGGAGATAAATCGGAATATAAATAAAGTGTATTATTATTAAGTGTATTATCTGTGTCTCATCTGGCATTCTGGAAGTTTGGCAAACTGGGCCCTGAATCCATGGTTCTTGCAGAAGCTGAAAACCCATAACAGTTTTATAGAATAGTTGTAGCTAAGTGACAGCTCAGGAAAGAGTAGGATGAGCTCGCCTTTGAGCTGAATGGATAGGCTCTGCCTTACATGTGTTTCTACAGTAGTGTGCCATTAGGTAAAATGCAGCAAAAAAATTAATCTGAGAATAACTGAAAATGTCAAGAAGTCAAACATCCTAAAATAGAAAGGGACTTGGAGGTCAGGACAAATTCAGTGAGCATATAAATCCCTGTGACGTCGATGAAAGCCATGAACAAGTCAAAGAGAAAAGCAGGACATTGAGCCTGAAAACATACTGCTCTGGGAACTTTCTGTGAGTGTCATTCTCTGAGGGGCCTCAAAGTCTCCGTTGGGCATTTTTGTTTTTATCATTTAATGGCTGGATGTTAGATGAAAGTGTAAAAACTTTGGATTTTGACTTATTTATCACGAATGCAGAAAGCTAGGACAGTTAAACTGAAATGACTGCATGGCTGCTGCTGTTGTTATGTTGTTATTATTTTTTTCATGTCAGGAGCGACTTGGGAAACTGCAAGTCGCTTCTGGTGTGAGAGAATAGGCTGTCTGCAAGTAATATTCAGGGCACAAAACGCACAAGGTTGAATTAAAGCATTCCATGTTGACCTCCACAGAGATTTAGTGTCCAAAGAGAATGGCACACTTTAGTCAAGCGAAAGTAATGAGGGTGAGAGGGGAAAGTTCTGAAGCCAGGATTGAGAATCGGTATGTTTCTAACAATGATCAGGACTTGAGAAGACTTGAGAAGCAAGGAAGAAAGCAAAGAAAGAAAAAGACCAATACAAATGTTGACAAACAGTCCACAGAAACAGATTCATTGGTCACTGCTTACATTGCAGGCAAATTCAGATAGGAAGAAGTAGCTCACTTTGAGTAGTCAGGGAAATGCAGTTCTTGCCTTTTAAGGCTATACTTTCAGGACTCTTGCCAACTTCTACCTCCTGTTGCAAACAGGAACACGCAACTGCCTGGCTGAAAAGATAATAAGCAAACATCAGGATCATTCAGTTACATACACCCAGTATATAATATGCTTTGCATAACTGTTCCAATCATCCCATTTTAGTTTTTTAAAAAACTTTTTTGGCAGTTCAAAGCTATAAGCTTCTTAAGTAGTGCTTGACATATTTCCATGATATCAAAGAGCAATACGACCAGGAAAAAAAAAACTATTGTAGTTACTATATTTAAAATGTTTAATTCTGCCAAATAAGTTCAAGTTCCAAAATCTTATAATTCTGATCATTTGAAGGCAATATCATTAGGGAGGGGACAGATTTTAAATGTTGATTAGGGGATATTTTGGGGCACTGCTGTACAGGGGGAAAAAGTACTGCAGCTGTAGCAATGACATGTCAGTTTTGGGTTTGACTTTATAAGCTTCTTTATGGCAGTTCTTCCACTAGTTTTTCTAGTTTAGAGGCTGTGATACTAGGTTGCCACATTGCAACCCAAAGATCCCTTCTACATCTTCCAAAATTTAGCCTCCCAGCTATTCCTAAGGAGTCAGTCTAGGAGTCATGGATAGGCAGCACACATTGGCAAAATCCCACCACTATAAGTATCCTTCCTGAAATTGCTGCTGGAAGCCAATGCCAGAGCTTAGAAAATATAACATTTTGGATCACAGCTCTCATAATCCACCAGCCAGCATGGACAGTGACAAGCAGGAATTGTGGCTTTAGGCCTTTGAACTCCACGTTGTAGTTTGAGGAGTGTGGGTGCTGCTAGATCAGAGAAGTGGAACTGGCTGGTTCACTACAAACCAATTCTTTCACAGTTCCAGCTTGTGGGGAGCTCCTTTGCTCCATCCTACGAAACCAGTCGCACTTACCCTAATTCTGCTGGACAGCTCCCTGCACCATTCAGGTCTCCTTTCAAATCTTCCTTTTGCTCATGTCCCTCTGTGTCACTCACGATTGGATGGAATGGACATTTGTCCTATAGAATACATTTCTGTCAAAAGGGCAGGTACTGGCTGTTAGGAATTGTGGGAGTTGAAGTCCAAAACACCTGGAAGGTCGAAGTTGGCCCATACCTGCCACAGAGTGTGCAAAATTGGATCATGGTTCATCTGGTATGGTGTTAAGTATTAGAGGTATATGTAAGATGTGTTTATATTGTGAGGTATTTCTTGGATCATATGTGGAAAATGTGCTGCTCATACCCGATGTGAAGTCAGATGCAAGAGGCTTCATATTCATTCATTCATTTATTTATTTATTTACATCATTTATATTCCGCCCTTCTCACCCTGCAGGGGACTCAGAGCGGATTAAAATGTACATATACAGACAAACATTCAATGCCATAGACACACAACATATATAGACAGACACTCAGAGGCTATTTAAAATTCCAGCTTCTGGCCACCAGGGGAGCTGTCACATTCCCTCATTCTTTGCATACTTCCTGGAGATTTTATGGCCTCATAAATCAGTTAAATTAGCCTCCTCACAAAGTGGTACCTAAATTTCCTACTTGACTGATGCAACTGTCTTTTGGGTTGCAAAGGTCGATAACAAGCTACACAATTTGGTTGAGAACTCACCCTGACCCAGGCAGGCTTTGAACTCATGACCTTCCAGTCAGTAGTGATCTTAATGCAGCTGACTCCCAGCCAGCTACACCATAGTCCCGGTGCTTTCTTATCTTCTGCATACAATTACAAATTAAATACTGACAGTTTCAAAAAAGAAAGAAAGAAACATCAGAATAAAAATGTATCCTCAAGTCAGTGGATGGCAATGAAGGATGATGGAGTCTAAACCTTGCAGGGCAAAGCTGTTACACAAACGTGATTCAGTTGCTGAGGAAGACTTGACACCAGGAATGGGATACAGTGATGGGATTTCCAACTTGATCTCAATGAGTAGGCAGCCCCATATTTCTGGAAAGGCATTTTGGAGATTAATTGGCATTCACACTATTTGGAATAATCATAACCCTTTTGTAAAGTATGATCTTCCTGAGAAGAGTTCAATACTTGTTTGAGTGAATCTTCTCCTTAGTGGTAAATATCTGCTAGTATCTATGCAAGGCAAATTAGGTTTCTCAATTGTTAGACTGATATACCTGGTTCTCTCTCTGAACTATTAGGAACAAAAAAAATGCCAATGTACAAAATATAGAGAAGATCTTCAGAAGTGTTATTCCAGTTGCCTCAAAAAATCTACTCTCCTGTAAAATATAATAGTTTTTAAATAATGCTCTCAAGAGACCAAAAATAAGTAGTCTTTGTTAAAAATAACATTGTTGATTTACTTACAAGCTGCATGTATTCACCATACAGGTACATTTCTTATTGGTTGTGAGTTTAAACAGTAACTTCTTTAAAGCGTTCTGTTTTAGTCTCTTATCTGTTGAATACAGACTAATTCTTCAGTCTAATACATTACTAAACACTGAATGCAGACTGACTACACACTGCAGCATACTGACACTACTGACTTCTGATACTAACACTGCTGACTTCATAAACTGTACTGTACTCATGCAAACTAACTTCTAAAATGGATTCTCAGTCTGAATAGTCCCAGATCTGGTCGCATGGTCTGCAGCCCCTCCCACGACCTCAAACAATGTAGAGTTAAGGCAAAACTACATACTAAATCATATACATACAATATAGTAAGCAATCACAAATACATACATAACAAATAACTAGTCTAGGAGTCTTGTAGAAGGTTGCTATTTCCAACACCTATGGAGGAAATGGTCCCTCAGGAATCCTCGACTCAAGCCATTTAGGAATTTTAAGGCAGTCACCAACATTTTAAATTGCACCCAGAAATCATTGGGTAACCAGTGTAAGTATTGAAACATAGGTACAATATGATTCTGTGCATGACTACACATTAACATCTGTATTGATGCCATTTGGACCCACTGAATATCTGAAGACTCTTCAAAGGCAGCTCCATGGAAAGCATATTGGAATAATCCAATTTAAATTTAATGGAGAAATGAAGGCGTTGTCATAGTCTGCCATTAAGTGATCAATACGCATATGTTTCTATAGTCCATCAATGTATACATTACTTGACATAGTAACACAAACCAAAAGAGCAACAATGGGTCTATGGGGCTGGAATTTCTATCAGGCAGAATGAGGCAGAATCTCCCCAGCGAGCAAATTCTGAGTTTTAGGAAATGTCAGCAAACTATTAGTTGCTTATTTTGTTATTTTTCTGTCAAGGGTTGGATTTGAACACTGTGCACTCTAACATGGAAACAGCCCTTCAGAGCTGGACCCCAAAAGAGCTTACAGATGACATTTGCACTGTGAGGAAAACAAGAAAGGTAGGGAAAATACAAGAAAGGTAAAAACAATTCAGATGCAAGATGAATAGTTATGACATAGGGCAATGTTTCTCAACCAGGGGGTTGGGTCTCCTGGGGAGGGGGTCGTGAGGGAGTGTCAGAGGAGTTGCTAAAGACAATAAGAAAACATAGTATTTTCTGTTGGTCATGAGGGTTCTGTGTGGGAAGTTTGGCCCAATTCTATCGTTGGTGGGGTTCAGAATGCTCTTTGATTGTAGGTGAACTATAAATCCCAGCAACAACGACTCCCAAATGTCAAGCTCTATTTTCCCTAAACCCCACCAGTGTTCACATTTGGGCATATTGAGTATCCGTGCCAAGTTTGGTCCAGATCTATCATTGTTTGAGTCCACAGTGCTCTCTGGATGTAGGTGAACTACAGTTCCAAAATTCATGCCCACCATAGACTTCTAGTATTTTCTGTTGGTCATGGGGGTTTTGTATGCCAAGTTTGGTTCAATTCCATCATTGGTGGAGTTCAGAATGCTCTTTGATTGTAGGTTAACTATAAAGTCCTGCAACTCCCAAATGACAAAATCAATCCCCCCAACTCCACCAGTATACAAATTTGGGTGTATTGAGTATTTGTGGGGAGCCCCTGGTGGCACAGTGGGTTAAAGTGCTGAGCTGCTGAACTTGCTGACGGAAAAGTTGCAGGTTCAAATCCAGGGAGCAGCATGAGTTCCCACTGTTAGCCCCAGCTTCTGCCAACCTAGCAGTTCAAAAACATGAAAATGTGAGTAGATCAATAGGTACCACTCTGGCAGGAAGGTAACGGCGCTCCATGCAGTCATGCCAGCCACATGACCTTGGAGGCATCTACGGACAACGCCTGCTCTTCGGCTTAGAAATGAAGATGAGCACCACCCCTCAGAGTCAGACACGACTAGACTTAACGTCAAGGGGAAACCTTTACCTGAGTATCTGTGCCACATTTGGTCCAGTGAATGAAAATATATCCTGCATATCAGATATTTACATTACAATTCATAACAGTAGCAAAATTGCAGTTATGAAGTAGCAACAAAAATAATTTTATGGTTGGGGGTCACCTCAACATGAGGAACTGTATTAAGGGGTTGTGGCACTAGGAAGGTTGAGAAACACTGATTTAAGGCTTTATGTCCGAGGATGAAATTTATGCAGTTCAGGCAAAGGCTCAATTTTATTTATTTATTTATTTATTTATTTATTTATTGGTGTCAGGAGTGACTTGAGAAACTGCAAGTTACTTCTGGTGTGAGAGAATTGGCTGTCTGCAAGGAGGTTACCCAGGGGACACCCAGATGTTTTTACCATCCGTGTGGGAGGCTTCTCCCTGCATGGGGAGCCAGAGCTGACAGAGGGAGCTCATCCGCACTCTCCTCGGATTCAAACCTGCAACCTGTCCATCTTCAGTCCTGCCAGCACAAGGGTTTAATCCATTGCGCCATCAGGGGCTCCAAAGGCTTGATGAAAAAGCTGGATTTTGGAAAAAAAAAAGCAATGAGCAATGCATAGAAGGGATAGCATGAGAAAGAGAGAACTGTGCATGCTCAGCTTCATCCTCTTCTTCATTTTATGGCCCTTTAACTCACATGTTTTCCCCCTCAAATTAAGTCCCAGAGGATTGTTTTAGAATATTCTCTGAATTAGATTAAAGATAAAAAAAGATATATTTCAGTCATGGGCGACTAGATTAAGACATATGATGGTTTTCCATTAAATTCAACAGTAGTTCACTGAGAATTAATCTGACCTCTTGCGGTGCTGCCTTTCTTGTCAAGGTGCCACTCTGCATTCATACTGTGATCGCAGCTCCCGAGGAACAGTAAATTCATATGTGTTGATCTCCCTTCGTGAAACATTTTTCTGCAGCTTGCTCCAACTAGAGAAATTAATCTGCCTGAAGCCGTCGTACTTCCACAGTTTATACAGCTTTGAAGACTTCCTACTGACAGCTCACTCCCCCTAAAATAAAAAAAAGCTTGCTGGGGAAAAGAGATAAATTGGTCAAAGAATCTCTATGTGCCTCCAAATTATTATCCCTTCAGGATAGTCTGGTGCCCTCATTTAAATTCCCCAGAAGTAAACAGGAAAAACCTTCAATGGTTGTACTGGGGACAGAATTAAAGCCTATTTGCAAACCTGTCTGTGTTGTGAATAAATCTGCATGCATAGTCCTTCCATTCATCTTTCAGGCTTCCCTCTTCTGTTTGGCAAGGAAGGCATTGAATTAACTCCTAAGTATGCCTCATCATTCCAGTCTCAGACAAGTTTTTATCACCAGATGAATACAGGTCAAAGGCAAAGGAACTGTTTTGCATTGAGAAGTAACAAACAAACCAACAAGGCAAGGTTCCCAATTAACCTGCGTCGCTGCAGAAGACTCTTTTAAACCAAGTGATTGCTATCCTTGAATCTGTTTATGCATTTTGAAGTGTGTTTTTCATCTGATTTATTCTTTGGCTGTATTTAATTGAGTTCATTGTTAACAGTGTTGAATGCCATTCTTTGGGACAAAGGCAGCATATAAATCAAACAAATAAATGTGTTTATGTAAGTGCAGAACAAAGGGTCTCTCCTGTCCTAGTGTTCCCATAATATGCATTCTCTGGTGAGTTAGAAATAACAGAGTGCAAGATGCTCCGAAACCCCGATGAGTACTATCAACACTTTATGGATATCAATCATGATACTTGCTTCTTTTACAATCATACTTGCTTGTTTTAACTATCATATAGTTTATATTCATAATGAGAAGACAGGAACGCTTGAAGAAAATGAAAAGGAAAAAGGAAGAGGGGCCGATCAAGGGTAAGAGATGGATGGATGGTATCCTTGAAGTGAATGGCTTGACCTTGAAGGAGCTGTGGGTGGCCACGGCTGACAGGGGGCTCTGGCGTGGGCTGGTCCATGAGGTCATGAAGAGTCGGAAGCGACTGAACGAATAAACAACATAGTTTATATTTATTGTGTGACTGTTTGTTTATGTATCATGATTTCCTGATTTGTTGGTTGTTGGTTGATGAATTTTGTTGTCTTGGTTGGTGGAGTATTATTATGGGGGGCAGGATATCAATAAAGTTGATTGTTTATTATTATTACATCTCACCTTCTTCTTAAAATGGGATTGGAGGTAACATATGCCTTTCCCCCCCCCCCTTTAGTCAATCCCTTGCTGTCCAAGTATGATGGCCTTCCAAGTATAGGGTCTTGGTGGTGGGTCTGTAGGTGACTGTGGAGCTCTATTCTTGATCTGCATGTTCTTCCACAGTGAGGACATTGGTTTCCAGGTGGAAGGCGGTCCCGGTCAGGGTTGGCTTGACGCGCCTTCCTCTTGGCACATTTCTCCCTTTCGCCCTCCATTCATGCCTCTTTGAATTCCACAGCACTGCTGGTCACAGCTGACCTCCAGGGCTTCCCAGTTCTCGGTGTCTATGTCACAGTTTTTAAGGTTAGCTTTAAACCCATCTTTAAATCTCTTTTCCTGACCACCAACATTCCATTTTCCATTATTTTGTTGGGAGTATAGTAACTGCTTTGGGAGATGGTGACTGGACATTCGGACGTGGCCAGTCCATCAGAGTTGATGGCATGGGAGCATTACTTCAATGATGGTGGTTTTTGCTTCTTCCAGCACACTGACATTTGTCCGTCTGTCTTCCCAAGAGATTTGCAGGATTTTTCAGAGTCAACGCTGATGGAATTTTTCCACGAGTTGAGTGTGATGTCTGTAGACAATCCACATTTTGCAAACCTATTACAGGGTTGAAAGGACAATCACCCAGCCTCTACATTCTGAACAACATGATTGGCTGCCAATAAGGGCGGATTTGCATAACTGCTGCACTGGCCAGCCAACATGAAATTTCCGATCCATAATAAACTGCCAAAACAGAATAAGGAAAAGGCCTGAGCCAATCCCCAACACAAACACCCAAATCACTTCCAACCAAAAATTTAATCCCCAAAAAATCACAGACCACGCCCAAAATTGACAGTAAGGCTTCATTAACTAGATTTCCCTAACTAGCCCTCACTTACTGGGAAGCTGTTTACGCTCTGAATTGACAGTAAGACTTCATTAACTTGATTCTCCCGACTAGACCTCAGCTCATTGGACATTGTGTATGGCCTGAATTGACAGTAAGGCTTCATTAACTTGCTGTTCCTAACTAGGCCTCAGCTCATGGGACATTGTGTATGGCCTGAATTTTACAGTAACCTACCTTGGCACACAGAGCCCCGACCATGCATGATGGGACTTGAAGTACCACCATGGAAAACGGGTAGCTTTATAAACAAGCATCTTGGTATCCCCACGGATATCCTGATCTCCAAACACTCTGCTTCATTTGGAAAAATGCTGCACTTTCAGAGCACAGTCAGTGTTGTATTTCAGTGTGAATGTTGACTTTTGTGAAGAGGTGGATGCCAAGGTAGTGGAAATGGTCAACATTTTCTAAAGTTACACCATAAACTGTATTTCTGGCATTGCAGAGTGATTGGCTGGTGACTGTGGGAAGAGCACTTTGGTTTTTGCAATGTTCAATGAGAGGCCAAGCTTCTCGTATGCTTCTGCATAGGTGTTTAGAGTGGCTTGTAGGTCTTCTTCTGAACGCGCACAGATGACTTTGTCACTGGCATATTGAAGTTCTATAACAGATGTTGTTGTGACCTTGGTTTTGGCTTTCAGTCTGCTGAGGTTAAATATCCGATAGATGATTTCCACTCTGTTGGGAAGCTTCCCATCAACAAGATGAAGTATCATAACAATGAAGATGGAAAATAAGGTGGGGCAATAACACATCCCTGTTTGACACCTAGCTTATAACACAAGTAAACAAGAAAGAGCTAAAAAGGCAAAAATACAGTTAGGCAAGCTATCTCATTAAAACACCACAAATCTGCAAAAGAAATTAATCATTTAAAAACTGAACTATGAAGATAAAAATATAAAAGAAGGCTCTGCACAAATAATCCTCAAATGCTTGTTTAAATAAAAAAAGTGTTTTACCTGCTGGTAAAAGGAGAACAGGGTGCAAGGCTAATAGCAGTACTTTCCGACACAGAACTCCTCCCACACGATAATTTGACCTTTCAATTCCAATTTGCTTCTACAGTACTTCAACTGTTACTACTACTGATAATGATAATATAAATGGTGTTATTTTAGGTTGGGACACAATCTTCAGGGCCTAAGGAGAGCAATGCTGAATCAGTTGTAACCTTATCTAGTTGTTTTCTAATCTCACAGCAGCGCACAAGGACAAGAGCACTCTCCCACTCATGTTCTCCACAGCAAATGGCACTGAGAAGCATTTTCTTTCCAACGAGGGATGCAATATATGATAGCTTTGTTGCTATATACCTCTGAATTATTTTACAATTTATGTCGATCCGGTCACAGGGGGTCCTTGGCATGACTTGCCATTGCCTTGCTCTGAGGCTGAGAAAGCATGGCTCGACCAACGTTACTCATGGAATCTCCTTGGTGAAGCAGGGATTTGAATACAGGTCTTCCAGAATCCTAGTCCAGTACTCCAAACCACAACAACACATCAGCTCTCTGAAGCCAGCTAGCTTTACCCCATACAGGTTCCAGATGGTGGCGCTTGGGGATTGCTGCTCCTCCAAAAAGGAGCTGTGATGTGGCATCCCACAAGGGGTCATTCTATCCCCAATGCTTTTTAACATTTACATGAAACCACTGGGATACATCATCTGGAGGCATGGGGTGGGGTGTTATCAGTATGCTGATGACACCCAAATATATTTCTCCCTGCCTTCCAAAACAGCTTCAGCTAAGGATAACATGTCTCCTCTGAATGAATGCCTGAAGGAGGTAAAGGGCTGGATGAGGAAAAACACATAGAAATTGAATCCAGACAAAGCAGAGGGGCTTGCTACCAGGGGTCCTAATTTGGGGGTGGAGGAGTCAACCAGTTCTGGATGGGGATCCTACTCCCCCTGAAAGACTGTGTTTCTAGCTTGGGACAAGGGCTCCTGAGTCAGCCCAGGTAGATCAGGACTCAGGAGTGCTTACTACCATCTTTGGCTGATCCGCCAGCTGCGCCCCCTAGATGTGGAGGAACTAAAGATGGTGGGGCATGCACTGGTCACTTCAAGGCTGGACTTCTGCCATGCACTTAATGTTGGGCTACCTCTGTACCAAATTTGGAAACTCCAGCCAGTTCAAAATACAGCAGCTAGATGGTTACGGGAACATTTAGGAGTAAGCCTATTATACGCATCTTAAAGTCACTTCACTGGCTGCAGATTAGTTTCTGGGCAAAGCACAAAGTGATGGTTTTGACCTTTAAAGGCCTACATGGTTTGTGTCCAGGCTACTGATAGAACCGCCACCCAGAGGACCTTTTCATTGCTCGCCCCAAGAAGATCGTGGAAGGACCTAACAAAGGAAGAGCTCCCACAGCTCAATGAGAAACCTAATTTGCCTTGCATGGATACTAGTGGATATTTACCACTAAGGAGAAGATTCACACAACAAATACTGGATATTGAAGCTCAGAAAGACATTGCTACCCTCAGTATAGCCGGCTCATTGAAATGGCCAAGTCATTTTAAACATACTTTTCAAAAAGCCCAATATCTAAAGACAGAAATGCCTAAACACCTCAGGAGAGTATTTATCAGAACCAGATTTGAACAGCTGGACATAATGGTCAAAC